>JAOXJM010000012.1:116510890-116528591 GCA_026413425.1 Tringa solitaria | reverse complement strand
TTCTAGTACTGCTTAATGACAAAATTCAGGTTCGTAAAGTATTCATTGCTAGGCTATGTTTACCCAATCTCATATTTTTTAGCCAAAAAAAGTTCATATATACTAGTATGCAGAAGTATATCTCATAATACATTTCTTCCCTCAGGTATAACTATTTCAAACAAAAAGACGAGTCTTTTAGAGCATATTTTTAAAATATGATCATTCCCTCCCAGGAATGCTTTGAAGTCAAGTGTTTACGCTTAGTTAGATTTACAAATGTCTAACACAAATACATCAGTTCTCAAGATGTATGTTATGCTTCGACAAAATGATTAGTTCTGAAATTGTGCATTAATAAAAACAGTTGGTTCTCTTTGTAGCTCAACTCCCTTTGCCCTCACTCTATATACAATAATGTCAAATAGCTCTCTGCAGTACTTCTGAATGACTATAACTATACTCTAATCATAATATGTGAATTTATATTATGCAAAAAGGTCATGGCCTATGAGGAAGTCAGTTTCTTTTCATGCATGTACTCCTTAAGAGTTAGCACTTACGGAAGTGAGGCAAAAGGAAAAAAAAACAGACACTGCAAGGAGTGTGATCTAAAACCCCAATCCTGTAAAAAAAGCACATATATAACAGTACATTTGGTGAATAATGGAAAACATACATAAAGGATTCCCATAGATCAGGGAAAATGTGAATTCCAGTACCAAATAAAGGCCTGGATCTTGTAACCCAAATGAAAAAAGGAACGATATCATACTTCTATGACACTGTGTGTGTCAGAGAGTAGAATTTGCCTCCTTTCATTACTAATGTAAGATTTACATCTTTTGTTCAAAATACATTAACATCAGAACACCACGGAACTTGTAAAGAAATAGCAGAGCCAGACAGGACAGAAATTTAAAGATTCTGGCAGACTGTAAATGTTGTGATTTTAAGAGAACTATTACTCCTCTTGATTTGAGATGTTAGCTAGAAAATTTGTACCATGGGTATTTCCAGTTTGGAAAAGGGAGTGATCATTGAGTGAATGCACTCAGTTTTGACAGTGCTGATTATTTACTAGCAATTATCTTACAATTATTTTGACTTCCCCAAGCATTGATTGAATAAAAAAATAAAATAAAAAAATCCCTATTCACAGCCACAGGAATTCAGTCCTGGGAGTTTATCAGGGTCAGGTCCCTAAGGGTTGTTCTTATCGCTTGCTGCTTCCTAACAATGTGCTTTACTTTTCATCATTCACAAGCCTTTACAAAATAGCCATGGGAAACCCAGGATCAAAATGGCCCTTTTGTTTACCTTTATTTCAGCAATAACATGAGTCTGTGTTTGGAATAGGGTCTAGTACTATTTTTAAAAATATTTGAAGTCTTGTTTATAATAATTTTTAATTACAGGGCAGCAGTTTTACTGTAATGTATAACTACCAGTACCATTTATCCTACTTAAAATAACTTCCTTCCCAGGTACAGTTTAAAGAGCTACAAATTTTACAGATGTTATTGAATTAAATGCATGCTTTCATGTCATCCACTATGATTTTGCAGCAGCCTATCTACTACATCTACTGTTGTAGATGTCCCATCCCTAGAAACATTCAAGGTCAAGTTGGACAGGGCTCTGAGCAACGTGATATAATCAAAGATTTCCTTGCTCATTGCAGAAGGGTTGGAATACAAGGCTTTTAAAGGTCCCTTCCAACCCAAACTATTCTATGATTCTGTGATTCCTCACAGGCCAGGAGGAAACCTTGCCAGAGGACATCCAGAGATGAGAGTCTTCCAAACAATAACCTGAGACCTAGAGAATGGCAGTGATGGCAAAAGATATCCACGTCAAAGCACTTATAAAGCCTGAACTGACAGGTGAGTTGCAACTCTGAAATATTATGCCAGTCTCCATTGAACAATGTGAGTCATCAAGCCCAAATATTCCTGTGTATTTACAGGAGAACCACATACATATCTTGCAAGAAGTAGCTCATGTGGAGGTCCTGCGGTCAATGTAGGGCTTGAAACCTTGTCTTGGAGAAGAAGGGTACAGAACACTTATTAGCCTTACCTGATGGTGATTCTGTGTTCAAGAGTGAAAAGCAGGTTGTTTCCTTTGGGTAGCTCTGCAGAACAGGATCTGTGGCCTGTGTACCTGCCATAAGCTGGAAAGAAACTAGGGTGCAGGAGACAGCCATGAAGGAAGTACTGAAAATGTTACTTCTGGCATCCACCTGTGGAGAAGCTCAGGAGTAAAAACTGATATTTTGTGAAAGAAAGAAATACCCTGACTCAATTATCTTGACTTGTCCATCTCTAGGTTCTCCTGGAGACATCAGCATATTATTGTGGCTTGGAGTCACTCTTCCGGGCTCAGCCTTTTTGCCCAAATATTGTTTCCCTAGAAATCGAAGGTTTCTTTCAAAATTTTATCTCATGCCTAAAAATTTTATTTAAGGGAGATATGTCTATCTCCCTTATCTACAGTAGTGGAGATTTGAACTGCAAAACCTTCCCCTCACACCTCATCTTCTGGAGATGTGTGTTGTTCTTTTCTCTCATATGGATCGCTCTTCCTATCAGTTCAGCTGGTCTTTCATTTCCCTCCCATTTTTCAGGTCTGGAAGTCACCCAGTCTGATCTCTTCCTGACCTCTTCCTCAACTGAGTGGTATAAGATGGGTTTCATTATTCAGCCTGCTTCCGGCCTTACTACACATCCATTTTTAACTTTTCATGTTCTCTCCCCTACTCTTGTTCACCACATTGTCTCTTCCAGCGGTTTGTGAACCTTATAAACCTCATCAAACTTTCCCTGCCAGGCAGAGTGCAGGCCTGGGAGGTTGTTAACTTCATACTATTGACACATATGTGTTTTTCTAAATTCTTTGCAAAGGTGAACTATAATTACTTTTCTAAATTCCTTGCAAATGTCAAGTACAATAGGAAATGTTTGTAAAAGCTGAAATGTGCACAAAACAAAAAGGCAAATGGAGTCCTGAGAAGAAATAGTCACCCATAGATCTCAAACAAACTACCAAAACTCCCAACTTTTGCACAGTTGAGTCACTTTTCCCTCTTGAGCCCATGTCTCAGCCTAACACTTATTCTGCGACTATGTCAATTAAGCAGTAGAAGAATTTGCAGCACCATGTCCCAAGATTCATCAGAGGCTGGGAGACAGAGGAGGTGGATTCATCACTTTTGTGGAGACCAGAGAGCTCTTATTTTTTATTCACTAACAGCATAGCTCCTGAGCATTAAGGAAGCACCTGTATTTCGTGCTTGCTTCAGTGCCTCTTAGGGAAATCCCATCTCAGTGTTGTACTGAAATGGAATATATGATTTGGTGAAGGGATTGGTGGGGGTAAAGTGGTAAAGACAAAGAGTCTGAAAAAGGTCAGTGGGTTTTTGGATGAGAACTAGGTGATGAGAAGGATTTTAAATTCCTAACAGTAGGAGACTGGATTTTCTGTGATGGAAGAGTCCTGGTAGGCTTCACTAGAAGACAAGGTTTGGGAGGAAATAAATGTTGGGTGGGTATTTGTTCTCCCCCACCAATTGCTCTGCCCCTGTAGAGCTCAGGAATTTCTTGCCCAAGCCCTCCCATGTCCTCTAAATGTGGTCTTCCTTTTTCTGTCCTGCCCCTGAGTTTTACTCACCTTCTTCAGCTGGCCTCACACACTCTTCCAGCTTGCAGCTACAGAGCTAGAGAGGCAAAGGACTTGGACTGGGCCCACCCTTGCTGACAAAAAGGCAGAACCAGGCTCACATTAACTGACTAATAGTATCCTGCTCTTCTTTTCTCTTCGCACTGCATCTGAAGTAGCTCGACTGCAGAACCATCCCAGGTATCACCCTCTTGGTACCACCAGGAGGAGTAAATGCCCTGCTGCCAAGACAGCTGCCTATTTCATCCATGTCTCCATCTGGTCCTGTTAGTATTAGTCTTCAGGAACTTTGCAATGCACTGCTATAATATGACTATGATTATGCAGTATTAAAAGAAGGTAAACTTTGTTCATATTTTTTCTGAGACAAGGTACTGGTGGCTTTTACACAGTAATCTCAACAGTGCATTGCATTTTATTTTCTAAAAATACAAATTATTTTGTAAACTATCAGGATAGGAATATATGCATTTAAAGCTAGGAAGAGTTCTCTTCCAATTATATAAAAATGCATGCCCTCTTGATATTTTGAATCTCTGGGTCATAAAGTTTCAAGCAATAATGTCTCTGGCACTTGCACTAATGTTTTAAACAAAACCATTAAAGTCAGGAAATAAATAAATGAAGGAAGGAAGCAATCATATTTTTACAGGCAAATATGCAGAGGTGCTAACTCCACAAAAATTAACTAGCTTATTCTGGGTCTCCCTGTGACTGGAAATATGCCAGACACTTTGGCAGGTAATGTGTAGGAGCAACACATCCTGCTAAGGAAGAGGTAAGTGATATTCATTGGCTGAGGAACAGAAAATTCAGCTTGTAGCTCATGTAAAAGCTTACAAGAAAACACATATTTACAATTATTTTAGTTTTCAGAGCAAATGTATTTCAAAAGCTCACATTTATGCACATACATAGATAATACATGAACAAATAGCTATTCAAGCATAGTTGCAAATTCCTTTTGCTTTTTATCTTTAGATAAATAAATATGGCAGTTTTAAAATCATGTTTCAGATAAACTTCCATTTGAAAGTATATATAAAGTAACCCATAACGGTAACTAAATTACAATGTTAACTAGTTTAACTAACATTAAAATTCTGGTTGGAATTCAAAATACATTTCCAGATTTTTTTGAATACTCTCTAGAATTTTTAAATGTAAGTGAATACCACAGAACTTGGAAATGTCGCCCTAAGGGACTAACATGAGGCTGAAAACAGGTAAGTCCTGTAGCTCCCCAGGTCCTCTTTCTTGCCCTTCTTCAGGACAGATGCAATGTCCGTATTTTTCAGTCATCAGGAGTTGACTCTGACCTCTCAAAGACGATAGAGCTACACCAACATCTGCTATCTCTTCTATCACCCCGAAATGCATGCTCGTGTATACCTAGGTGAGTTAAGTGATCTCTTTCTTCCTGTTGATACTGCTGCATTCCCACAGATTCTGCTATGATTCTCAAGCACCTGGGGGGCCTGAGCACTGACCTGCCTTACCGGTGAAATTTGAGGCAAAGGCCTGAGTACTTCAGCCTTCTCACAATCGCTTTTCAATAGGTCCCCTGCCCTACTGAGCAATGGGACTATACTTTCCTTAGCCTTCCTTTTGCTAACACTGTAATTTTAGAAACCTTTCTTGTTACCCTTCACCTCTCTTGCTGGTTTCAACTAGCTTGTTTCCTGACTCCATTGCTGGACATGCAGGTGACATGTAAAGCGTGAGCTTGGTCAGTGCAGTGCGTGGACTGACGTTTCCCTTTGTGTCAAGTAAAATTAACAATTCTCTTATTTCCCTTTTGGCAAAATTAAAACATCCTAATAAGTCAATGCTGTGAAGTTTGTCTCTGAGTCTGAGGGGAAAAGGGTGGTTTATCATGATGTAGTATCATCACTAATAAATGAATGAACTGTAAAAGAGTTAGTGAAACCTAATCTTATCTTCTTTCAGTTGTTCATTCTTTCCAGAACTTTCATATATGATAACTTTGAGATATAAACCATTGTAACTCTTGGATATGTACTCTTTTAAATCTTTTATGGATTTTCTTGCCAAAGTTCCTGATATAAAAAAAAAAAAAGCAAAATTATTTGCCCATGCAAATCATCATTCAGGATTGAGGGTTTCATAGTGATCATAGTGAGGTTTTCATAGTGATCATAGTGAGGTTTTCATAGATGAGTGGTATCTCATATTTGAACCATATCAAATAAGAATTATTCATAACTTCTGTTCATTTATTTGGTATTCCTTCTTAGAAGTGAGTTCCAGTAAAGTGATGTACTGCACCAGGACAATTTCTCTGCTTTTAGTTTTCAATTAAAAACACCCTGTGTTTTCAGTTAGACAGCCCAGGTTACAACCTCATGAGACACAGCCAATGACTGTGGAAATATCTGGCACAAAGCACTGAATACCGTAATACCTTATAAGTTATCCTGACATTTCTGTCAGTCTTTTAGGAAGTCTCATGTGTAGTAGAGCAGTTCAGAATTCACGCCTCTTCCATTCATATTTTCTTACAATAGACTGCCTTGAAATCTGAGGTGAACAGAATTTTGTAGAAGTTTTAAACAAGAATTTTTCTTTGTATTAACACACAAGCAAAGATAATTGTTGATAAGTAGGATTCCTCGCTGTTCATTCTTTCCGTATTTAAAAAGATTCCTTCCTCAGATTAGAAAGTAGAACAGATGTGATGCGACACGTAACCAGCTAGAGACAATGAAGCTGAAAAGTGTGAGCTGAAAAATGAGGTGATCTTCAAACAACTACAAATCATTAAGAGTAATTACAAGATATGCACATTCACAAAACCCATAATTAATTTGCAAGAAACTAAGGTACATTAATGAAAAATTACATTCAAAATAAGCAAACTAAAAATCTCACACATCTCCACATGTAGCTGCTTCTGTGGAATAGAAAATTCAATAAAATATATAGTAGATTTCACATTAGTTCTTTAGTTTCTCAATTCAGTTTCAGCATGCTGTGCAGAATAGTGTGTGATTACTGTATTCTTCAGATGCTTAAGAACAGTAGGTCAAACTAACCTCATGAACTATTCTGAGAGTTTATAGCACTGAAACAGAGAAAGTCAGCAATGAAATACCAAACCGTACATCCTCTTTTCAGAACACATTTGGCTAGCACCTCAGCTAGTCAAACAACTCTGAAATTCTACAGCTTAGGATCTTTTTTGAACAAGGTTCTGAACGATATTTTCTTCCTCCATTCAGCAGAGAGAAGCCTAATAAAAAAAGCCTATTAAATCACAGCTTGTCCTTGTGAATACCTCCATAAATGAGTTACAACAAGGACTAGGCTTCCAAATCATTAAGGCTGAATTTGTAGAGGAAACTTGTGCTTCAAGGGAACCATAAACTAAATATCCATAACTGTATGGGCATGATAACATGACCCAGAAACACCAGTTTCTATGGTCAGTATGGTCTAAATAAACCACTGGAGTCATGAGGTAGAGCCTTTTAAATCATCTTGTAGGAAAGTGATTTGGTAAGATATTCAGGTAAAAGCTGTTAGACTTTGGAAAAATTCCTAATATGACCGAAAATATTCTTCAGTAGTTGTTGTAGGGACATCAGGTATTTATAAGATAAGCTAAGAAAGTCAAAGGAAAGGCTACACTAAAATACAAAATATTTATTTTAAGTAAAGTATGCACATTTGCCCATATTCCCTTGAAAAGGGGCCCCTACTATGTTTCCCCATTTTGCATGCTGGGGTGTGCAGTAGGGGCCCTGTTTCGAGAGCGTACATTTGCGTTCCCTTGTTCTGTGTGCTGGGGTGAGCTGTAGGGGCCCTGTTTTGAGGGAGCAAACTTTACCCTGTGGAATTTACTTCTTCAGTTGTCTCAGAGAGTGTCGTGGGAAACAGTGTTGAAATCCTTACTAAAGTTGAAATAGGCAACAATCACCGCTTTCCCCTCGTTCACCAAGCGAGTAGTCTTATTGTAGAAGGGAAGTGTTTTGGGACCACTAGCTGTGGGAGTGAAACAGCAGAGTAAAAATCATCAGTTAAGTATTTTGGATCCTTTTTATGTACTTTTCAAAAATATGTGTCAAGAAGACAAGTTATCTGTGAATGGTAAGAATTATTGCTTGTATTCAGCAAAAGAATAAAAATTTTTAAATTGGCTTTAAGTCTCCATATTGAACTCTGATTTTATATTCTTAAAAGCTCCTGTTGCTCACTGTTGAGAAATAAGCTATGGACTAGTTTTAGTCTTTTTCTTTAGAGCATACTGGCAGTGTTTCTCCCAAAGCCTTTATAAATAGAGAAGGAAGAGAAAATATAACCTTGATATTTTTTTTCCACACGTGTCCTCTAATGGAGTAGCACAGCATTTACAGAGAGATTCTACTGCTTAACCAAACTTTTGGTTTCATGTGTTTTAACTTACGCTTTGAGAAAAACTTTACTTCTGTGCTTGTCCACAAAGAGATTTTACAACCTTTCTAAAGAGTGTACAGCTCCAAGAGGCAGGAAACGTGAATTCCATAATGCTCAAGGGGAAAAATTGGATTCCACTGAAGTCACTGGCTGAAAAAGGCAGTTTGGGATGTTGTTTGCCAGCTAAAACTAGATCACTTAGAAAAACATTAAATGGAGAGAGTGATTAAACAAATTAAAACCAAACAAAATATCGTATCTGAAAAGATTTGCCAATCTGTCATTTATCTATCTGCATTAAATGCACACAAATCAAATAGGAGAGCCAGATACTAAAGATTTTTATTTATCAACCCTGACTAATGCTAGGAGCACTGCAAATACCTTCCTGACCTTTGCTTCCTACTCTCTGCTTTTACAGACTAGAATACAGGGCTGAAGCTATCAGAGCATGTCAGGTTATTTGATGGCTGGCCGGCCACATTGCATTCTCCGAGTGAGAGTGTTGGCAGCTGCAGTCTGATCAGCAATGGATGAGACAAAAATATGTGTTGATAAGATGTTGCCCTGCCATGTGTGGTATAAGCCTGACTTTTCTTGAAGAAGATCTGATTAAAAACCTGACATCAGTAGCTGTCCTCTTTTCTTAATCTGTTTATAGTTCTGTACACTGGAAGCTCGCTAAGGACCTGTTTTTTAAGTATAGTATTTTATTAAATGCCATTGGAATTGGTACATAAAACTGCTGATTTAGCTCTGAAAGGTTGCAGGAGGATTCTTTGCACGTGGCAAGAAAACTGTAGGAGCACAGATTGCTTTGCAGCTACATGATACGTATGATAAAGGAACAGCATAGTCTTATCTTCTTGGAAAGTTTTTCTTTTAAAGGTTTTCTAATTTTGCCATTTAAAACTTTTTTTTTTAATATTTAGTGGTAGTTGTATCACAGTTGTTTATTCCAGCATAAAAGTATTTAATGGAACCTTTATAGATGAATGTGGCTCAGAATTCTCTGGAATGTATTCACCAAAAACTGTAAAACAAGTTTTGGTGGACACCATGTAGATAGAGCTGCAAATAATTTTGCAGACTTAACAGTTATTTAATACTAAGTTTGGGAGAAAAAAATTCTTGGAAATTTAAATGGTAAACTTAAAAATATGCAAATTCTTAGTATCTGTCAGCAAAATAACATCTGTAAAAGAAAAAAGAATTGTGAGATTTGCTGTTGGTACTGGGTTGCTCTTTTAGAGGGAAGATAAAGAACCTGGTAGTCAACACTATGAAATAATGAAGCAGTCATACTGGAGCCTAGTCTTGGTAGAAAGCATGGCTTTCTACATAAGTGAAACAGTTTTCTATTGATAGTTGTAGCAGCTGTAGAAAGAGCCAGGACATAGGGTAAATGGGAAGGAAGTAGCACAAACTTTAAAGAAAAGGCTGGAAAAAAAAGGTAATTTTAATTATTATTTACACTGCATTAGCATCCTGGAACACCATTTTTTATCTTGTACTTTAGTATTATACTTGGCGTGTACTAACACTGCAAGTACTTGGCCAAAGAACTGGGTTCCCAAAACAGTCTTAAAATGTAAGTATAAAACATAATTCCAGGTGGTAATGTTTATCAATGTAATGGGCAGTTGCTTTCATATTTAAACCAGCACAAGTGAATAGTGGAAATGGTAACTTTCAGGGAAGTGGTCCCACCATTTTGTTAAGCTGTTGGCATTTGTTTATCAAGGAGTAGGAAAGATGAAAATACATTTTTGTGCCTCCAGGAAATGATACTGACATTTTTCCAAATCCAGATGAAAAATGTTGAAACTGTGTGATACTTTGGTAGTCTGTATTGAGATCTAAGGTGAAATAGTGCATATACTGTTACACCAGTAACAGTAACTTGTAAAAAGGGGGAGTGCTATTTGTGGCAGGAGCTATAAAACTGCAGAATTTAAGTTGTAAGTGTGATGAAAGGGTGACATTCATGTCTGTCCTATAACTACAGCTGTGGTGCCCTTGAGTATAAGGGAGGAGCTTGAATACACGCGGTACACTTAGGTTGTTAATTCCCTAGGTAGTCCAGAAACTCCCCATCTAGTCATTACACAGATTGACTTGAGAGAAGGTGGTTGGCTGAATTTCTAGCCACTTTCACAAGAAATATTTGACTCACTGTTAATGGAACTCTCCAGGTGGGAATTTTAGGTAGTCCTGAAGATTCCCTCAGGCTGTCCCTGATAGTCCTTCCTTTACTCTTAAATAATGTAAGAAAGGTAAGCTGGGTGTAAGGCAGAACTGAGCAATTTGGAGAGTCTCATCCAGCCCAGCTGAAGAGTAAACTGGGAGGACCATTGCAATGGAGGCTTTCCCAAAACCAGTGATTTACTATTTAGTAATACTTCCCCCAGTATTTACAGGCAGATAGATGTCCCACAATCATGCAAAATGAGTCAGTAACTACCTACACATTGCTGATTACACTGCCAAAGCACTTCTTTTTAGCCACTGACTAAAGCTTTTCTGGCATTTTCTACCTTTAAGGAGCTAAAATGTAGACATATTTAATGTATAACATAACGGAAGAGACAACTTCTCTCATCTGTTTGCAATTTAGTTTATTCCCTGAATCCTACTTATAAAAAGAATTGAGCTTCCAGATAGTAGCTGCTATTCCAATTTCCTGCTGCTGATGACATTAAAAGTTATCTTTATTGACTTTCCTGGAGAACCATGTTCCAGTCTTTGAGAAAGCACCACAGGTTATTCAGGGTTCATATTGGCTCTACTGTTCAGTTACATACTTTCCTTTTTTCATGTGACAGATCCATCCTTCCTGTATGTTATCTTTTTCATCTTCTCTTCTTACCTGAAACATAAGGGACCTTTCAATAACTTAAAGATGTCTAGTTTAATTCTTTGAACAAGACTAAGAAAGTGAAAGATGTGAAATAGGTTGTTCTCTGAGCAGTAAGAAATACTCGCAGGTCTGTCACTGTTCTCAAGCTGGAAAACAGATCTTCTTAATTTGCCTGGTAATTAGACTATCAAATAACCTTTAGTCCTAATAACGTGTCTTCTTTGTAGACATACAACCTTGGAATTGATTCTAGTATATGTTTCTTAAACTCCTGATCTGTCAGCAGTCTTCAATCTTCAATAGTCAGCCTGGCTAACTGCAAAAAAAAAAGAAATAATAGCTCTCTCTGTCTGTTGTGTGTACATAGTTGGAGACAGGGCTATCTCTGAGAACTCTAAAAGTGTAGTGAAAAGCACAGAACTTTTTATTTTTAAATGTTATCACCAAAATCTGTATTTCTGCTTTCATTATGATTTAAAATTACTTCAGCTCAGATTGTTATGCGTTGGTACTCTCATATGTATCACAACAAACCCACATCCAGGTAAAGAACCAGCTGCAGTTTTGAAGATTGATGATGTAAAAGCATTCCAAATGTCTTCAGCTTTCCTTCATGCACATTTTAGCTGTAGCTTATTAAGACTCAATTATTCATCTGTATACCTCTGTACCAATTTGTTCAATGGTTGAATATGGAGGTCTGATGAGTAAATTAGGATTTTTCAAGTCTGGAAACACACCATACAACTACTTTACCCTGACAATGAATGCCTTTCTTAAGGGAGGAGGATTTAACTCAAAGACAGTGGGCCAGATCCACAGCTGGAATCAGTTAAAGATAGATTTTTCACTAATTTTGCCAGATGTGTCCCAGATGAACTCTTCAACTGAGGATGTTCCTCCAGCTACAGCAATCTACCTCAAAGATCTAGTTTGCTATTTTCAATTTACTAATTTCAATTGCTATGTTCTAAGTTTCTCTCAGCTTTTTCAAATATGTAAGTCTTTTTTACCTCACATCTTTTTAATGGTATTTTTAGGCTTTCTTATATGTAGACACTTGTGCAAACACAAATATCTTTTATGTTCCAATAGCAAAATCATTATGTTACAACCTCGGTGAACAGGAGGTGCTGCAGTTAGTGCTGGAAAATTTAAATATTGGTTTGGTTCGGTTTTGCCTGATTTTCTACCTGTGGAGTTCCCTAAATCTTTCATGTATAGACCTCCTCTGAAAGTTATGTAGGGCAGGGAAAGTTAGCCGTGTCTAATGCAAATTTCATCTTCAGTGTCAACACAGGAGTACTTTACAATGTATATGAGTACTTTAATAGCCATTTATATTGCCAGCATGTTTATGTAAGTTTAAATGACAAAATGGCAGTTTTTCTTAAGAAACAAACTGCTTTAATATGTTCTCCATAGTGAACTGCACACTTCTGCAATGTTAAAATATTGCAAGGCATAATATGAGCCATATGCTTAAGCATTCACCAAGCAACAACTAGTCCCAGACCAGGCCCCTTCACCTTGGCACTGTTTAATTATTCTCTTAATTATTTTCTCTTAATTATAGGCAACAAAATATGTAACACCAAGGTTGAACTCTAGTAGTTTAGATTAAAGCTAAATTATGTCAGAATAATATAAAATACGTACTAACAATGTGCCTCTCCCCAAAATGAGTATAATCTAATATTATGAACTAAAGCTCATAGCATGCTGTAGAGTTGTAAATTTCTAGCTTTCCAAAGCATTATATCATAGAGAACTATACAGATCATCTAGGTAAACGACCTTCTGATTTTGAAAAGGCTTCAAGGACCTTTATTCAGGCTATGAATACATACCATTGGCACTCAGCAACTTGTTTCCACATGCTGTTATATTAAATTCGTGTGTTCTTATTGAGTATTTCTATATTTATAAAACAATGGAAAGTGCTTTAGAGAGATTTTTAAAAGGTATGTTCCTTTCCCAGAACTTTAATGCTGTCAAATGGATAGAATGCCAGAAGGAGCAAAAGAAGGGCAGGAAAATGGGTTCTGAGAATTAATCATTTGTCTGCATTAACTTCTGCTTGATTATTATATGTTCACATGTTCATCTGTTGTGTGGGGTTTGTTTAATGAATGAGGAGTTGCTAGCACAGCACCTAAGGACTACTATGACATATGGTGATGGTTCTTCATTAGATTTCCCTGAAATTTAAGGCTACTTAGTAATATATAAAGGGGAATTTTTAACATTCTTATTTTCCATTAAAAATGTCAGTAGTGGTCCTCTCCAAGGAAAAGAAACAGGTCAGATTTGTGGCCTTTGGAAAACAAGGATTATATTTTCCCTTGAGATACGCTCAAACTAAACTCCCTGGCTGTATCTGAACTTAAGTAAGTGTACTTCACAGGCCTGATTCCCCATTTGGTAGGAGCCAAAGTGTGGTGTAGAGTGAGGAGAGCACTTTTGGACATCATCCTGACATGCAGTCCAGATACAATTAAGTTGTCAATCTAGACCCAAGACTCAAGACTCTAGCAAGCTCACCTTAGTCCCTTGCTTAAACGTGGCATAAATCTCTAGGGGAGATTCCAGTACTTCCCATTCACCACCGGAGTACGTAAGCACCAGAACAAACGATAAAGGTGTTCTTTTGCACTTTCTGTTTTATTATATGGTATTAAAGAATAAAGGCTTTCCTTTTGTTTTAAAGGGCTCCACTTCTAAGTGCATATTAAAGAACTCTGCTATGTCAGTAACCATATTCCATATAATTGTGTGAATCAGATGTGAAACATGCCACATACGGAGAAACACCATCAGATTTAAGAATAGCAAGCATTAAAAAGACTTCTCCAGACCTTACAGAACCTCTCCAAGTTTTCTGAACAGTTAAAACTGGTTTTAATTGTTTAATCAAATTTTAAAGCACCTGTGAGAAAGTTCTCTCTAAGGTAAATTACATCATATGTAATCCTTCTTTACTGATTGTCATTTCCCTTAATGTTATGAATTTTTGCAGTACACTTTTCAGTGTTCTGATTCAGTCCAAAACTTCAATTTACTCTTGAAAAGCCTTTTGAAAGTTCTCCAAACCAGGAATCCCACGACTTAACTAGCTCTAGTTGGAGGCCTGTCCTTAATATCAAATTCTAATCTCCTTTGTTGTAAATTTTCTAAATTATTGCTCGCACTGTCCTTGGTGAACACAGAGAACAGTTGATCATTGCCCTCTATAGAAAGGGCATTATACATATTTGAAGACTGTGATCATGTTCCGGTTCCGTCTTTACTCTTCTAGACTAAACAAGCTCCATTATTTCAACCTTCTTTCATAGGTCATTTTTCTGCACCTCTTAGCATTTTTATTACTCTTCTCTGGACTGTATCCAGTTTGTTTACATAAAGATGTAAATATGACCCAAGCCTGGTCTGTGTCCGCTAACAGAACTGCTTTCTTCCTAATGTAGTTGAGACTTGGTTTTAAAACAAACAATTAAGACTAAATGGTTTGATCACAAAATGACTCAGGTGTAAAACATGTTTATGTGAGAGCTCTCTCTTCCTTACTAGGTCTAAACCAATGCTTGTACAATATTCTTAGCTAAGACAAAAAAAATAAAATAAATGCATGGTTTGTAACACATGGGAATGATTAAACTAATTTGGGAAAAATTGTGAGACTCATCCTGGTTTTTTTGACTACCACAGTCGGACATGAAAAGTCTGCACAACTTACTTCTATTTAATGAAAAGTTATTGATATGGTGCTCCTGGCCCACTGCAATGCTTAGAAACTGCTGCTTAAATGCAGGCAGAAACAGTCATTGTCTCTGCATTATAGCAATCACTTTCTCTGTAGTTCTAGAAAGTTATGCTTTGCTTTTTTAAAAAATTAAACATAAAATTCTATTGTAAATATTTAAAAGCAGTTATCACTTGGGAATTTAGAGCAAAAATATAGGCAAGTCATGCAAACTTAACCATTGCCTTTGACTTGATATAAATGAGAAGTCAATTAAGTACAACTCAATTAGGCATTTGATACCTGTTCAAAAGAGTGAAATGACAAAGTAAGGCAACTTGTGACTAGAGAATGAGTCTTACGAGGAGCAGCTGAGGGAGCTGGGGGTGGTTTAATCTGGATAAAAGGAGGCTGAGGGGAGACCTTATCACTGTCTACAACTACCTGAAAGGAGGGTGTAGAGAGGTGGGGGTTGGTCTCTTTTCTTATGTAACAGGTGGTAAAGACAAGAGGAAATGGACTCAAGTTGCACCAGGGGAGGTTTAGCTTGGATATTAGGAAAAAAAATACCAAAAGGGTTATTACACATTGGAAGAGGTTGCCTAGGGAAGTGGCTGAGTCACCATCCCTGGAGGTATTTAAAAGACATGTAGATGTGGCACTTAGGTACATGGTTTAGTAGTGGACTTGGCACTCTTAGGTTAACCATTGGACTCAATCTTAAAGGTCTTTTCCAACCTAAATAATTCTATGATCCTACGAATATCATACTGGTGGTGCTCAAGAATATACAAGACTTTTTGCTCTGAATTCAGGTGTCCTTCTACTTTACATGTTATGTTGTCTAGATGAATTTTGTTCCTCTTGCATGGAATTTGGTTCAAGATGGGGGGATGTTTTTCCCCCAATGTTATCCATTTTGTTTGCAGTTTATTACAGAAACTGTAGGAGACTTTATAATTTTATTGGATCATACTTGTTTAACAGCTGGGTTTTAAAGCATATCTATATTAAGCATGTCTCCACCAGTAATCTAATTGTTCAGAACTCTAAAGAATTCCAAGACTTCAGTTTACCAGAAGTGAGCATACCCTGTGCAAGTATGCAGTAGATAATACCTTGGGTATTGCAAAGTGTAATTGCATGTGAAAAAGAAGCTACTTTGGTTTTGATATGCTGCTGTAGTGTTGTGTGCAGTTTCATCCTGGTGCTTGGAGCAACTGACTATTGGAAATGTATTTGTTTGCTTTCCTTTTTTGGTGACTGCTTAGTAAGAGCTGCTTGTAGCAGCTAATATCAGACAGTGAATTTTTTTCCAGCAGATACACTTTGGATTGTAAATCCTAAATCTTCCTCTTTTCTGTATCCCTGGTACTTTCCCAAACAACTCAGTTATAGATGCATGCTGCTTGTACTACCCATATCCTCTCTCCCAAACACTTGCTGTCTCTCAGGCCTTTTCAAACCTCTTTCTTCCTCAGAAGACTTGTGCACACATAGATTCAGAGTATACCTCGTTACTCACCGTTCTGAAAAGCTGATCTGATGGCTTGTCTTCAGCAGGTTGCTCAGAATTACAGCCTGACTCTCTGCTAGGCGCTGAGGAAGTCTGTATGGGCTAGTGTTAGCTAAGGGGCTACCCACCCCTGACTTATCTGCCCCGGGGAGGTGCTGCACCCCTTTCAAATTTATTGGGAATTCTGTTTCTGAAGTGGCAATAGAGGTTCAGATCCTCATAGGGCACAGAAGACATGTAAGAGTAGCACTCCACTAGCAGTAGCAACAAAATGGTTTACTGTTCTTCAGACCTTTGTGCTGGTTTTGGCTGGGATGGAGTTATATTTCTTCACAGTAGTGAGTATGGGGCTATGTTTTGGATTTGTGCTGAAAACAGTGTTGATACTGCAGACATGTTTTTGTTTTTGCTGAGCAGTGCTTACACAGCATCAAGGCCTTTTCTGCTTCTCACCCTGCCCCACTAGCGAGCAGGCTGGGGGTGCAAGAAGTTGGGAGGGGACAGAGCTGAGACAGCTGACCCCAACTGACCAAAGGGATAGTCCATACCATATGATGTCGCGCTCAGCTTATAAAGCTGGAGGAAGAAGAAGGAAGAGGGGATCTTTGGAGTTATGGTGTTTGTCTTCCCAAGTGACTGTTAGACGTGATGGAGCCCTGCTATCCTGGGGATGGCTGAACACCTGCCTGCTGATGGGAAGTAGTGAATGGACTCCTTGTTTTGCTTTGCTTGCACACGTGGCTTTTGCTTTATCTCAATCCATGAGTTTTCTCACGTTTACCCTTCCAGTTCTCTCCCCCTTCTCACCAGGGTGGAAATGAGTGAGTGGCTGTGTAGTGCTTAGTTGCCGGCTGGTGTTAAGCCATGACAACCTTACCGCTAGCAAACTGGTCTGATCAATTCCAGTGGTCAATGCAAACCACAGCCAGGAGTTAAGGAGAGGAACAGAAGGGATTAATATTTAGCAGAACCACTAAAAATGATAAAAAAGGAAGGAAGGGAAGAAATATGGAGATTGTGCTATTTTTTAATAATTACTGATAACTTCTTTCTTAATATTTCTGGTCTTTATCATTTTACTGAACCCTAAGTCATTACCATTGCTTTTTATATAGACTCAAGTATTTAACTTTCTGCTTCTTGCTAGTAATAAATAAGTATAAGCTATGGGACATGATTTTTTTTTTTGCTTCTCTTCCTTAAGCAATTGCTTCAGAACTAAAATGCATGGCGAAGGCAGGGGGTCAAAGGGATTTTATAACATTCTTTTTCTGCAAATATCTGAAAATGGCCAGTTTTCCCTCTGGTCGCCAAAGCTCAGCTTTTGACCCTGAGAGGCTGGTAGATTCCACTGAAGGCTAGATTTAGTGTTTTACGTCATCATTCCTCTCTCTCCTTATGTTCGTACTTGTTTGTGCCAGGGTTAATATAAAATATGGGTCAAATTCAACTGTGTACAATTACTTTGGTAACATGTCCTTGAAAAGAAATACCTCTTTCTTCTTTT
>JAOXJM010000012.1:116495010-116510790 GCA_026413425.1 Tringa solitaria | reverse complement strand
TTTCCCCTTTTCTTCTTTTTTTCCCCTTTTCTTCTTTTTTTCCCCTTTTCTTCTTTTTTTCCCCTTTTCTTCTTCATAATCATACCTAACTCTAATACTGTACTTTATTAGTCTGGTGATTTTTTTGCAAACATGTAGATTAAACATAACAAAGCTGCTGCGTCGTGACAGTTACTGAACAAGTTACATATCTTTTCTGTGTGCAGCATAGCATGGGATTCAGCTTGAGACTGACAGCTGAATTTAGCTTTCTAAAGCATGACCGCTGTCTGGGCTTCCAGTACTGGGGAGATGCAGTCAGTATCAATGAGGTCCCCTTCTTGGGCTGAATCATACCCCAAATCTTGTCCTGGTTTTGAAGCATTTGCTCTGTACTTGCTGATACTTTAACTTGAAAGTAATTCCTAAGCTGATGGATCTTTTCACTAGGGAAAAAAAAACATAAATTGAACTGATGGAGAAGAGGAAGCTTTGGAATTTCCCTTCATTTCGAGTAGGGATCCAGAGGTTATATACCCAGCCAAAACTTCCACCTCTCTCAAACCCATAAAATGAGAATAGGAAACTCCTGCCATGTTCTCAGAGCATTTTAGCATTTCTCTGCTCCTTCAAAACTGTGAAGGTAAGTTTAACTATGGAGGAAAAGTCTAAAGACAGTGTCGCGGTCATCCACTTTCACAAATGGTTGCATGTTTCACAAGTTCAGTGGAATGTATCTGTTCATGACATTTGTTCTTTACAGTATTGTCTAAATAATGATAGTGATTGGTTTTGTTGGTCTTTCTTTTTAAAATACAGCTTCCTTTCCTTAGCCATATTCACGCTTGACAATATCTTGCCATTTGGAACAGTGTATGGCGTATTATTACACCTGAAGAGTTAATGGGTGGCCTGAAACACAGGGAATAGAGGTAATAAATTGGCCTCAGTTCCTGGGGGGGGGGGGGAGACACAACACCAAAATGACTATATAGATTTCATACAGTTTAACTTTTCTGCTGGCTCATAACTCAGTGCTGTCTTGTTTTCTGAAATAAAGCACCAGCTTTTCCTTGAATATATCAGTCAGGGAAGTTTTAGATGAAGAGTATGCAGGGATGTATTCAAATGTAGTCAAAAGCTTAATGATCATTTTCAGGTTTTTTCCATTGCTGTTAATCAGGTGGCAGTGATGCAGGCCAGTGATACAACTAGGCAAGATCACATGTCTTATAAGCAAGCTTTTTAGTCATGCTCTAAACCTTAAAATAATCCTGAATACTCTCCATTTTTAGCAATGAAGGGAAAAAATACCCTCAAGCTCTTCAATACTGTCTGTTCTTTCCCATTCTTTATTCTTCAGAGGTTTGGAAAGAGAGACGTACCACCTGCCTGCCAGGCAACATGTCAAGGAATCCTTATCCTTTTTTCTAACTGCTTGCCAGAAACTGGGTTAAGAAAAAAAGTAGCCTGAAGATGGGAATGAGCCATTCTTGGAAGCCTGCCCCTTGCCAGTAAGGTGCTGAGTGACCAAAGGCTCTCTCCTACCCTGAGTCCTGCACGTTGCCATCACGGGGCTCAGTGCCTGTACAGTAAATAGGTTTTGCCTATGTATCTCCTTTCTCACAAGCTTATCCTCTGCAATATTTTTTTATCCATAAATAGATGACAGCTGTGTATATGACCCAGTCAGTTTTAAAAGAAACAGGCACTCTATGTACTAGTTTACTTGATGTGAGTAATATTTAGGTTAAGAACAGCGAGTCCTTTCGTAGTACTACCAGCAGTCCACAAGATGTCATACTATGACAAAAATGGCAATTTCTGTGTACCTGGAAAGTACTGGTGTACTAACCTTCCAGAAACAGCACAGTCTGTTCAGCTTCAGCTTAAGGTGTTCAGACAAGCAGAAGGCCACCCTTGAGCAAAAATGTTCTGAGATCTACTGTAATGTCTTGCCGAGCACTGAGTTGCCAACTTGATTTAATCTCTAAATTATTAAAGGAACACGTGAACAAATGCACCTGCAAGCTCTAACACACAGACTGCAGACACAGTGGAAGGCAAAGGAATTGCACCAGGTTCCATGTCTGTTTTCTAGTTTGAATATACTCTATGATTAGCAAGAATGGATCATAAATGTATTAAAACCAAGAAAGTTGCTATAAGTCTCAAACGTCTCACTTTATGCAGTGTACTGACTATTAATGCTGGTTGACAAGATCTTCTGAGAAACGAAATAAATGTAGGAGCACTAGAATGTATAAAGAAACTATCTTTCCCTAAAGCTTTGTCTTACTACATTTTTAAGACACTATGGCCAAAACTTCAGTCTGTTATGAGGAATGACTAGTTAGGACAGAGAATATTAGATTCTTGATAGTAACATGGTTTAAGAGCTAGTTAATGGGAAGGAGAAAGCTGACAGTAATGAAAAATGAGTATTGGTTGCAAGAAAAGGTGTTAGTAAATAGAAACCTTGGGGAGCTTATCTCTGCTATTTTTACTTACTGAGTATGCCAGTGACATTTACTGAGGATGCAGGGCTAGGAGATGTGATCAATATAAAGGACATCTGAGATCTCAAAGATAACTAATATCTAGATGATCTTGAAGCCACAGGGAATAGAATTGGAATAAAAGCGATTAGTATAAAATTTAATATTTAAGCTGAAAAGTTACGAAGAACAGATGTAAAGTAGGCGCTTTTTGGCTTTCAACAGCTGGAGAGAAGGACATGAAGCTGTGATTCAGTTATCTTGTGAGCATGAGTCATGTCATAGTGCCATGAGATGGTAGATTCAATTTCTGTTTACCTCAGCAGAGGTAGGCACATGTAGCATCATTGTAGAAAGAACAGATATGAGTTTCTCTGAAATGCTCTGCAAGATTATGGCCACTAATACTCAAGAAAGTTGAACTTGGTTTGGAGTAGTTGTGGGGAAGGGCTATTAGGTTGAAGCAGGGAAGAGATCTGAATGTTCTTGTTTGACCAGATCCTTATCAAATTTCATTTTTTCTTAACACTGTCTAAAAATACATTAGTGAAAGTGGAGGTATATGAAATAAAGTGCAATAGGCACAGCAAGAAGTGTGTGCAAACTCCTTGGAAATGTTTTTAGCCTGAAAACTAGACAATACTATACAGTTATCACAGCAGTGAGGTTCCAAAGTGATCTTCTAATAGAAATAATATGGACAGAGATACACTGTTTTGTAAGAATAGGACTTAGTGAGCAATATGATTATAGGCAGTAACTGGGAAGTCAGTCTGACAGTTTCAAAGGGACCTTGCTCATCCAGCCCAGTGGTTTTAACAACGGTAGATGTATTGTTCAACATTCCTTTGAATTATGCAGATATGCTCAAGCTTCTCCAAATCAATGTTCCTAAGTTAGTTTATGTTTTTCAGTATTTCAGGCTGCTTGAGAAGTGTCCTGCACAGGACACTACACAAAACATTAATTGCAACATGCTTTCCTTCTACCCAGATAGCTGAAGTAGACACAGGGAAGAGACTGATTAAATGGATGAATGGCATTCTTCCAAGTCACAAGGAAATAGAGCATGTGAGTAATAGTTTGTAATTTACTGTACAATGACCAGGATTACAAGAGCAATGACTACAATGCATTTCACTGGCATATGTAAATTCCTGAAGTTTTACTTTTCTGCCTTTCAGACTTAGAGGTTCCATATATATCCAAGCACTTGTCAGCCTGCAAGAAAGAAATTTTTTAGCATCTAATGCACTTAGTCAGATAAAACACCTCTAACATAGTAGAGAGATGATAGGGTGACCTGATCGCTTTAAAAATATTTTAAAACTTACTGGCAGAGGTCTGAAATTCAAGTTTTCTACCTGCTTGGCTGAAAGAAATTTTAGCTTGCTTGACGTTTTTTCTTATGACTAGTAACATCCTTGTGTTGGGGTAGAAGGTCAGGATTCAGATCCCTGGCCCAAATGATGAAATGGCTTAATTTAAACTTGGGTTTCTTGTCTCTCAGGTGAGAATCCAAAAGCTGAAATATCATTTAAGACCCTCCATTAATTCCTTTTCTTAGGGATATTCCAGTAGTAGTAGGAGTTTTATACAGAGGTTTCAGTAAAAGTTAATAATTAAAACATGGAATAGAGTCAGTAGCAGTGCTTGAAATCTGTCCTGTCTGATGAAGAGGGCTTTCCTGTGGATAAATTTGCCATTATCTAGCAGAGGTTGGACTCTGAGCTCCTGTCTTCTGTGTGGGGCTTTATCAGAAAGCTACAGGCTGAGGTGGAAAGGCAGTCCTACTCCTTAGTCTAAACCTTTGGGGTTTTTTGTCAAGAAAATATCGACATTTTGGATGGGGAAAAAAAAAACAAAACCACCAAACAACAAAGACAAGAACTTTCAGTGTTTTAAATTAAGGTGAAAGTCTTTATTCCATAATTATTTTGACTCTACAAATCTTGTTACTGCCTCTATCCCAAATAAGCTCATAATCCATTATAGAGACTTCTGAGGAAGCAGTAAATTTGTTTTAACTGAAACAGCTTCCTCAGCCCTATGCATACTCCAAATGCAATAATTTAACAGGTTTTTTCTGCATTTGTATTCAGCACTGTTTTATCACTCCTGTATAAGTGAAATCTCAAAGGGTGTTGATATAATCAATTCAATATTTAAATATATGAAAGAAGGAGATCCTATTTCTTTTGTCTTGTGTAAAATCCTTTTTTGAATCATTGTTTTATTACCATGTATTATTTAGTATTAAAAAAATAGTTATTTTATTGCCAAAGTACAATGTAGTTACTATTTTTGTTGGATCAAGAAGCACGTAGAAGTAACCTGCCTGCAGGTGAAAAAGGCTCTAGAGTATTTTATTCCATTCTGTCATTCCTTCTGTATAGTCATTTTGATTGTTTTCTACCTGTTAGTCTCTGAATGATGGTGAATTGGAAAAATTAGCCATTCCCATTTTTTTTTAAAGAAAGCAGAGGTACCTGAACTTCAGTATTTATAAGGAAGTTCCAATCCATAGGGCTATTGGAAGGAACTCTTTTGAGGAAGGAGTCTCCCATTTTAAAAAGAAAAGGGATTTCATATTTCTTGTGATTCCTACAAAGACCTGGCAATAATAGGGAAATGGGCTGAAAACTTGCTGAATTTCTTATGAGGACTTGAAATTTGAATAAAAATCAGGTCAAAGTTTTGGAGCAGAGAATCTTCTTCCAAACTGCTGCAAATGTCCCATTAAATAAATGCTATGTAAGTGAGTCAAATAGTGTATTTTCTATTATAAAAAGTGTTCTACTTATAAAAATTCCCAGAATAAATTCCCATTTTCTATAATGTTTATTCTTTTATAATTCTGAATAGAGTATCATGGAGACATTGACTGAGAAGAGGGTATAGCTTGTATATTTAAATAAATGTTGCAGTGACTTTCTTTGGGTCTAAAATCACATCAAATGGAAATAAACAACAGTAGTTGAACTTGACAACATTTGTAAGCAATTCTTTCTTTCAAGTATTTGAATCTCAGTAGGATTAAATGGTATAAGCATCAACACACATTACCTTCGCTGTGAGGGGCCTCTTAAGAAGTGTAGCAATCGGCCACTTGCATTTTAGGTACCTCCATGAATCTTTCACCTCTGGTGTGCTCACTTGTGTGACGCTCTGCTGTAACGAATGACTGAAAACTTTTTGCTGAAAAGTGGGTCAGAAAAGCCTGTGCAGAAGTTGCTTTTGGCAGTAACTCTTGCCAGGCATGCATCAGCTTTTCCTCTAATGTAATAACTTTTACATCACATCTATCAGGTCATGTTAACCACCTGCTGAACAATTTTAAAAAGCCAGTTAGTTCCCTCTCCAGGTCTTTCCCCCACTCAATACTAGATTATAGACCCTTTAACTTTTGTAATAATCTTCTAAACTGTTTAAAATGTTCTGCTGCTGTTTTGTCCATCTGTTCCTTGCTGACAGTTGTCTGACCCCCTCCGTTCACCATATTGGCAATGGTTAAACTAATGCCAAAAATGGCAAAAATGTGTTACCTTGTTCTCCTGCATAGCTGTTTATCTTCCCCTTGTTTATCATTCTTTAAATTAGAGAGCAAAATCCTTGCTCCAGATGCAGCCAAATCCATCACTGATCCTTCTAATAATGGGAAAAAAAGTAATAAGGGTGATATTTCAGTAAACACGGATTATGGTAGTGCTTTCCAAACCTATTTTGGAGTCTGTTCAGCAAAAGGGTTTAATTTTCCCAAGGGGTGATATCGCAGTAGCCCAGAAGTGTAATACACAAATAACATAAATAAAACATGCAATTTCAAAGGCATATAAATGCTATCAACTCCTGCTTTTGTGGAATAAGATTACAGAAAGCAGCATCAAAATCCCCTGAAACAATAGTAACATGAATATAGAATTGTTCTGACTGGTCTTGAGTTTTAATAGGAAAGAGATACAAATACAGTATTTTGCTTTGGATCAGCTTTATGTTAACATTTCTGGCAGTTTAAGGCTGAATCAGACAAGATTCTGATTTGGCTTTGGCTAAGCCAAATATCTCCTGAGCTCTTTTCAGGAGATTTTTAGCCATCTTGAATAGCCAAAATGAAGAAAGATTATTACTTACCTTCCAAAATTCTTAAATGGGAGTATTCTTGGGGAATCAGATTTAAAATAAACATTTTTGTGGTTTTACAATGGATTTCAATCTATATAAAGAGAGCAATTCCACAATAATGATTTTTGTAAATGTAAAAATTAAAGAAGAAAATATGGTTAAATAATAATTTTTCTGCCAGGAAAGCTTTTCAGAATATTATGCTAAAATATAGTTCTTGATGTTAAAAGTGGCTTACGGAGAATGAATGATGAGCTGACATACTGTGTTATTTTTAATGTAGTTTTTAAAAGAGCAAAAGTAAAAGCAAGAAAAATTTGCAAATGTGAAAGACAGTTTATGTGTTTTTTCTCAGGAGAGGTTCTAGACAACTCACAGGTTTCTGCCACTTAGAACAGCAGAAATAAATGTTGGCTTTTTGGGCTTCAGCAGGACTTTGACATTGGGATGGCTTTTTTCTTTGATTTAGTTTGGCTTCTTTGTATGTGTCTTTCACCTATAAGAACTGAATACAACTTTAAGTGTGCAGGGTGAGATTGCTAGTTAGGAAGTGAGTTTAATCTTAAGTATCAAAGAATCCACAACTTCTCATCGCTCTTTCCTAATTAGTTGGACAGCTTCCTGGAAATCTTGGTGCCATTGATTTCTTAGTGACCTTAAATAGAGTGAGTGGCTGCTTAATCATTCTTTCTTCATTAGGAATAATAATTTTATTTTTTCCCTCTCCTGGTGAATTTCCACCAGTATCGTTAAGAAGTTTTCCTTCACTCAGCTGTTCCAATCCCAAATTCTTGCTTCCCATGGCACTCAAGTTTCAACTGTTCCCCAAGATCAACAACCAGATGCTGATTGAAACAGTTTGCACTGGCAGGGAGGGACTACTCCCCTTTAACCACCAGCTTTTGACCTGCAAAATAATAGCAAGAGTTATTTCTCAGGCATATACCAGAAGGGAAAAGAGATTTGTCTGCCAAGGATCTTTTGCTCTAATCAGGCAGCCAACACATTGGCAGAAGCAGAGGTAAAAACACTAGTGGGTACAGGAAAATAATAAATTAGAGAATAATTATTTGGCCTAATAATCACTTGACCTGATGAGTTTCATTGCAGTTCCAAAAACCAATGCTGGAAATATAAAGAATGTTCAACTTAATCTAAATTCCTGGAAAAAAAACATCTTGTCAGGAACCTAGGAAATAAAACTAAGGCCTTGTCAGGAGCTAACTAGGTTAAATTGATCTAGCTTTCCTCAAAAAACCAAACCAAACAAAAAACTTTTTGTGTAGAGGAAAAGCAATCAATACAATCCTTTGACTATGAGAAGCATTTTGACAGTTACTGAATACACTGTCATAAGTAATGGATACCTGATAAAAATGGAACCTGATATCTCTTATGCAAGTGCATAAATTGAGAGGGGAGCACACACCTTTAAAGTTAGCCATTCAATTTGACTCTGAAAAGGTCTCTTCTGCTTCTAGCATTGCTCAATACTTCCCACTTTTAACTTGGAGATGGAATTGGAAGCAATTACCAAATATACAGTTATCTTTGTGTTATTTGTGAATTATATTGTGAATATCCCTTTAGAAGCAAAGTAACATTTGGATGACCTTTCCGTAATGAACAATTTTTTATTAATTTTTTTTCCAGTAAAAAGTCCAATTAGTCAAATATATGGAAGCACACACAGGTAACAATGATCAGGTGTGTGTATAAAAGTTGCTGGGTGCATTCGGAGGTATGCAGTTTAAGAAAAGTGTAAATCACTGAGAGAACATTAAGTTGAGGAGCAGCGAGAACAATCAGGGGTCTGGAAATGGCCGTTTGTGAGGACCAGTTGCAGGAATTAGAACGGTTTACACAGAAGAAGACTGAAGAGAAATCTGATGATACCCTTAAAAACTTTAAAAATGCTTATCTACAGTCAGGGCCACAAGGAGGATTTGAGGCATTACAGGCCTGTCAGTCTGGCTTCGTTGCCTGGGAGAGTTATGGAGCAGATCATCTTGAGTGCCATCTTGCACAAAATACAGGACAAACAGGTAATCTGACCCGGGCACCATGGTTTTATGAAATGCAGGTCCTGCTTGACCAACCTGATCTCCTGCTATGACAAGGTGACCCTCAATGTATGAGGGAAAGGCTGTGGATGTTGTCTACCTAGACTTCAGTAAAGCTTTTGACATCATTTCCCACAGTATTGTCCTGGACAAACTGGCTGCTCATGGCTTGGACATGGATATACTTTGCTGGGTAAAAAACTGTCTGGATGGCAGAGCCCAGAGAATGGTCGTGAATGTAGTAAAATCCAGTTGGCAGTGGTGTTCCCCAGGGCTCAGTGTTGGGGCTGGTTCTCTTTAGTATCTTTATCAATGATCTGGATGAGGGGATTGAATGCACCCTCAAAAAGTTTGCAGACAGAGGGATCTGGACAGGCTGGATTGATGGTATGAGGTTCAACAAGGCCAGGTGCTGGGTCTTGCACTTGGAGCACAACAATCCCATGAAACACTACAGGCCTGGGGAAGTGGCTGGAAAGTGGCCCAGCAGAAAAGGACCTGGGTATGTTGGTCGACCACTGGCTGAATATGAGCTGGCAGTGTGCCCAGGTGGCCAAGAATGCCAATAACATCCTGGCTTGTATCAGAAATAGTGTGGCCAGCAGGACTAGGCAAGTGATAGTCCCACTGTTCTCAGCACTGGTGAGGCCCCACCTCAAATAATGTGTCCCATTTTGGGGCCCTCACTACAAGAAAGACATTGAGGTGCTGGAGTGTGTCCAGAGAAGGGCAACGAAGCTGGTGAAGGGTCTAGAGCACAAGTCTTATGAGGAGCAGCTGAGGGAACTGGGGTGGTTTAACCAGGAGATAAGAAGACTGAGGGGAGAAAGGAGGTTGTAGAGTGATGACGGTCTTTTCCCAAGTAACAGGCAATAAGGAGAAGAGGAAATGGTGTCAAATTTTGCCAGGGGAGGTTTAGATTGGATATGAGGAACAATTTCTTCACCAAAGGATTATCAAGCATTGGAACAGGCTGCCCAGGGATGTGGTTGTGTCCTACCCCTGGCGATATTTAAAAGACTGTAGATGTGATGCTTAGGGACATAGTTTAGTGGTAACTTGGCAGTGTTAGGTTAACAGTTGGACTTGGTGATCTTAAAGGTCTTTTTCAACCTAAACAATTCTGTAATTCTGTGATTTAGACATTCCCATCAAAGAAAGAGAGAAATATAAAATCCTCCCCACAGACACTGGGAAGGATGAAGAGTGGTCTTGAACTTAATTTACTCTAAGGAATGCATAGGTCAGCAGGAAGAAAACACCTTTCCAGCATAGAGTAATATGAAACAGTGAAATAGGCTCCTGTAATCTCCAAACAAGTGATGTTTTATCCAGAAACTGCAGGTGTCGTTGCTGGGCTTCTTAGGAACAGTTCAACAGATACTGTCCAGGAGTGCAATTAATGAATGGTATTACTAGCAATGGGTGGAAAGCTCCTTAAAGACCCTCCACTTTTTTTTCTTCTATCATTCTCCCAAATGTTTGACATAATCGAGACTACACATACGTTTGTAGCATTTTTATTTTTAATTAGGTCGTTTTTGTCTGAAGTTGAAGGAGTTTGGCTTTTTTGCGCCCACCTCCCTCATCCAGCCAGTGGTACCACCGAGCTGCACGTAGCTCCATAGTGTTAATAGATATGGTCGGCTCTCCCCCTAGTGGCATCACTCGGTTGGGATTTATTTCGTGGAAAGAGGTTTTCTCCTCTGGCCAGCGAAGCCTGGTACCCACAGGAACCGGGAATCCGCAGATAGATGTGCTGTAATCTCATATGAGGTTTAGCATTTCCCATCAAAATTCCCGTTGTCCCTGATACTGCTGCTGTGATTACACTTAGAGGCTCATCTATGACTCCTGCTTGAAGCAGACGGTGTAAAGGGCGCTGCTTTATGGTGTTTTCCTATGTTCAAGTTGACGTTAGCCCTGATAGCAACCGACAGTATCTCACATTTCCTGCCCCCGTCTTTTTAATTTGAAATAAGCAATCTATCTCAATATTAAATAGATTTCTAAGGAGTAGGCACAGTTTTTTAAAGGTGAGGAAATATTTTTTTAAAAGTCAAGCCTCAAAAAGGGGACTCTGATGCCACGTATACTGAAAGAGTTCGTCTCACCATACACACCTTTCTACTTCTCTGTTTGTTCTTGCTGGGAGAGAGGAGGTATCTAGTTATCTCTTGGCAGGCTTTTATATCCTGTTTTTCATCTTTCTCACTACTGTGTTCCCTGGGTTGTAAGAGCAGGAAGTTTCATGGCTGGGGTCTTTATTTTCTCAGTAAAAGCGTGGCATCGTATTTTTAAACTTGTGCTGTATTGTACACTAAGGGAATTGTACCCAGTACAGGGGCTTTGGTCTGGATGAATACATTAGACAAGGCCCTTGTCTATGATTCAGCATTTGTCTTGCTGTGATTTACTTGGTACTTTTATTCAGACAATTTCATACAGATTTTAAGGGCAGGGAAGAAACAAAACAAACCAGAAAAGGGCCAGGAACAAATTCATGTTTATACTTTTCTTTTTTTTTTGGTAAGAAGTTGTGGTGAAATTAATCTATGTAAACATTGTACCCTCGTGGAGAAATGTGCAAGACATGCAGCCTAGAAACTGTTCTGCTACCAAGTTAGTTTTTTGTGTGGAAATGTAGATTGCTCCTGAAAACTGATTTGTTGTAACAAACACATTTTTATTTGTTTCTTTCCCTCTTTGTTTGGCAACAGCAAGTAAACTTTACCTTGGAGTGAAAAGAAGCTCAAGATGGAAGAGGAAGGTTTTATAATTTGGGGGATTGTATGGCTCAGACACTACCAAATTTTTACTGAGCTTCTCAAGGAAGTCGAGGATTTGATATTTTAAACCTTTCTACTGTGCAAAGGTTTCAAGAATACATTATTCTTCTTAGTAAGGTTTTGTGCTTTTACTGTTCATTATTATAATGCATAATATTATTAAAATATTATAGTTTCATGAATAGAGTCAAAACCTTGAAATATGTATATATCTGAGTATTATGTTAAAAGCAAGGAAATAATAACATAACAAGCCTTTTAGACAGGGAAATGCAATAAAATTTGATATAAATGTTTGAAGTATTTTGTATTCTATTACTGAAGTTCAGCTTTTTGATTGAATGATTTTCTTCAATTTCACCCTAAGGAATTATTAATAATAGTCATTCTACGAGATAAAATTGACCATCCCTACATCATAAACCAGGGTTCTCAGGACAACTATTAGCTCCTAAATCCTTATGAATTTTGAGATTGAACTCTGTTAACTCTGTTAAGCAACAGAACTAGTGTTTTCTGGCTCCTGAACCCAGTAGGTTTTCCTTTGCATTTCTGCAAGTACCAATTTTCCTTCCAGAGTTCAGCTCCTGGGCTAAATTTCACTTGGAGTAATATGATGTGTTAATTTTTTTTTTTCAGTATATTTCCAAAGTGACATGAAATGAAACTGTTCCAGCCCACATGTTTTTTGATAGCCCATTTATATCATAAATAATAATTAAAAATCCTAACTTGGTAAATAATACTCAGAAGATAATACAGAAAGATCTGTTTTGTAGACTCAGATTTTCTTTTCTATAGGAAGGTTATTTCTAGTTAAAGTAGTTGATAATTATAAATAATATTGCAAATGAATGCTGAATGAGAGAAGATATAAAATTTTACTTGTGATTATATTAGTCATGCAGACTATAAATTACTGATGATTAATATACGCCTGTTCTGAATAAAATAGAACAGCATTTTATCAACACTTGCTATAATCTTCTGTTAGAAATGTGGAAACATCCTTCTTCATTCTCCAAATCTACTTTTAGCACACTTTAAATATTTCAATTTTAAAGTATTCCTAACTGCTTCATGATGACACTGCATCTTTCAGTAATTACAGTGAAATATGCTTAATAAATGAGGATAAAATAACAATGACTGTGTTGTGCCAACATGATAAATTTGTATCTCAGCAAGTGGCAGTTTGGTATGTGTTCCTTTGTATTTTTTGCATTATAAATTGATCAGGGCAATGCACATGCAAGGCAAACCAGACTTACTGCAAAAGGGCAAAATGTCAGGACGGTATGTAGGCTTTCAATTAATGAATTTAGCACTGGAAAATGCCTTAATTCATAACTGGGGGAAGAAGATGTGGTGGAATGTTATGTTCTGTCTGTGTTTTGTTATGTTTGTTATCTATGATTTAACAACACCTCCCAATTTTGCATCTCTTGTTCAAAAATGCCTTTTCAGCAATAGCAGGAAAGTCTCATATCAATTTCTAGACTTCACGATTGTAGGATTAAGCCTCAAAATATCACCTACAGATTCAAAAGAAGAACAATAGACATACTGAAACTCTTTTTTCTCCTTAGTTCCTTAACTATGGCTTTTAGGAGATGGGAATTCTGCTAACCTCAGGTGTCTTAAAAGGTTAGGCTATATACTATGTACTTATGGCCTGCAGTAGTAAAGAAAGGGTTTATCTCCAGAGAATTAAAATTTATATTATTATGGAATAAATAAAATATAAATCTGATTCAAATTTATATTGCAAACAATTTCCAGTAACTGATTCTAGATATACTAGGACACAGCTTGGAGTCCCTGAGACATTCTCCTTGTGACCCTCAGGTCATTTTGATGAATGTGAGGGAGCTTTCGGTGCCAGTAAGAGCCACTGGAAGACACTTTTGCCTGCCTTGACCCTAGTGGTGCCTGTCCCTCACCTGGCCTTTGCCTGGCTCACACGGGGAACACTGTTAGATGCAGTGGAGAGCACACTGGGTAGAGCACTTATGCCACATGCCTGGTTGAAAGATTCTCCACAGCCTTGAATGAAGGACAAGCTTTGTTTTCTAACTTGAAAAATGGGGTTTTTTCCCTCCTCCATCTCTTTCCCTCTTGGTCCTGTAATGCTCAGGGTGGCAGTCTCTGCACTCCTCCTTTCTCATGGAGTTTATCTTACCTTTTATACTCAGTCCCCTCTTAAAAGCCTTTTAGGCAGTGTTGCTGCTGCTTTCTGCAGCTTACATAGGATGTATATGTCTTCTGCCATAGTAAGAATCATCTCATGGCTTTCCTGATTAGTAACCGTGGTTTTGCTTCTCTTTTTTATTAGTTTACTATTTGGTATCCATCACTGAAGAAAGCATCTTTCACTGGACCTTTTAAAAACATACATGACAAATCCAGCCAGTTTATACCTGAAATTCCCTGCCCTTTTCTGGTTAGATATGCTGTAACATAAAGTTATTGTTATTTCCAGTTTGATCAAACTATATTCTTTATCAGTGTGTTCTATTATGGTTCGCAGCCTTGCTTTTTTCTATTTTTAGCATGCAAAATAGTAATCGCTAACAAAAGAGCTTTCACTAAAGATTTCCCATGTCTTTTTCGTGTACACTTGGTCATGTATAAACATATAAGGGAGTTGTAGGAAAATATAGTATGTCTGTTCTACCCATTAAGAGAATGACTCTCAAGAAAAATGGACTGACATCAGTATAAAACAAAATTAATGTTTTCCATTAATAAGAATAGAGGTCTCATGTTTAATAATAGAACTTCATCCTCACTTAGTTTACAGATACTATGAAAAACATCCATGGTAGGTGGTTGCAAGATGTTTGATGACTGTTGTTTGTGGCTCTTAAATGCCAGCCGAGTATGCAAAACCAGCAAAACGGTGACCTCTCAGGTTTTGCATATAGGCAAAAGCCAAAACATTTTCATGAAAAGGAACCCTGTGCACTCAGAGCGAAATGACCTGTGGAACTAGACATTAAATCTTCCTCTTACACTTTCTGCAAGCTATGAATTCAACTGTAAAACATTGCTAATCCTTGATTAGAGCTTAGAGTGTAACTGTAAAGAGTGCATCTGAGATAGCTTTCAGATAAACTGAATTTAGAAGAAAATTGAAAGGAAAACCAAGAAATTGGACATGCACAAAAGGAATTTCCCAAGGAAAAAAAAAAATATCTTGAGTTGGTGTGAAAAATTATAGTGTGTCCTTCCTGTGTGTCTCATGAGAATCCTGATGGGGAAATTTGTTCCTAAGTTATATTTTGGGTGACCTAAGAAGCAAATCATCTAGATAATGGAAACATTGTTTTCAGTTAGATATTTATAGTGGAAGGAAACGTAAAGATGAATTTTTACAGTCAGCTGAAGTACTACGCTAAACTCTAGTACTTCCTTCATAGTATAATTTAGCGGTCCACACCAGGTATAATGTTGAAAATTAAAGATAAGAACACTAGCAAAGGAAAATTTTACAATTCTTGTTACGGTTTTGTTTCATTTTCATTTAAAAAATAAGGAACTGAAACATTGCTTTCTCAAACATCCCATTGCTTTAGTACTAATTATAAATATTGCTTAAGCATGAAAAAAATCCAAAAAACTTATGACAAAAATTATGCAATTGCTATAATCAAACAAAAAAAATCATCTACGTGTTTGCAGCTACAAATTAATATTGGATTTTCTCCTTAGAAATAACTAAGACTGAATACAGTTCATGTGACTTCCACCCAAACTGTTTCTGACCTCAGTGGAAATACTTCTACATTGATTTGAAAGGGATGAGCACAAAAAGCAGTCTGCTTAGAACAGTTTTGATTTAGCAAGGCTATATGTACTCTCCTCATTTAGATGCTTTGTATGAAAATATTCGATATATTGTACTGCATAGTCTCCAACAATAGCACACTGCACTGATTTCCTAACCAGGGAAATATGAATTAGCAGAATCTGTTGAAGGCCTGCTAACAGTTCATGGAAATGTTGATGGCTGTTCTTTTCAGACAAGACTGCTTATGTTTAATCTCTCAATTTCTTCTTTCTTGTTACTACTAATAGTCTTTATATGAAGAATGTGTTCGTTGTGCTTTTCGGTGTCTGTATTTCCTGTAATATTTTGATTTATTACCATGAAATCAGTTAGGTCCCATGCATACAAATATGATTTCAAAAAGGAATAATTGTCCTCAATAAGAAAATTAAAATCCAACCAACCAACGAATTGAGTCTAGAGAACAAGTCCTATGAGGAGGGGCTGAGGGAACTGGGCATGTTTAGTTTGGAGAAGAGGAGGCTGAGGGGAGACCT
>JAOXJM010000012.1:116453290-116490555 GCA_026413425.1 Tringa solitaria | reverse complement strand
AGTGTTCAAAAGACAGGTTGACGTGGTGCTGGGAGATATGGTTTAGTGATGGTGTGGTATTTTGTTTGTTTTGTGGGTGTTTATTTTAGTCAGAGTTAGGCTGATGGTTGGACAAGGTGATCTTGAGGTCCCTTCCAACCTAGAAGATTCTGTGATTGTACTACTTGTCCTATGATCCTAGGGTGCCTTTTGTAAGTTGATATAGCTTGTTACAACTATTTTTTAAATTAGACTGGAAAGAATAATCATATTTCATTCCTCACTTACGAAAAATTACTTCTTTGGGAATTTTTGAGAAGAGGTTCTGGAGTAGCTGTAACAGGCTGACGAATCTGGCCCACAGTTTTAAGGTTTTTTTTGCACAGCTTAGCACAGGTAGTGAGGGTAAGAATCCAATCTGCTGCTGACACAGAGCCACTTCCTCCCAGAATAGCATTTCACTTCCTTCTCTCTCCAACTCCCACAGAAACTTAGACGTTTCAGAAGCTGTCAGTTAGTTTCACAGAAAGGCTCTAGTTCGCCGCAACAAAAAACTCTATGGGAACATTAGAGGAGAACAGAAAAAATAAAGCAGGCAGGCCTATTTGTTTATCTCACAGTTTTAAAATACAGGCTTTTCCTAAGCAAATTTAGGAGTAATTTTAATGAAATTTGTATATGTGTGTTTTATGTTGATCAACGAATCCACTTTTGAATTCAAAGCTTAATCTTTGCAGCTTGTATTCATCTTCACATGTGCATGTACCTGAGCTGTGCAGTATTATTAGGAATCATTTATTGTGCCTTACCTTAAGAAAACATCAGTGTGAGTACCATAGATGTGTACCGTTTATAAACAAACACCTGGGGTTTAAATGTTAATCTCCATTATACCGGTAGTTCTTGCTTTCTCCCATGTCCTTTCTAGAAGCAAAACCCACAACCGATTTACATTTAATCTTGTTTCCTCGTTTTTATCTTTCACTACTGCATGAGCATGTTTTTACTTCACTACAATACTTGCTCCTCTTGTTTCTCGCTCTTCCATTTTACTCATTTGTATTGCTTGGTGTTTTCTGTTGATCTATTTCTGCAGCTGCTATCACTGTTACTTTTAAGAGTCCCTTAAGGAAATTCTATTTAATACAGGTTTTCATTTAAAGTTTCAACCTCTCTCTTTCAATGAATACTAACACTCTAATTATGTGCTTATTAATGTTTTGTGCTCATTATACACAGAGGCCTGTTACTCTTGTTCCTATTTATGACTTCAGGACAGTGACTATTACATGTGACATAGAGTAATCACACCGATATACGCCAGGACTAATACCCACAGTATAAATCTGCAAGGAGCTGGGAATTTTGGTTGGTGAAGGCTGGAAGAAGTATTATCAGACTAGTTCCCTTCTGCCAATAACATGTATGTGTCTAATTCTGTCAGTTGTTCCCAGTAGCGTTACTCAGAAGGCTGAGTTTTCCCCCACATAATGATTTCCTCTGAGTGTTATGTCAGTGACCATGTGGTCATAGCCAGCACTACCCCAGGACTTTACTCATGCTACACAACAGCATTTTTGAATGAGCTTTGCAGAAGCAAATGCTGAGCACCACCAGTGCAAGACTCTTCAAGCAAATGTTCGAGAAAGCGGATGAATGTGTTGGCTGCTGTACGAGGGAGTATTTCCTAATTCCTGATTGCCATTGATTTTAGTATATTTCAAGTCTGTTTTCTGAACTTCCCCGGTGCATGGCTCTCAGGGAATTCATTATACACTGTCCCACTCTGGCCCTGGTGTCCAAACTTCCAAAATGTTCCTCTCATTGCCTTGTAGGCTCATCTTCCATTTAAAGAGCCTCAGTGCTGAAGTCTGGGACGTTTGTTTGACCAGTTTTCTCCTCCCAGTTGCCTTGGAGAGTGTGCATTTGACTGAACAGAAGTGTGCAGCATAACTATTCCCCAGACTAGTTTGGCCCCCACATTTTTTAACTATCTCCTTGTTAGTGTAGACACTAAATCCCTTTTAATATTTCACTATCTGGGAGGAAATTAGAGGACTATATATTAAGAGTCTTGGATAAAGCCTTTTAGTCTTTGATATTTTTCAGTAGCTGAAACATTTGTTGCATTTTTCTGTTAATTAATAGAGTGATTGTGGTACATGGCACATATTTCTGTGTAGTTGTTCTTGTGGGATAGTCTGGTTTTGCCAAGAACACTGTGAAAAGCCTCTAACCTAATCCTTAATTTGTGACATCTTTTATTTGTGTTTGAGATAAGCAAACACATAGATGTTCACCTGAGAGAAGCACCAGGCTCCAAGCTGCTGGCAGCCTAGAGTTTTTACCAAAACAGGGGGAGCTATAAGATTATTATTTTTTTTATATGTTATTGTGTACTTTACTTCTCATTAAAACAATATGCTCAGAAGACTTGATGGGGGAATGTTTCGTCCTTCAGGCTCACCTAAATGTTTGCATTTAGAGAATAAAGATTACTTCCTGTATTTTATCTGTAAGGAAACACTATAAATGAAAGTGTTTGAGGTAGGGAGCAAGGAAGGGTACAAAACCTTTTAAATTTACTGTCTTTGAGATTTGTTCCAACATCCTCTTCATTAAAAAACTAAAACTTTACTTGTGTTGCTCTCTTTACATGTAAAATATATTCAGATTCTGTGTCAAATATGACTAATACGACACTAAATATTATCAGAGCGCTGGAGTGAGGAGCAAGTTGTACAGAATTTCAGACCTTACTCTTCAAATTTTGGTTCTTCATATATGTCACTTTCAGGAAAACTAATGTCGTTTTAATTCTTCTGTGACACTTTGTATTATTTGTATAAGCAGGGTACCTAAGATTTAAAAAGTCAAAGTGCTGTAACTTGTTTCTGTGCTCTTTCAACATAGAAGTGAAGTTTTTTGGAAAAGGAAGCTCTTCATATGAAGCCTATTCCAGCATTTTCAATGGAGAAATTCCTACTTATGTAGGTTTTATACCAAACTATAACAGATAAGTCACTTCTAAATAATTCTGAGCATTTCTATATATTGTAGAAAAAATTTTTGAACAAAATTGTTAAATGCAATGCTGTATTACTTTCAGCCATGGCTTTATAAGAAAATCTGATAAAGGCAATTCTAGTTAGTGATATGTGAATAAGGATGTATGAATGTATATATTTTTTCCCATCTATGTTTCTGTATACTCATATGATGTGCTGTGCTGATATTTAAATTCTGATGTAGACAAGTTTGGATATAAGAAGAGTTCCCCAAAACAGAATACATCATTACAGTTTATGTGTGAGGCAGGAATTTTGTGCAAATAGCTCTTGACATACGTGGACTCTGAAATCAGCCAGGTGAAATAAGACCTGAGTTATATGACTTAAAAAAATACACTCAATGTATGCAGAATAACATTTGAAATTCACTGTTCCTTAACCTTTTTCAGACCCATATTTCTCTTGGGTATAAAATAATCAAGATGAACTTGATAAGAAACAGATAGTGAGAAGAAGTTCTGAAGAACATAAAAATGAGAGGGTGTTCTGAGAGAAGATTTATATCTTGCATAAACCAACTATAAAATCAAGTATTAACTATTAAAATTATAATTTCTAAAACATATTCAATATTGAATTAAAGATAATATAAGGAATCATTTACATTTGACTTTCAGTTTTCAAAGTCTGCTTTTAAGGCAGTTTACAAGGTCATTATCCCAAAAAGATGTCGTGGATTTTATCTTCTATTTTGCCTGGAATATTTTAATAAAATCAGAATCATAGAATCATTTAGGTTGGAAAAGACCTTTAAGATCATTGAGTCCAATGGAAAAATCAATTTTTAATTAAGTAACGTATATTCACGTATATAAGTATTTGCAGGGCTGGAGGACTGGAAGTAAGCAATAAAGATGACAAGGAGGAAGTAAATGCAAAGTAACCTGCATGCAGTAAGTAAATCTGTGTACATTGGAGTGGAAGTTTTGAATATGAGTACATGAGAAAAGGAGAAGCTGGTGCTGAGGATAAAGTTGGTCATATGAGTTCAAAGTTTGTGGAAACTTTTGTGTGTGTGTGTCTGTGTGAGGATCAGATTTTAATATCGGAGTTCTTCAAAAGTTTGTCACTATAAACTTCCCTTACTCATGGAGCTGTTTTCCTAACTTCTAACAAGTAAGAATTTTTTTTCTTTTTAAAGGAAAAGTAATTTAGTGTGAAATGGTGCTATTATGGGTGTTTGAAAGAAGAAGGTGGGAGACAAGGGAAAATGCTAAAGAAAGAAGGGGAAAAGTTAATGTGAAATATAGCAACCTGTTGATTTTATAATTATGTGACAGAAACTTTAATGCTGTCTTTGAGTTTTCTAGGCAATTGTCACTAAAGGGTGTTACATAGGTCCCGGTAGGAAATTTTATGTTTTCAGAATGAATGGGATCTGTTTTTCCTTAGATAATAAAACATGAACACATGACCTATGGTGCTGGAGTGGTAACTTCCCCCTTGGATATCAATGAAGAAAATCTGTATTTATTTTAATTTTCAAGTTTGATGGGTAACAGCAGAAACCTTTCTCTTGGAATTGAGGTAGTGGTTCAGAGAGTGTGAAATGAAATACAAAAGAAGTATTTTCAGAAGTGAAATCAATGACTCTTCTTTTGGGAGGTTGCTTTTGTCAATGTGCTGCAGTCCCACATGAAAATTTGTGACTACCTGAGGAGAACGAGTTGCCCTCCAGTTTCCATTCCTTTCAATTAGTTTGAGAAATTGCAAATATTTTTCTCACTCTCAAGGTACTAGTTGTATTTGTGGATATCTTCAGAAAAATGTCCAGAACCTGTCTCAGAGAAAACTATACCATTGTGAAATCCTTCATGATAAAGAATATTTGTAGGTTGTACTCTCTTACAATTTTAATCAACCTTCAGTGGAATTATAAAAAATTATGTTTTATGTGATTTGAGCTATTGAGGAGCTCATTCCTATTATCACATGTACAAAACATGAAGATGGTGAATTTTCTTAGGAATGACTTAGATGTTTGCCTTAAAAATAATTTTCTTAAAATTTTTCTACTACAACAATGTGTCCAAAATTTTTTAATTGCTTAACTGGTTGTACATGCCACTCGTGGACCATAAGAAGCAGGCATGTTTTATATTCAGCTTTCTCCAATTTTGTGCAGAGGACAGTTCAGTTGCACAAGAGAGTCCAAAACTTCAAATTCAAATTAAATGAGATCAGAGATATCTGATCTGTGTTTTGCATGGCAATGTTTTGCAAAACAAAATATCCCTCTTTTTTTTTTTAATCTTTATTTTTAATGAGTTGTGAATTATTGACTTTCCTCTCTGCACTATGATCAGAGATGAAACTACGTTCACTACTTTGGAAAAGGCAGCTTTAAAGATTTAACATAATGATAAAAAATCCCAGCTGCAGCACTGTTAAATATGTGTTCAGTATGTTTCCTTCTCTGTTGTTCAAGATGCTTTTACAGAAATAGGCTGTTAATCTGGGCTATTAGTGCCCAGAGAGGTAGCATTGGGGTTGAATAAAGTAAGGGGCTGAGGAGAAACTGCCAGTCCTAAGAAGATGGAAACTTTACCGTGCTCTACCATCTACACTTATTAACTTTTTGTCTTGGAAAATCTTCCTCATCATATGGTGCAGAATCTCAAAAATATTAATTTCACTTGCAGATTAATAGTTCTTCAGGACTCTTAAAATGCAATACTGGGTACTGCTTTATGATTTTTTAAATAATGATGATCATGATTCTAATGTGAAGCACGTCTTTTTGTCCCCTCCAGTCAGACTTATGAGATACCCTTCTTATCACTTTACCTTTGGTAGAGAATAAAATGGAAAAGTGGCTGAAATAAAAGCACCTTCCTGATCCATTGTGATTGTGTTTCAGAAGTGGGGGAATTACCATATTTGTAATTATACCCTTAGACAAAATTTTCAACTCTGTTATGATCTCTCTTATGACATGACCCCCGTCACACACCAATCATTTATGTACAGTCTTCTCTCTGCTTTGCATTTTGTTCTTGCTTGAGCTCTCTTAAACTAAATGTTAATGGGCGAAATTTAGGCTAAGTACTGGTAGACTTACTAATATAAGAGTGCAAAATCAGGACCCTTAAAAAGTTTAGCTTTTCTAAATAATCTCATAAAACATATAAATTAGAAGAAACGGCACATGTAAAATTTCATCCAATTTTCAGAGATATTAATAAGGACTTTCTTGTAGATGTTGCCTTTCTGAACATCCAATCTGCTGAGAGTACTGTCCTCTTCTGTCCATTAAGGTGGAGTTGAGTCAGCTGGAATCAGTGTCATCCTACAAGATTTCACCACCTTGTCCTGGGATATAGGGTTTTGAGAGAGTAGCCTGCCACGTTATAAGTGGATCCACCTCTTCTGTCTAAGGCTGATTCCCAAAACAGCTCCAGTAAACTCACTCACCTTTTTGTCAGGCAGCAATCAGTATCTGTCCTGCCTCTGTTTGAAGATGTAGGTTTCAACAATTTCCATCTACCAGTGTGGGCAGCTAAGCGGGGATGTTTAAATGCCTTTTTTTCTTTTTTTGTGGGTGTTTGAAGGAAATTCAGTTTCCCCTGACATCAAACAGCAGCAAGATGAGGTATTTGTGAGCCAGGTCAGAAATGTGAATGATTCAAATTTGTGTTTCAGGAAAGGAACAGCTGCCTCAGCTCAGTGCCACCACAGTGAATAATACTGCGGCATCATCTGCCTTCTAAGGCTGGGCTTTGTTTTTCTACTCACATATGTATTTGTATCCATAATGTCCACTACTGCAGTATTTAATTACTGAGAGTATCTCTTTCCTTTCTCATTCGCCACCTGTCTTCACTTTAAGAACAAGCATTTCAAAAGCTTCCCAGTCCTAACATCAGCTTTTCTTAACTATATTCTCCCTTCAGAGTTTAGTTCCTCTAAACTACCCTATTCCTGTAAAATTCAAAATTTTTAAGATATCTCACTGTGATTGTTGCAAACTTATTTGGCTTCTGCGTTTTTTTATATTACCTGACTTCCACCTTGTGTTACTGTCTTTTAGTGTTTAAAAGGAAAAACATAGCTGCTTTTTAACCTTGCTTCATGGGGTTTATTATATAGTATTTCATCTTTTCATGCATTGGTAGTTGTTCTGGTAGGCCTTGGTCCTACTTAAAAAACAAAACCAAGAAACTCTCTGCCTTTGATGACTTTCCTTCTCAAGAACCCAAATGAAGTTGAGAGTCCAGGTAGAAGCAAGCTCCCTGAGTGCAGCATTGTGCCTCTTACACCAAAACTCCTGTGGATCTCATCAGAATCACCCTTTCAGATACAATCCTGATTGTGTTGAGGAGTTCCTTTGGAAAAGGAGTCAACTGCTAAGATGGGGAAATAAACGTTAAGACATGATTATTTATACTTTGCACAGACTTAAATGCACACTGCAGTATGAAATGCGCATTTACATATCTCTAAATATGTTGAACTATATTCAGAATAACTCATTGGTGCTTCCTCCATCAGTTTGTTAGGGTGGTAAATCCTGACACAGCAGAGAATCAATGTTTTACTTTGGTATTTGTAGAGTAAATGTCCCTTAGTACTTTTGTCAGGTCCCAACTGTTGGCACCCTTTGTACAATGCCTACGCACAGGCATGGCTTTGGTGGCATGAACTGCACCACTATGTGGGTTTCCATTCTTCTCTCCTAGGTGTAATATAGGAGAAAAGGCAATAAGCCTGAATGATATAAACTTCTGCAGAGGTCAGAGAACATAAACGATGAGTTCTACCTCAGTGTTCAGTATTTTATTGTTCTTTATCTCTCAAAGGTAACAAGATAACAAGATTAATGACAGGATAAGTAACGAACTGATTCTGTTTTGACAAATGATTCTTGTTCTTCCTGTAAAACAACTTCCATGGTTAATTTTCCATCTTGCCATTGCTTTTAGCTCTGCAACTTCCTCTTTACAGACAGATGATTGTCAATGCTTCATTTAGGATCAATATATTGCAAACAATTGCTTTTACCTCAGTCCTGGGAGGAACATTCACCTTTATATGGCATCTAAACAAAGCCAAACTTCCAACTATTCAGCTATTTAACTGCTGAGATAATAAAGATGGTATAAGTGACAAGGCAAGCACAACACATTATTCTTCATGGTGTGTGGAGGAATTCTGAATATGTCCTGTCATAAAACAGACTCTGAAGCAATCAGACAGTTAGACAACCACAGTTATGGAGAAAAGCCAAGTGACCCTATGCATTCCTCTAGAGAGCAGTCTTGGATACATTGGTTCATCTTTTCTAGGTATAAAAGCTTCTGTTGGTGATGTTATATTTTTATTATTTTTGTTTCACTGTTTCTTACTCTTAGGTACCGTGTTTAAATCTGGGTTTTGACCTGTGTGTATTTAAAGAGCTGGATACATTTTTGTCATAAACTCATTGGAGAACTAGCAGAGTACATTTGTGAACACTTCTGCCCAGGGAACACACCATTCAGAGGTGTGATGGCTCTGTATCCTGAGTCTGGCAGGAATCTAAGGTGGTTTGAAAAGATGGGAGAGACACTGTGTAGACACTAGTTGATTTGGTGACTTCTCTCTCGACTGTTGGAGACATGGCATCAAGTGTTTGCCTGCTGCAAGCAGAGACATCCTACCCTATTTTCCCGCTAGGTTCTATTGCATTTGGAAAATGTGATGAATATGGGATTGCCTGTGTCCTCTGTCCAGGGTAGATTTTGGAGCTGCTGCATCTTGTTTTCTAGCAACATCTCTTGTTCACTTAGTTATAAGCTCTATCTGAGAACATACAAGGCATTGGTTTCCTTTGTTTTTGCTGTAAGCAGCAATAATTACAATCTTAATGCACTTTCCAGACAATATCTAGTATCACTACTTTTAGGCATGTAATTAGCCTTATCTATTACTTCTTGAGCAGTAAATTTAGTAAGATTTAAACAAAAATATTTTTTGAGTATTTCATTAACACTGTTTTAATATATACCATGTATATTTATATATAATATATTATTCTAACATTAACCACATATAATAATACTTCCAAGATAGCTAGCTGAAGAGTAAATTTCTGAAAACTTGTGTATGTGAAGCAAGATGTATACATATACGTATGTGCTTTTGGTACTAGACTGAATCAAAACCTCTCATCATGAGAGTCAGTTGCTCAAGGTGATTGTGATGCAAATTGTAAACTGTGACATAATTTTAAAGGAAATCTGCTACCTCATGCACTGTCATCCATAGTTTTGGATGATTTGTCTGTTTGCTTTCAAAAATCATTTACCACATGTAGAAACACATGACACAATGAACACAATGCTGGTGTATCTACTGCCTTCAAGAAACCTGCCCAGGTGTATAAGATCTGGGGTCTCAGCTGACAGAAAAAAATACCACTGATATTTTTCTTTAAGCGATAGAGCTTGGCCTGAAAAATAATGACTAAAATATTGTCTTGTAGAAATGCATATAAGGTTTCTGCTGAAGGCCCCATCTCTTTAAGTAAGTGGCAAGAGTACTTCTGTTTGTGCAAGTACTCTGAAATTTTCACAGGAAAATTAAAGTTCACAAATGTGGGGAGAAATAATAAAACTATCCACTAGTATCTGAGGACCCAGTGTTGTGTGGTCACTTGTGCTTGTATGTGTCTCTGTGTATAAATATGTCAAAGAAAATATCCTACGTATTTATGAATATATGATTGTATATTAAACCAACACATTCCAGTGTATTTTCTATATTTCTTTTTGTATTGTCACTGGCAGAAGTGCTTTTATTACCTTCCCATATTAATATAAAAGGTCTTTGTAGTGCCTTAACTTCAGAGAAGTCCATCATAAGAAAATAAATTAATAACTACTGCCATGAAGCCCAGAAATCATTGCTAGATCCTTTGAGGGTGAATTTTAAAGTGGCCACATTTAGCACCAGGTGTTGTATTAAAGGATGTCATTTGTCTTGAGTTGTAATTGGGGTCACAATTAGAAAGATGCTAATTCCCTGCCTCAGCTATTATTCTTAGGTTCAGCCCTAACCCCTTTCATCAACGTCTGGCTCTGTTCCTCTTGCTGCCAGTGGTTTGTTTACTGGGAGTTATTAGTAAGGCTCTAGTCACTGTCACAGCCTGTTAGCTCAAAATTACACTGACTCAGAGCTTCTGCATTAGCAGGGCTTGCAACAGATACACGTGGTGGGTCCACCAGTCCATTTTGAAATTGCGCGAATAGATTTGTTAATATCTATTAATAGCCTGGCTCACTGTGCTCGGTACTAAAGGGACAAAACCTCTCTTCCCCCTCTGCCCCCAAAGGGCACTCGAATCCTGTACTCCTATTTTGCTACCAACAGTGTAAGTCTGAGGGCTTTCACTTCTCTGCTGTGGAATAGTGGGGGGAAATACCAATTCAGTTGATTCTTTGGAATACTTCTTCAGGCTTAAAGGTACTGCTAGTCACCACCCAGGAGGAAGGAGTATCCACAGTGGTTATGGGAGTCTCTTCCACCCTACAGCAGCCTTCTACTTCAAGTGCATTTTCTATATATGGAGTATGTATTCATTTTAGATTTTAAATTTGTATACAAATGCACTTACTGGCCCTGAAAATCTGAGAGCTGATTCCTAAAGCATTTGCAGTGTCCGATTGCTTTTATTAGAGGACAATAATTTTCTTTAGAAATGCCTATTTTCCTGCCCCATCCACCTTGTTATTCTGTTACTGGGTTTTGGTTTTGTTCTTGATACCTATTTTCTTTTTTCAATCCTTTTTGGGCCTTTGAGGGCAAAAGGTTGAGAGTTTTACCATGTGGCCTGAGGATGGCAAACTTCTTCTGCGTGAATGTTCAGAACTGACAATTTTCTGGTAGGAAGTTAAAACAGAGAGAGAAAGCTGCAGTCAAGGTCAAGCTCAGGTTTTATGTTTGCTCTTTTCAAGGAATAAAACTCTGGCTATCTTTGGCTCACAAAACAGCACTGTGCCTCAGAGAAACAGGACAGAAGGTGGCCAAGGAGCCTGAAATTTCTAAGCAAGGATGATCAAGGCCTGACATTTTACCCTGACCACAGAAATAGAGAAAAATGCTGCAGTATTTCCTTTTCTAGTATTTTGACTCAGCCTGGCATCATCCGTCCCACAGTGCCAAGTTCCTTAACATTGTTATCTTTTCACTAAATCAGTTTAGATATGCACATGGAGCAGTTGAATCACATGTGAATCATTTAATATCTGGAGCTTGTCCAGGAATCCTTCTCAGGTTCTTCTCTTCATAGGGGAAGTTATCATAGGAAAATTATCAACTCGTGGTTTAAATCAAATTAGGAATTAAACATTTTCTGATTAATTAATGACACATAGTTATCTCTAAATCAATGAATTGATTCTGGATCAGCAGATTAGACATGCCTCACTGAATACTTACAAAATGTTAATGAATGCTTAAAAGCTTCTAAATACCGCTTTTAAAAATAATGTAAAAAATCTGTAGTCTTGCACACGTTTCTTTCACCCTATACACATACCTTATACGAATGGTTACTTACATGCCCACTCCCACTGAAATTTTGGGTTTCCCTGTTTGCTTGCCCTGCTGAAGGTGGGTTTGCTCCTGCTTCACGTGGCTCCCTGCAATTTGCTAATTTATGTGCTGGTGAGATGACACCCTGTGAGTTCCCGTGTGCACCCTGAGCTGCAGGTCCTTCTGCCACTGCGCCTCATGCTGTCAGCCTGCCAGCTGGAGTGCAGCCTGCTCTCTGCATGGGATGGGGAGGATGCTGTGTCAGGCCTAGACAGGGTCATGATGGCCCCAAGGTGACTTCTGTCAGTGTCAGACACAGTTTGACTTCTGCTCTGAGTGCTTTCCCACGCCCAGGTCTCCCCCCGCAATCACAAATTTTCAAGCGTCTTGCACACCTTGTCAGGCTGACTCCTTCTCTTAAAAGCCCCGTATGAATCCTGCTTACTGTTTGGTCCATCTGATAGTTATCCTTTGAAGCTTGGTCATTGTTCATTTCCTCTTTAAAGTTACCAGGTTTTGGGCAAACACCTCCTCAGGCAGCTCTGTTCAGATGTTCACTTTTTTGCCTAAGACATTCACATCCCTTCATAGTTTTACATAGCCTTACACAGGCTATGTTAACAAGGAATGACTGTATGAATTCCCCCCAAAGGAAGAAATAGTATTTCAGTATAATGTTAACTAATGTAATAAATCCTGATTTTTTACTTTTTGTTATAAATATGATGGCTATGCTACAATGTATGGGTAGGTAAGAGTGCCTAAAAACTATATGTGGTTTTGACATGTCAGTGAAGATGCATGTTCCTCCAGTTATTAGATTTATCAGACCTTTGAGCAAAGTTTTACTCAGATAATTTGTTATCTTTAGAGAGTTACTAACTTAATACTATCTTTCAAAACAACATTTCAGGTACTCTTTATAAATAGGTTGGTCAAAAAGCTGCAAGGTCTGTCCTGCATAAAGTTTCATTGTGGATGCCAGCACAGCCTGGGAATCTACTATAGCAGCCACGTTGTATTTATTGGGGTACCACTGCATTGCTATGCATCTATATATTGAGAGAAAAGACGACATATGCATGGACACATGGAATTGTACTGGAGCTGTGCTATGATTTTGGCTGCTGTTTTTTTTCTTAAGTAAGACAGTGATTGTAGTGAGTTGACCTTGGCTGGCTGGGAGGCGACTAAGGTGACTGGGAGTGGGGGGAAATAAGATGAAAAACCTTTTGTGTTGAGGCAAAGATGAGAAGATCCCTTACCAATTACTGTCATGGGCAAAATAAACACAACTTGGGAAAAAATAATTTATTTAATTCATCTGTCTGGAATGAAAGCAAGCATTATAAATGTTTCATTCTGCTTTGTGTTCTCTCAGACCCAGATTTTGGAAAGACAATTTTTGAAGAGGCTCTAGGAAACTTTCTTCAAGCTTGATGGAAGAGGAAGGAAACAAATGGCAGCTACAGCAGAAGCCTGGAATCCTGGGTCTAAACCAGAGGTATAATAGGAACCAACTGGCTTTATAAAAGCTGTGATAAACCTGCTAGAACAACCTTCAAAACTGCACTTTTGTGGTGCTTTTTTTTCAGCATACAATAATTTTCTACTTTTCTAATCCATTTCTTGTGTTCAGCTGAGCACATGCAGGGTAGCTTCTTGGTATTCTTGGTAACTTGGTATTCAGTTCTACTTATGCTTGATGGTGTGGTAAGGAAACCTTATGAGTCATCAGCTCCTAATTGTAGCTTGAACCTTGCCTACCTTCGTGCATCTTCAGATGTTGGGGAAAGGCTCAGAGGTTTTGCTAGGTGAGAAGTAAACCTGATGTAGATCGTAAGGAAGGTAGAAAGGAATATGAAGGGGCTCTTTCTGATGAAATGGACCACAGATCTATTTAAGGGTGATCTGTGCATCTAGAAAACCATTATGGATACCAAGAAAAACTCACTGTGGAAAACACAGTCAAAAGAAAGAAGTTTGGTTTCTTCATAAGCAAATAAAGGGGATTCCTATGGTCACTAGGGGATTATTCTCTCTTTTATGAGACCTCTCTTTCCAGAAAAATGCTACCTATTTGTCTATTTGCAGTTCCTCACTGCTTTCTGTCACATCTGAAAGAGGTTGTGTTTAAGATTTGCAGCAAGTGTGAATGCTCCTTGGTAGTAAACCAGGAAAAAATTGAAATGAATGGAAGAGTCATTAGGGATTACAGTTATAGTTTGTTTGTAATATCAAGTTATAGGCCTCAAAGCCACATTTATACATCCTTGTAGTGTTTCTACTGTATTGTTTACACTGCTCTAAATGCTACTAGTAGCTTTTACTGTATTGTTTAGAAAGTGAAACTTTCTTACAGAGCTTTCGTAAACATCATTTTATTGTTTGTATGGCAGGGGACTACCTTATTTGTCAGGTTCTCTGTATAATGGAACATAATAACTGTGTGCTTGCACGCGCATTGTAGAGCTTATGGAATCATGAAATCATGGAATTGTCAGAGTTGGAAGGGATCTCTAGAGAGCTCGTCAGAAATACTTTTTCTAAGCATACCGATATTTCTAGTTTATAAAGAAAAAATTGTGATTACAAATGGAGGTATTGGAAACTTTAATCAACCGAACCAATTTTCTCTGCACTATCTTACCAACACTGGCTTCAATTTAAAAGTGAAGTGTTTCAGTGGTTTCAAAACAAACCATTCCCATTAAAAAAGTTAATCCTGATGGAACTGCAGTGCTTGTATTTTTTTTCCTTGCCTCTCCCTTAACATGTTTCTGTCAAGACAAAACATCTCTTTTTATTTAGCCCTCTGGGCAACTTAGTTTCAACTTTCAATAATTACTCACCTATTTGAAAGGCATTGCAATTACAAATCCTGATATGGAAATATCTCAAAAATCTGCAAGAATTTCTTTCAAGAGGCTAATTTATTTCACTCTTAACAAATGCGTTTGCAAGTCAGAGCAACTTATTATGGTAAGAACCTTTGAGAACAAGTTGAAAAACTCCAGAGTTTATATCCCTTTTAAAAGAAACACAGGTCTATGGCATTCAAACTATAAAATGATGGGGGTGTGTGTGTATTGAAATAACACACAAGACAAACTGCTTTGTTATGTGTTCAGACATAAAATTGTTGACCGTTGTACAGTGTTAGCTCTGGACTGATTTTTATAAAGCATCATTCTCCTGAAGAACAGGGAAATAATTTTAATATTATTCAGCTCAGTGTGATGACTGCAGGGAAGGGGCTGCCTTAGTTTCTGTATAATGCACAAACAGTGTTTGTTTTGTTTTCTATCTTTTCTGCTTTATGCTTTACATTCTTCTTTCTTTTGTATGCTGTTCTTCAATCAGTTTATATGGCTAGAAATTGCACAGATATGAGCTTTACTAGCTGCCAGAACAAGTACATTCTCTAGTTGACCCTTGTCAAGTACCAGTGCTGAATAAATTGAATTCATGTGTTGCTGTCAACACAGCTGTCCAATACGCAAGTGTTTCCTTGCCTCAGTTTGTATCACTGTTAATACTGTTTTGCAAGTGATTCAAGGTACATAGTGCATCTTCTAATCTGTTTTGTGAACTATTTAACAAAATGGAGGTATAATGCAGTGATGGAAAACAAGCAATACTAAAATTCATTTGACTGGCAGCTCAGAGCAGCCCAGCTACAAAAGTAGTGGAGAAATGAATTTCAAGGCATTGCCTTGAGGTAAACCAGCTTTAGAGATATCCAGGTGCTGAGTGGTTCTGTATTCTTGATGACTGTGAGTTGTTTCATTAACAGAAGTTTATATACAAAAGACGAATTATGACATTTCATATTAACAGCATCACTTGTTGATTTTTTTTCTTACAGTTATGAAGGATTCTTTCTTATCATGGCAGTTTTAAATACTTATAGCTAAAATAAAATACTGGTCCTCTAACTAATCTAATTTTTACAATTGGCAAGATTGACAAATATATATTGGCAAGACCAATTAAATTGGAACAAACCCATCTTTTCCACATCTCAGTTCCCAGGACAAAGTCTCCTTCTCAGAGAAAAGCTTAGATGTTCATCTTTTGTGTTATTTCCTTGGAACGTTACTTAGATTTTTCTTGTATATTTTCTTCCCTGTACCTCAATGGAAGCCTAATGTCCCTGAATTTTAATTGTGTTCTCTATAATTTGCTGGGGTGGAGTAGAAAATCCTCTGTGTGAGCCTCTTCAGTTCCAGAACTGGTACTGTGTTCAAGAGAGAACAAATTGGCCCGACTACTTTCATGATAAATGTCATTTACAGAATGTAAAGACTTTTGCTTCATTTTTAATGAATTATGTGCCTGTGTCTCCCTCTTGTGGCATAAAAATATTTTGACCAGAAGTTTTTTATCATAACAGAACTAGAGGAAAAGAACACAGCCTTTCCTCATTTAAGATTTGCCCATTGCTATTATTTCTTTAATATTCAGTTTGTGTGATGTTTTAATTGAACTGTTAAGGATTCTCCTAGAGGTGCAGTGAAAGCTTCAAGTTAAAATTTTGGCCAGAATTAAAGTCACTGGGTTTGTACTGTACTGTCCCTCAAAAATAAATTTAATATTAACAGGATAACTTTGAACTTTTTGTTCACTGTATTCAGTCCCAGCTTTTAAGGTTAAATTAATGTGAAGACCTCAATTTTCTCAGAGAAAAAAAGGGTTTATGAGTTTTGTGTCATGCTTAATAAACCCTGCTATCCTGTTTTTAGATCAAGGTAGTTTGTATGCAGCTTACTCTAATGTCCCTGCAACGTTGCTCCCAGAACTTCTGTTTCCAAGGTCACTGTGTCAAATACTAAGTCAGGTGTCTCTGCTCTGCACCTGCATCAGAGATGTGTTAAATCTTAAAAAAAAACTAATCCATCTCAGATACTGCAGAAAACCCCTTCAAAATATAGTTTTCTTCTGCTTGTCAAAGTTTTATTTTGTTTTAACTTTAGCTTCTGGTTTTAAATTTCTGAGAATTCAGTGGTCTATTGGCTCTTCAAGACCCATGAGTTTTGGCTTGATTTTCTGTCAATTTTTACACACTGAATAGCCCAAAGTGCTTGCCTATGTAAGTGGAGGAGTACACTTTTTTTTTTCTCAGGAATGGCAGGCAACATCTCAAAGCTTAAGGAGCATTCAAGAAAAATGAGGACCCTACTTCAGGGTATATAGTGGCAACTTTTAGTGAAAATCTAGCAGTGTAAAAAGCTATCTAAGGAAGTAATCTATAGTAGTTCCTGTTATTAAAGCCCTTGTAATACAGAATGCTGGATGTCCTCAATCCTGTACACATTCATTATCTTGCAAAAGGAACTGATACATCCTGGCAACGGTTTGATAGACCACATTCTTGAATGTAGTTACCTAAGCTCACTTGTTCCCAAGGCAAATAGGACTGCGAGTTACCAAGTATGCCTCACATCTCCTAATAGGCTGGAGATGAACACAAAGCACAGCAAAGACAAAAAGCAATTTAGATGTCTCTGTTCAAAGCGTGTTTCTTTAAGCATAACCCGCCTTTGGAAAAACAAAGCAGATCTTAGGAAATCATTGCCATGTAGCTGAGTATAAAGCCCAAAGGTAATAAAATGTTTGCAAGTGCCAAGACTGTTGTTGTGCAACCAGGAAGTGTAGTTCAGAAGGAAGGGAAGGCACAAACCTGTCCTTCAAACATGAGGCTGATCAGCCTGCAGAATTCAGGAGCAGCAAACTCTTAGACTCCTAAATAACATCTGTCCTTGTAGGTCAATGATTAGGACAGAATAATCACATATCAAGAGCAGCCAGTGCAGTCACAGAGTTTTAGTCTCCTATTTAGAAGTAACAAAGAAAGCCTTTAGAGTGCTATTTTGTTCCAGACTTTAGAAACTGCACAGCAAACAAGGGAAAAACTCCTTTCACTTTGAGTCTTCTTTCTCTGTTTCTCTGGCTATAGTCCTAAGGATTCACCTGTTCTATTATAGCCCGGGAAAAGAACTGTCCTCATATTCTGTAATGGGACTCAGAAGGCATGCTCCTGGGAATCTTTTCTGTCTTACTACAACTGTCTCTGTCTTATTACAACTGAGGCAAGAGTCTGAAGTTTCTGTGTCCAAGGTGAATGACTCAACAATACAGCTATAAAGTAGATTAATTATATCTGGCCTGGTGAATAATTCTCATAAGTAGAACATCTTTTAACAGAAGAGGTTGCTAATAAGCAAGTACAGGATTCCTGGTCTGGTAGTTAAAGGCATTTCAGAAATCTAAGCATCACTTGATCTAAGTCAGATAATGCGTAGATCTGAAAATGAGTAATGCCAACAAGGAAAATGATCTTTTTTGCAGTCAGACGTAAAGGATTTGCACACCTATCACACACAGAGGAAAAAAATTCCATGTTACCAGAAGCATTCTGTAAAATCCGATATACCTGGTCTGATAATTGGGATTTCCAGGTTTGGGCACTGCAGGTAAGAGAGACAGGATAATATCTAAGTTAGCATGAGATAAGGACTAAGTGTGAGTTACACTGTGAACAGTTTAGGTGTCTTAGGGATCAGAACTCTCTTTTTCTGAGGATAGGATAGTTACCTCAGGGCTTTTGTAAGCCTGAGTACTCAGCAGCTATTATAAACATTCTCATCATAACTTATGTGAGAAAAAAACATTTTGATTATAATAAAACAAAATCTAAATTGAAGTAAGCAGTTTTAATATGTCTTCTGTGAAAAACTTCTTGATATTGCCAGTTTATCCCCATTGTGTATGGGATGTTCCACTTTCTGGTTCTTGTAAACAAGAAAGATGTTTGAAATACCATTTGAAATGCAGGAAAATATACCTAAAAATAAAAACAATCAGGAAGTAGGCTTATGCTAGCTCCTGGAGCATGGCATTATGCCAGATGGGAGTTACTAGAGAGAGTAATAAACAATGATGTAGCACCTATATAAGTCAGTCTAGATATTGAACTTTGCCTAATTTTTCTTTAATTGTCAATACATGTGGGTTAACATCTCTTTCTCATCTGTTCTGGCAGTACTTCAACCGTGATCTAGATGTTTTATAGGAATGACTTCTGTTCTTATTTCCATAGGCAGTGCATTTTTTGCTAGTAAAATTCCATTGCAACTGATCCCATCTCTATAAAAGTCATATATTTGGTCACAAATAGCAATAACAATGTCAAAGAAAATGGAGAAGAAAAATGGTGTAACAGGCTGAAACCATAATATAACAAGTATATTGACATTATTTATTTAGGAAATTTATTCAACAATCGGTCTAATTTTGTCCTACAAAAACTATTACAGAATATTCTGTAATATTCTCTGTTCTTTCCTAGGGAAACTATTGCTGCAGATTAGCAAGACAAAATTTCACATCCTGACTAAGATTCTAGGTTAGCGTTTAGAAAAGCCACATTTGAACTTCTAGATGGAATATGTTGATCCAGAATAACTTGTGTGCAAGAAGTAAAAACGCCATTAAGGCATTGGTTTTTTTCTCTGTAGGGCTGGCTCTCCTACTGTGAGGGAGGCTGAATCCATACAAAATTTGTACCTGCCTCCACTGGGTGGCAGCCCAAGCTCTTCTCAAGCCTGAAAGCCATGGCTTTCTCTTTAGCTGAAAAAACCATCATCACCCTCCCATCTCAACCATTTGTAAAACTCCTGAGACTTTTCTGTGGATCCAGTGAGTCAGGTGTTGGCCTCATCATCCTCAGGGACTCTCTGATTACCCATAACAAGATGGTCTCTCTTCTGCTAATGGCACTTCAAAATGCAGTTCCCATATTGTGTTTTAATTAGGTTACGACTAGTTCAAGCAAACTGTGTTTTAAAATGAACACCTTCACCATCAACACTCTCTACCCACAGAATTCACTGGAGACATCTAATGGGTTTAAGTATTTGTATATTAAAAGAAAAAACATGTACTATGTGCTGCACATGGCCTTATATTTTAAAGCACCACAGAAAAAAGTGAATCTTTACAGTGCTGAGAGAAAGCACTTTTGATCCTCTCTTCTAGGAAGCTCATGCCTGTGGCTACAGTCATTACTGCTGTCTGTTCAGCTGTAGTCTTTCTTTCTAAGTCTCATAGACTTATTTCTAAGTCTCCCATGACACTGGTGAGGGATGCAATGCTAGGATTCCTTCCTTTCAGCCAGCGAGAAACAGACCTCACAACTGCTTCAGGTATCAAGGTTACCACGACCTTTTCAGGATGATGAAGAGATATTGCAGAGTCCTGGCCATGCTGCATAAAAAGGAAATTTCCTTTAGGTACCTGACGTATTTCTGTGCTTTCTGTTGGACACAGTTTCTCTTTCTTCTCTTTCTGGTAATTTTAATGGATTTTACAAAGAGTTGCTTGGCCTCACAGCATATATCACATTTTCGCCACTGTTTCACCACAAAACAGCATAATACAAGTACAATTTTATGGGAACCTGGTGTACAAGGAATATTCCTTGTAATAGAAGCCTCTTAGATTAAACTAAGACATGTAACCTTGGGTTATTTCAGCCTTTTCATAGATGCCTTTAGGAAAGATTGCACTGTTTGGCTAAAGAGAACAAATAAGGTAGATAGGCTCAGTAAGCTGTTTATCAGTGAAATAAGATGCTAGCTTTGGAGTTTGCCCTGGTTTGATCTCAGAACTATGAGTCAGTGTGCAAGCAGCTTCAGAGCTGTGTCATGCAGAAAGACACATTGTACACTACTTTTCAAAGTCTTTTTCATCTCATATATTAAAACTTAACACCTGAGAGATTTACGGAATTTAACCCAGGCAACACTCATCTGATAAGGAAAAGAATAATTTTTGAAGAACCTATGTACACCTTATTCAAGAGCATTTATACTAAAACTGCCAGTGGCCCAGTTTGAGAGCTTAAAAGTCCTTGAAATGTTTTCAGTAGAGCTTATTTGGAGATGTCCACTCAAATTTCCACAGTTGTTTCATATCAGAAACATATAAATGAAAATGGAAGTTACCTTTAGTTTCACAAGATGAAATTTCAGTTCTGAAGCAGAGGTGTTTCTTATACAGCTCTCCTCAGGAGGCGTTTTTTTGTTGCAGCCAAGCTACAATGAAAACATCCCCTTGCGCTAGTTTCTTTCTTCCTCTTAACAGATGGGAGGTATCAAAGGCTCCTGCATCACTTTACTGATGTAGGCTCTGATAGTGGAAGGTGATGTAGCTGACTGTAGACTACCAGGAAAGGTAGAGCTCTTCACACTCCCTCCTTAACTGCACAGGAGTCTTCTTGTACCCAAAAGAGGGATACATCATTCTTAATGTCTAGGAGTGATACCATGAGCTCTAGAAAAACTCCAGCCAGTGCAACCTACAGACCATCTCTCTACCAACGGAGGTCACCGTGGACATACCACCAGTGGTGACTTCATTGGCTACCTCCTGCGAATGCAGGACCTCATTTGTGGCTTTTACTCAGCTTTGCACAAGTTATCTGGGGGCTTGCAATCACATCTGTGATGGTGAATCCTGACAGCATTTTGAGGGAACAATGGAAAGATTGTGGAGGAGTTTTCCTAAGAATGAGACCTAGACTGTAATATTTGCTTCTAAAAGAGAGGAAAGTGAACATGAACCTCAGCCTTTTCTCCTGATACTTCAACTACATATGACATTTCTTCTACCCAGACAAGTCACTTAATACCTGTAATGAAATAATGCAGCACACTGAGGGGAAGAATTACCATTCTCTGCCCATTGCTTTGTTACGTGGTGTGCTGTCAAAGAGTCTTCTGGTCTCCTGTGGTAACCAGCTGTACAACCTGAGCTCTCCCTGTATGTGAGTGGGTCTCTGTCCCCCACCTACCTTATGAAAGAGAGCTGCCAGAGTTAATTCTTGTGAAGTACTTCACAATTACTACCTGACAGATGCCTAAATACGGAGCATAGTTAGTATAATGGTGTAACTAGAAGGACCTTAACAGAACCATTTTTGCTTTAAAAATCTCTTCTGTCTCTCAGCACTCTCTGCTTTAATGTTCCCATCTTTTTTCCATTTAATCATCATCTCATACCTTTTGTTTCTTTTCATTGGCCCTTCTGGACAACTGTTTTTGGGAAAGCCTTTTATATATATCCCCTTTGCTCTCTAATAGATACCATCGTCTTTTAAAGAGCAGCCACTCCCTCCCTCAGCTAAGTACTATCTTGGCAGGCAACTGGGGAGGAGGAGTCTTCTTTAGAAGGCTTTGAAATTGTGTTGTTAAAAAATATATAAATAAAGCAACAAACCTTTTAATAGGGCTTTGAACAATCATCCCTTTCATTCCCTTATGTCCTATTGTGCTTCTGGCTTTTTTATTATTTAGTGTGCAACAAAAAAAAAATTCCAAATGTTTTATGTTAAGCCATTAGGAGTTTATTTGGGTTGAAAATAAATAAATAAATGTGGTGCTAGCTGTTGGGACTGTGAGCACATGCACAATTGCCTGGCAGAGACAACCTATAGGAGGCACATCAGAAGCCCAGAATAAGCTTCAGTGGAAGACCAGAACAAAAGCATCAGCAGCGTTTATTTCTGGTTAAGTACTTTTTCATGAACTTGACCATGGGAGTGGTTTACCCAGTTTTTATCTGTTTCAAATTCACCTCACTCCCCCCACCCCTCTCTGCAGCATCACGCCCAACTGTAACTCATGGTAATTACATGGAAAAGGAAGAAGCATGGGATTTTAAAGTCTTTTGTTTTATTTTTTTAAACCACCTGATGGGAGCATGTAATTGGTTGGTATCCAACATTGCTTCTGGAGTTATTAGACAGTAACTAAATGCTTTTTGATTGGTCTGCCTGAATTCTTTTATGTATTTAGGTTTGATTTTTAAGTACTGGATATATTTTCTGAATAGCCAGGAATAGCATTTTGTTTCTTTCTTTCTTTCTTCCTATCCCCTTTTACTTTTGTTTGCCAGCTCTGCCTGTCATCCACAGAGAATTCTGCAGCAGGCTGGTGATTGCAGCTAGGGCTCCTCTGTGTGCATAATTAGCATCAGTCTTGCTTGGTCTCATTTCCCTGGTGGGGCTGCTGAGGAGAGAGAGAAGAGTCTTTGCCATTAAATGCATTATTAGGTTCACATCTCAGCTCCCATGTGACATACATTTTAAAAATAAACATCAAAACTTAAACTTTCTAAACCTATTTCTCCATGAGATTGAAGTATGTGGTAATTTTTGAAGAGCATGCGTATAGACTGTTGTTGGTATTGTTAAAGATGTAATAGATTGCAAGAGATAGATAGGAGGAACTTCTGAGAATCTGAGCTTGACTTTGCTGTCTCAGTTTTGAGACTCTTAAATAAAACAATCTGATACTCATTGTTAAGTCGAATGGAGCTAGTGACAGTCCAGACCTTAGAAAATCAAGGGAGAGGCGTCCATCTCCAATCGGGCTCCGAAGGACAGTGCCTAATGGGTACCCTTTAATGAGTATCATTTTATGTGTACGACATGGAATGCCAAGTTGTAAATGACAAAAAGAGTTTCCAGCACAGATAACCTCAGGTGTATCAAAGCCACCAAAGCAGAAGTGTATCCACAGCACGAAAAACAGAGGACATGAAACTGTCACCATAACACAGTGACATTTTCACTCTTTGCTCTTTTTGCAGTAGTGTTGCCAATTTAGGCTTGTATGGAAAAGGAGTATGACCTGAACACAATTTTAAATGCTAGATTTCTTTAACTCATGTAGTTTGGTAGATTTCCCCATAAAAGCAAGGTACAACTTTCAAAATCTGCTTACAGGATCAGTAATAGAGAAGAGAAAATCAGTCAGGTATTCGGACTTAGGAGGCCTAATGTTTTGTGGACCTTGCTCTCACGTACAGCCTTCTGCATGCTGGTACTGACTTATTCAAAAATAGGTACTAGAGCTCAGAAGAGGCTGAAGAGGAAGACCTAACTGAGGTCTTCTCAGTCCATAAAATGGGGATTATAAGCTTTCTAACCTCACAGTGATACTGTGAAAATAACTAACCTACTGTATACTGCAGTATTTTAATAGGTGGGGTATGTGTTCTTGAGATACAGTTAATTAAGTGGAACAGTAAGGTTATTGGGAAAGAGAAAGAATACACATACACTGTTCTATAATGTTTTACTAATTTCATTGAGATGAGAAGACCTTATAATGTAAATTTGGAATAAAAATAAATATACAAAAAGACAGTGGACAACTTCCTATTGGCTCCAGTGCTTTTTGAAGTCTCCATTAGAAAGCAAGAGCAACTGTTGTAGTGTCTTCAGCTGGTATGGAGAAGTGAAGGTTCATGTGATCTCTGTAAGTGATTACCTTTGAAAACAGTACCGCTTGACAAGGCACGACTGCAGACTGTGACCAAGACGGGGTGTTTGTGGTGTACTGAGGAACAATCATATGCGTCTTAAAAATCCTGAAGGATACGTTGACAATTCTACTTGCAAGATCATTCACCATACATATTTCAAAGGCACTATTTTCAAGTATTGATGAAAGAAATATAGCTAGGTAGTTTGAGGTTTTGTGTATTCCTAGAAAGCTTTTACCTTTTGAAAAGCTATATTTTTGTCATCCAATTATTCGTCATGAATGATTCTGTTCAAGTATATCAGCAGTTGCATGTCCTTTACGTCATACCTGGAATGATCCTTATGGCTGGAATAAAGATTTGGAAAAACCTATGTCAAAAACCTGTAAAGGCTTATAAAGGTATTTCACTTGGGATGAGATCAGAATACACATTTACACTGCAAAACCAGGTCCCACAAAAGGAAAAGTAGACTAGTGTTTATTTTGCAACATAATGTGACCATGTTTCATGTTGTCCTCTCACAAACATACACAACAGGTGTTTATAACACCTGTCTTCTAGACCTCTGAAAGCATAAGGAAAAATATTTACTAAGAAGTAGTTTAAAAAAATGCAATCATGGCAAGGATTGCCATGTAGATAAGAAAGAAGGATGGTTTGGATTAGGTGGCAGAAAGAGAATTGCAATGCTGGTCTGACAGTTAAAAAATGAAATTACAAAGAGATCAATGAGGACAATTTTTTCATCTTTCCATATCTGGAAATAGTTGTTGTTTGTGATTTATTTTAAGTATAAAGAAAAGCACCAAAGTGGAGGCCAGTGGCCAGTACAGGAAGTGTTGGGTCTATATGGTAATTCTCTTTCTATAGAGACCTGTAGAAATTTTGCTTCCTTGCCAAAGTCTGGCTTTGTGACTAGTGAGGTAAGAGTTTTTAAAGAATAGATAGGTTTAAAATAATGAAAGTGGGTGAAGAGGGTTTATGATTTTAGGAATATTGGAATTACTGAACTGAAATGCAAAATCTGAAATTCCTCTGATTTTTAGGGTAATCTCAAATTATTTTAAGAATTCAGCTACATAATGAGGCAAAGTCATAAAGCTGGGTCAGAAACCTCACTTTGAGTTTTGAAAATACCAAACACTGGAAACTTGGGTATGGCTTTTATAACTGAGGCCTATTTCTATAACGAGCCAAGTCAAAAGACTTTCAACAGGTGTTTTGCTTTTGCTGGTTGTGAAGTAGGGTAAACCAATGAGTTTCTTTATAGGTTTCTGTGATCAGTCTGGAAACTCTGAATTAACTTCTGTTGCTTAACCTGGCTCCAGGGATTCAAGTCTAGATCCTGCAAAGTTTATAGTGAAGAAGATATTCTGCAAATGCACCCAATAGTCTAAGCAAGACTGAAGTTCTGAGAGGATAAAGCAAATATAGTTTAATATTAAGACAGAGAAAAAGTAACACCCGCCTCCTCCTCTGTGCACTCACACAACTTGTTTACAAAAGTGCCTTGTAGTGACTGCTGGTGGTGTCACTCCGTCCCATGCCCCAGAGCTATCACCGGGCCTCATGGGAGATGTGACTACAGCATCGGACATGGGACTGTTTGTTCACTCACTTTCTGTGAAGAGAGTTTTGAACTGTGTTTTGAATAGACAGCATTTTCTTTGTGTGGTTGGTAAATAACACAGAGCAAAGTTAGTCAGCAAGTTGCATAGCTTCTGCATTCTGATTCTTTGGAGCCCTTTTGTACCAAGCTTGACAGGATGTTTTTAACAGAATGTGACCTCACTGGGATACCAGAGGTAAGGAAAAAAGTTATTTGGGCTGTTGTTGAATATTTTGCACAGAGTTGATCAAAAGTATTGCTTTAAAATGCCTCTTGGAAAGAAGATGGTTTCACAGTGATCCTGTCAACACCTTGTTCAGTGAAAATCAATGTCTTTCACTCTGTAAGTTATAGGAAGTCTTAATAAGATTTTCTATTTCCCACTTACGGGAAAAGATGCTGATTTGCAAATCTCAGAACGATTATGTACTTGCTCTAACGTGTTGAGCAAAGGCCCAGTTGTAGTTACAGAATGCCAAAAAATTTTCTTTCTAACACAGAACCGAATAAGCAGGTCAGATCCAGTTGTTCACCCAAGTCCTAGAAGCAGCGGTGGGAGAATCAGAGTGGTGCCAAATCCAGCAAGACCAGGCAACAGTGACCTTCTGGATACCCGTTCTCCATCACTCGGTAAAGGTAAGAAGGAAAAAAAACCCCAAACTCGTATCAATGTGTTTTCTGAGTAAGATCTCGTGTGGGTTTTCATCACAGGCATTAAAACGGGACTACCACTTGTAGTTTCCTTGGAGGTAGAGCAAAAGGGGCTGTAGTACCCTGGGGAATGCGGGGCTGTGTGGGCACCCCCTCTCCTCCCTCTGCTGGTCAGCACTGGGGAAACGTGGCCACAGGCAGCAGGGGGGACCCGGCACCTTTCTGCTGCTGTGGGGGGAAGCCCTTCTTGCTATCAGTTCTTCAGGGTTTCTACAGTGTGTTGCTCCTGGTTCTAAGCACCGACAGCATTAGGATGTAGCGATGGAAGGTTCGGGGGTGGTAAAAGAAGAGTGAGAGCTCTGCGTGTTCGGCAAGCCAGGGAGAGATGATTTTTTTACAAAAACCCACACAGATGCAGTTCAGATATTTATTTATAAGGTATAAAAATGTTACAGATTCATGCTGAATGATCTGTTTTGTTTATATTCACGATCCACGGAGCTTTTTATGAAAAAATGAAAGAAAAAGGCATTATTACACAAAATAGCTTCATGAATAATAGGCATCTTTCTATTCTGAAATTGAATTAAAAATATGCGTTCTGCGCTACTATGTATACCAACAGAACAACAAAGCTTCATTGTTGTTGTGGTCAACGATTGTTGTTATTTCCTAGCCAGTACAGGTGACTTACTAAAAAAAAATTAAAAAAAAAATTGTTTAGAGACAGTGATAGAAGAGTGAGAGCAAATTAAGTTCTCATGATATATAAAACTGTTATTCTTACTTAAAGACTTGCATAACAAAGAATTCTAAAAATAGGCCTTTAAAACTGGAACATTTTGAGTGCCGCTGATAATGAAAGTGTTCTTTGGTAAATGAGGATGGAAAAGTTTGCTCACTTGCTTATGAACTAACTAGAGTTGCTCCTTACTGTAAAGCACATAAAGAACTAGAGATTTGGTTTTTTTCTTGTGATCGGTTAGAAAGTGGATGCGTTGAACTTCATTTAGTAATATAAAAGATACAATGAGCATGTCACTGCTCCCAGTAAGGCAGGATAGTGACTTTAGTTTGACAAAGCATTTACAGTGATACTTTTATAATGTCAAACTTGCTACTGTACTTTGATCCACTGGCATGTGGTAGATAAGCTGCCAGATCTGTTGTAATTAGAACAAATATTTCTTCTGAAGAAGCTTCTAGAGACAGGCATGTTCTCTGAAGTAGAAGTCTGTCAAATGGGGATGACTGAGGATGATGAATTTATATTCACAACTTTGGTATTTGTGTTGCAGTAATACTTCTGGTCCTCATCATGGGTCAGATGATGGGTATTGTACAATACAAAACCAGATTTTATATGCCAAACAGCTAATGATACAAACATGAGGCAGCAGTCGAACAAAATAAATGTGATAAATTATTCAGTCATAAGAAATACGCCCAAAGTGTTAAGATGGAGTTTTCTACAGCTGTATATGTATTGTTAGGGTTTTTCTAAATGATGATTTTTCATAGTGTCTCACACACTGCAGGTAAACTGCCCCCAACAGCTGGAAGCTTGATCACTTTTTAATCTGCAGTCAGGGAGAAGTTGGCAGGATGGGATATAGTTTATTTTATCCCTGAATTTGAACAAGAGAGGGCAAAAGTTCAATAAAAGTAAGCTGTTTAATATTTATGAGAGCTACCACGGATGAACCAGTAGAGGTCAGCACAGAGTGCTGAAATGAAAGTACAGTGCCAAAGCTTTGTATATATATGCTCTACTTTCGATCTTAAACTTTTCCTTTAAAATGTGGTAAAGGCTTACAGTGGCTTACAGTCAATATTCCTGCCCTCTTTGAAAGATAGATTAAAAATACTTGGGATAATACAATGACAACAGACTGCTTAAACTAATTTAAGCAACAACATGCATTTTGTAGCATGTAATATCTTGCAGAGACATGCTGGAAACCTTATTTTGTGGAATCGCTATTGAAAAAAATGTGTAATACTTATTAAATATATTGCAGTGACAAATGCGTCTGGCTGATGGTTATGTTGCAAAAAAATTAAGAGAAAGAGGATAACTTCTAGGAACCAAGTTTTCACATACTTGAAGATAAAGTTACAAAATATTTTTTTTTTCCTTTTAAGTATCAAATTTGGATAATTATCATTGTGTTGTTCTAAAGGACTTTTCTTTGTGTATATACACATATATACAGAGACAGAGAGAGAGAGGGGGAGAGGCAGACAGACTCTGTATATAAAGTTGAATTATCTTTTGTTTCACTTTTTAAAGCCACTGTTTGCTCGTGGTTTCCTTTTGTGATTTAAAGCAAGGAACAGAATCACCGCGTATAGTCTGTGCATGAAAAGATTCTTCAACATATATTAGCTGCAAAAGCTCATCTCTGAAAAGCTTCTGTTCAAGCTGCTTTCTGTGGATCTAGAAAGATCAATCTGCCCGTCCCCATTCTCTTTCCTTGTACTTTGACTAAGTACTTTGAAAACTACCTTGCTATTAAATTGTAATTGTTGAATATTAAAGAATTGACAAAAAATTTATCACCAGGTAAAGATGGTATGTTCTATTTTGATTTCAGTACTGACTTAATCTGCTGTCTATGAGCTCAGGGAGAAATTTCCCGGTATATTCAGAGAGAATATTACTATACAAATGGGAAAAATTTTTGAAAATCCTCTTCACTTGTTCGGCTTACCTTTCATGCTCCTCTTTAAATTGTTTATTAGCAAACCATACGTTGGAAACCTTACTTTCTTTTGATGCGCTTTATCATGCATGTAAAAGTGACAAGTACTAAACAGAGACGCTGCAACTCTTTCTCACTTGAGTTGTGAGCCATTAGAGTCAGACGGTGTGTGTGAGTGCCGTTCAGAGGGCTGTAGGAGAGGATTAATGCGGGGGGGGATTCCCTGGTAACTGAAACAGCTATCAAGGGTATAAACTGAGGTAGGAAGGAGACAGAGATGTCTTAAACTGCTGTTGCGTATCTGAGCTGTGATGTGTTTTTTCCATGCTTTTGTCAGTGTAACATTGCATCACACATCTTGCAAAAGATCTCCCTTTACAGGTGTATTGTAAAATCCTCGTTCTGGCAAAGTCAGTGGAAGTTCTGATGTTTCAATCAGTGGAGAGACAAGGAGCTCTACAGGCTTGTTTCAACATTTTTTTTTCCTGAGGCAAAGGAAACTTAGAAATAACCTAATTTCTTTCATAACACAGGGTCCAATCCAACCGTGTGGTACATGAGTGGTTTCTTACCAAAGGCTTGGATTCAATTCCATTCCATTCCATTCCATTCCATTCCATTCCATTCCATTCCATTCCATTCCATTCAGTTTAGTTCTTCATTTAAACAGAAGTGGAGAAACAACTTCTAGTAGTGATTTCGCTCATGGCTTTGATTGTGTTTTCAGAAAATAATCTTGAATCCAAAAGTCAAATCCACCTTCTTTCCCCAGCTGAACTTCTGATGTCCACACCATTTCGGCATACATATTTTACTGTTGCCTTCTTCAAATCTCTCATTTTTTGTTGGCTAAAAAAGGTGTAAGAAGTGTTTTGCTGAGCCACAGTGGAAGTACTCATTTACAGTAACTAATATTCTTCATTAGTTTTTGTTGTTCAGAAAGAGCCCTTCCCATCAAATACTTTTCCTGAAAAGTATTGCAAAAGCTGAAGTTAATGTGGTTCTTACAACACTCAATGCTCTTGATTTAGGCATTCAATGTTGAAGTCCACAAGTCCAGTATTTCTATTGCTTCAATTAAGTTTGTTTACATGTAAAATTTCATGAACATCTGGTCTGCTTTTTTGCTGCAACATATGGGATATAAACCCCCAAAATTTAGAGACCAAAATAATGTTGCTGGAAATGTGTGGTTCAGTCAACTATAATGTTATGCTCGAAGTTTGCTATTTTTATCTCTATCCAGACCAAAGATAGAAGATTACAGCAGAGCTGTTCATGATTAAGGAACAGAAGGTCTATCTTATCACTGAAGTTCTCAGTCTCTTGGTAGATTAATGTTTGATATTTTATTGATTGTGGTTATTACATTCATACATTCCTACAGGTATAGTAATAATTTATTATCATTTTGTCCCTTGTTTCTGATGCCTTTTATTTATTTGTTGGCTTTTAAAAATTCTTCCCTGCAAAGTAGCTATGCATAGTTAAATTATCCTATCTATATAGCTGGTGTTTATGTCTGTTTGTTTATGTATGTTTGAGTCAGGGATAAATTTTTACATTCTTAATGTATGTGTGTACAGGGATGACTTCCAACATGTTTGCATTACCTGTAACAGAGATATCTGTCATTTAACTATAAAGATGTGTTATCTTCAAGCATGCATCAAAAAATTGTGGCCTTGTGTCCAGATGGAAATAGTACTAATTCAGTCAGTGGTGATCAGTAATCTAGATAGTTGCACTAGAGAAAATCTCTTCATATAAATGAGGAAGCCATGGCAGACTGGGAAATGTACTCTATATCACAAGAAAACATCAGTACAATGGTTTTGGGTTTGGTGATTCTACTGTTTAATCAAACATATGTGCGAAGGTAACTTGGCTTCTGAGGTACTTAAGGGATCAGAAATGGTACTTCTCCTGAACTATGTTAGATTGGGTGGTATAGCTGGGTTTGTTTTTTTTCACTTTATCCTGGAATTCTATTAGGAATTTTTTACTTGTCCTTTTCATTGTGTAGCTCTAGTTAATACTAGGATTTTATTTCCTCACTTTCTTATAAGTTAAGAATAAACTGTAGACTTCAGTCTCTCCTTAATATTCTTTTCCTCCCACTGAAATCAATAGGATGCTGAACTCAAGTCTTTGAGTGTCTTACATATTGTGGTAATAGAAAAGAAATGGTTGTATGGGGTGGCGTGAGACCAAGGACCTGTAACCTTTATAATGTCAACATTAGACCTGAGGTGTAGGTGGGGTTAAGGCTTTTTAGAAACTCTGAAAATCACTTTCTTTTCATAGAAAATTTCTCAATCATTTCTCTTATACCTATGTAGTTCTAAGAGGTCAATATTAACATAATCACCTTAACTGCAAACTCAATAAATGTGAATTCAGTTTTTGTAGTGATTATGTTTACAAGCAAAGTCATTTCTGAAGATATTTATGTTTTTAACAAGCCTCTTCTAAAAATGAATCTTATGTTTGGCTCTACTGTACAGAATAACTCTTTTGTGAACAAATTGTAATACATCAAAACATCTTCCATAGTATATGTTTGTGATTACTCAATGCACTGCAAGGGGATATTAAGAATAGGCTTCACAAAATAGAAAATATTTAACAAGTACATAGCCTAACTTTTTCCTTTTGTACATTAAGGACAAATTTAAATTTTAATTGTATACACTAGGTCTTCCCAACGCTGTAAAAATACAATGAATAGCTATGTTATTTGACTACGTTATTTGACTATTGACTGGGGATTTGATGTTGGTCCAGAAAAAAATGAGCCATTCTTAAAACTTTTTATCTATATTTATATATATTTTATTTTTAACAATATCATTTATATCTATCTATAGAATTATATTAATATATACAGAAGATTTTGACATTTTTGCAGGAAAATACTACTTGGGAGCTCATTAATATTTTTTATGATCTCAACAAGTTCATATTCACATTAATTTTGTTCCAGGAATTAAGATGTTAAACTTAATTAAGAAAATGTTTAATTAAAATTGGATGGAATATGGCTAAAAGTCTTAAAAAATACTAGCTGCAGCTTTAAACAGCACGAAGCAGAAACACATGTCATTTCCCATGAAACTGACTCACAGAAATATTTTATCTATTTTTCTCTGTAATAATTTTATTAGTAGTGCTCCTATGGAAGTGTTAATCATGTGATTGCATGTGTCAAAAATATTCCATTTTGCTAGCAGATTTATACTACTTCAGAGAAAATGTAGGAGTAAAGATTTCCTGGTAGCTTCATGTTGGTGGTAAAGGTGTCCACAGAAAATGTGAATGCTTATACCTGGTATGCTTATGCCAAGGTTTCTTGCAAAAAAGTGATTTGGAGTAATATGGATTTCAATTCTTGGCCACCCTGATTGCATTCTCTTATGAGATGACTGGATGGCCAGGATTTGTGGTTAAGGGGAGCAGGGGAGTTCATCTGCTTTGACTTTTCCAAGGTTTTCAGCACAATCTCCCACAACATCCTCCTATTCAAGCAGGTTTGTTATGGAGTCGATGGACGGACCACTAGATGAGTAGAAACTGGATGGATTGTTGGAATCCATTCATCCATCCATCCATCCATCCACCCATCATTAGCAGTAGTAGCTAAGCTAATCGTTCATACTCTCTCAGTGCCTGTGATAAGTAGAATTCCTTAAGGGTCTGTCCTGGAAATCCATCCTGTTTAATAACTTCTTAAGTATCTTAGTGGACAGTGGCTATATGCCAACACTGATGAAGGCTAACAAATCACTGGACTATATCAACAGCAGAATGGCTGGTAGATCAAAGGAAGTTGTTATTTCCCTTTACTGGGAACCAATTTGGCCACATCTAAAACATTTCATCCAGTTCTGGTTACTCCCATACAGACAGATGTTGATCAACTGGAGCAAGTTCAGTTGGAGAGCTGAAGGTGGCTGGAAGCAGGAGCACCTGAGAAATAAAACATCTGTGAAGAGACTCGGAGAAAGAAGAGCTTGTTTAATTTGAAGAAGAGATGCCTGCAGGGAATGTTTAGGCAGAGCAATCCTGAGAAAATAATAGTGTTGCAACTTTTGAAATTAAATTTTCCTTATAAGTGAATAGTGTCTCCTACCTCCTAAGGAAGCTCACGTATTCCATACATCAGGTGAGCTTGTTTTGTTAAGGAGCTTTAATGGATCTCTAAATGTTGCAAGAGATTCTCTTGCAGTTGGCCAGTAGATGTAGTGCTGCACTATTTTTTAAGAGCAAAGTATTATTTTCACATGGTTAATAAGGGAAAATGTGAAAACTTGGCATCCTATATGTAATTTAATGGTTTATCCAGGTCTCTGAACCTCCTGTGCCTACTGCAGGGATCCTTCCTGCTGAGCAGTCCTTGCCATCACTCATGGGATGTTGGAAATTTACTGAGTACAGGTGTTTGACAGGGATAGTGAATGCTGGTGTTAGGGAACTGATGGCCTATGGATTCTGAACTGTGCCTTGGTTTGATTTGATAGTTTTGTTCTTTTCCACTGAAATTTGATGTGAGTTTTTTGCTTAGGAAGAAAGAAGTGTGTCAGGGAAGTCATAAGAAATCTGACATGTTTTTGTTTGGAAGTGAAAATAGTAGAACAAAGGAAGTGACTAGCAGACATTTGTAAGCCTATCTTTTCCTTATGCCAAATCAACATGACTAAGATTGAGAACAGAGAGCTAAAAAAAAGAAAAGGTTCATGAGCTCTGTTGAGTCATTGGTTGGAAATACTTTACTTGGGAATGTGGTATGCACATTCCCTCTGATGTGTTCAGTCATTCCTGACCCTCCCTGCTTCAGAAGACAAGGCAGCATGATGCAGATCTGCAGAGGGAATGAGGACACAATACAACAGCTTCAGAGGAGCTCAGAGCAGTCAGGTCCACATGTACTGCCACTATGATGGTGAAGGGAATAGGAGATAAGAGCATGGGTGATGACTGGGGCTAGTGATGGAAGGCTGAAACCTCTTTAGGTTCTTTTCATACATCCTGGCAAAGGAACCTGTCTGTCAGGCTTACTTGAGAGTTAAAGTGTATGAATGAAAACAGGAGCAAACACTGCCTAAGTTCCAAGCTAATAGAAAATGAGTAATCTAACATTGTGTGACCAGGTGTCACAGCAGTGACTATGATACATAAGCCTTGCTGCAAGGCCAGGTACTGTATCACATTTATTCCTGTGTTGGTTGTACGAGAGTTGGTTGGCTTGATATATGGCAGAGCAAGGTCTCATCTTGGACCTAGTCAATGCAGATCTAGTCAACGAGAAAGGAAGATTTCTTCTGGTTGATCCTGGTCACTGAGGACAGGGGGAAGCAGAGTAATCAGGAGCAGCCGAAGTCACAGGTATCAACGCAGCATCAGGGTGGGAATAAACACTTGAAAACTGGATGCTGGAAAAATCCGAGTTCTAATCCATGGCTTACCAAGATGACTTCAGGTCATCTGTTAATCAAATCAGAATTTCTTCTCATTATGAGAGACTGGAGCCCACCACAGTTGGAATGAAAAAAAACCTCAATTGCAGTACTATAATTCTGGTATTGGGTAAAGAAATAGGCCTTCAAATATCTGGTTTTGATCTTTAAAAAAAGAAAACAAAACAAAAAAACCAAACAACAAGCCCCATTTTTCTAAATGCTTTTAATTTGAGAATTGAAGAAAATTATATTGATGCTGCCCATTGTTATCTCTTGTAAAGATCATAGTCAAACTTGCTAGTGGGTATGTACCTCTTAAAAGTTAAAAACTGTAGAACTTGGGGGTTTTAAACAATTCTCTAATATTTTGGCAATAACATTCAGTTGACTCATTTCTGTATTATTAAATCTTTACAGTACTTGGCTGCAAGTGTAACAAAGAAATAGTGTGCATAATCATTTCTGGGATTATAGCATCTGCTGTCCAGTTAAAAAAAAACCTATGCACAAGGAAGAGAAAATGCAACACATCCTATTCACCTCTTTATATAATCTTATGGCTAGTCCTCTCACAACGGCAGCATGTTTATTCGGTGATTTCTGGATGCCAGATTTCATGAATGAAGTGAATGAGGCACAATGGACAATGCTGACTAAAGAGGAGAAGATAATGCTTGTTATTGTAGCAAAAAAAAATAATTTTGAGATTTTTGTATTAATAAAACTACTTCTGTTTCTGACACAACACTAGGATTGCCAAGAATTTCGATGGATTTATACAGTTGGATTATGATGATAATCTTGGATGACTTTTGTTTCTTTGTTAACCTAGGGATATAATGCTATCCAACACTCCATCAAAGATGAATTGCTTTTGGTTATACTTTTAAAACTCTTTTGTAAGTGCTGCTAAGGAATCAGCATCCCTCACTTAATCAGCTGATAACCTGAGAAGTGCTTATATAGGTCCAACAACTGCATCACTGCATCAAAGAATGACTGAATGAGGACAAAGTTGAAATTCAGATTTCCACATTTGAGATACAGCTGATTTGGAAAGATAAAATCTTAGAGTATTAGTGTTTTATATGGGGACTCATTTCACTTGGACAGACTGTTCTTAGAGCCCTCTTTTGATGGTTTGCTCCCATTTAGCCCTGGATATTTGGTTTCTAGTCTGTAGTGATTCTGAAAGAAAACTATGGCAGATTGAACCCCTCTATAAGGTGTTTCCCGTGCTGTGTAGACATCTTTACATACATAATCTACAGAGATATAGTGAACATGTTTAGGATACTTCAGTATGAGAAATCAGTGTTTTGTACAAGTGTTACTTAAAATGACCAAAGACCGGAAATTTTTTCCTCCGTTTTGGAACTTAACAGGATGCAACTTTCCTATCTGTTTACCTGGACTTCTAGAGAGCAACACATTCTCCTCCTTTTTATTAAGCTTTTTCAGCATGTGAACACTGCTCAAACAAGATATACCTGGAGCCTAACAGATTCCATCTCCAAAGGGAAAACACATCCTATTCTCAACACGCTAGAATAAAGGACTGAATCTTTAAATTATCTGCCTTTTGGCTCAAATATCAAGTAGATTTATTCAGCTGAAAAAAAAAATAGTCCTGAATGCTCAAAGTACTTTTGTGAAATAACATATATGTTATGCATGTACAATGACAGAGGGAAAGGAAGAAGCAGAGATTGCCAAGGACATTCTGAGAACATTTATTGATTGGGAACAAATCATTGGATTTTTTTTTGTTTTGTTTTGTTTTGTTTTGCTGGGTTTTTTTCTTCTCCATATTACATGAAGTGGTCTCTGCCTGGGTGTAATTTTTACTTTTTAGTGCCATCTGCACCTGTGGCCTTTGGACTTAATGTTTATGACAGATGGACTGGACTGTGTTTGCACCATTTAGTGTATAATCCTTCTGTATGTATCTATGCCATGCTAGGCAGTGGCACTGGCCCAATGGGCATATTTATTAGTGCAGACTTCCTGTCTGCTTCCATTGTTCTGTTGCAGTGTCCTTTGAGCCTAATGGACCTTGCTTTGTGCTGGGCCCACCTACAAAATATTGTTCTTGATTCGTGCCAGATTATCTGTTGCAGAATCTAATCTTTTTTTTTTTTCTTTTCTTTTTTTTTTTTTTTTCTCTAACGCGTTTGCCAACTAGAACGCTTAAAATGGATCAATTCCATATTGTAAATGCTCTTCCTCTCCTCTCAGCCTGCGAGCTTCATTTTGCAACAAGCTTGCTAGCTTTGTTTGCTAGTATCAAGATACTTGACAAAAAGGAGAACTGTTTCCTGTGAAAAAATGTTAGATCTCATGCTACCTGAGCTCCTGCTCTACTGGAAGTGGAAGTTGTTCCCAGAAAAGTGATGCCTCCTGTAAAAGAGGGTGCAATAAATGCAGCCCTGGCCGTAGGAGCCTGCTGGCCCATGGCTGGCAGCCTGGAGCTGCGCAGCACGTCCCATTCCTGCTGATTTCATGGACACTGTGCGGCAGGTGTGGGGAAAAGGACAGGCTACAATTGCGCAAGAAATGTTGCCTTCTGTATCAGTAGAACCGTAAAAAAAAGCCAGGCAAAAGGAAAAGTATGCAACACTTAAGCACTTGCAATTTTGGAGTTTTTTGAAGGTTTGTGAGCCTAACAATAGACAGATGCGATATCATTACAAAAAAGGACAATTTAGTATTGTTCATTTATCTCATGAAATCATGAGGTTGCCTCTCTTAAATTTTTATGCCTAAATACATGAAATGGATCTCACTGTTTAGCTGTAGTCATATCAAATTAGTGGCAAATTTCAAACATATTTGAGAATCAAAAGCTCCTTTTTCTAACCATCAACATATATAATCCTAAAAGTTAAAAAGGATTTGAAAACATTTCTATAGAAGGTAATCATGCCCTTGTAAACATTCT
>JAOXJM010000012.1:116395868-116413650 GCA_026413425.1 Tringa solitaria | reverse complement strand
TAAACCTAACGGACTGGAGGAGAAGTACTGCAGTCCTCACTTCTCTACTGTTGGTATGGAGGTTGACCATTTCCTCTGAACCATGATTCTGCTAGTGGTTTAGCATATGCTCTTTTTCCTCCAATATGAGTAGACTCCAAATATTTGTATTTTAGTGATGTTAATGCTATTAGTTGGAATTTATTATTCAGCCTAAAGGCAGATTCATTTGCAAGTTATAGTCTTTTTTTTTTTTTTCAAGACAGTTTCCTGGATTTTTCCACCTCTATTTTTATTTGGTATATTTTGTTTTCAGACTGACATGGTATTCAAAAACCAATGCTATAAATATGAAAGAATATTAGTATAGACACAAGAATGCTGCAGTGCACTTGACAGATGGAAAAGGTTTATGGTGAATCTATCATTGCCCTATGGTGGAGAACAACACTGTTCATAGATTAATGTTCATTTTATTACAGCCATATCTTACCCTCAATCTGTGTGTAGAACTCTCTCTGAAGTCATTTTGATCTGTGTGCATCAATCAAGGGTAGTATATGACACTTAGGGCCACATTTTCAAATGTCGGCACTTGGCATCTGGAAATCCTGCATGCCCAAAATATTTATTTATTTGTGTAAATATGAGTGGTTATAGGATGTTTTAGTGAGTGAGACAGTTAAGCTGGTGGGTTTGAAAAATTCACTGATTAACTATCTGAGTGAAGTTCAGGCACAGGCTTAAACCAGGTGTGCCTGATTTAAAGCAGGTCTACAATCTTTCCATGCACAACTGCGTTGATAGCCATTTCTACCAGGCTGTATCATTTTACAAGGATATTGCAATCCTCTAGCTGTGTAGTTCAGGATAGTATCTATTCTACAGGAGTTATATGTACGTATGTGGTTATATATAAACCCAGTTAGCAATACCACGGTTCTGTTCCAAATCTTTAGGTTCTGTGAAGGCTTCTGTTAACAATTACTCTTAAGAGTTTGGTAAAATTTGAGAATCTGAAAATTTATATTGTTTAGATGCACGTAACTGTCGTTTATCACCATTGCTGATAGCTCAGACCTAAGATAATATTGGTAGGAGTCCCTGAAACAAGTCTGTCGTCATTTCATACTTTTTAGCACAGTCAAATGAAAAAAACATTTCTGTCCACACTTGCTCAGTATGACCTCTATGCTTTTTGAAATCAACAATGACATAGGATTGTATTCTTCTAAATTGATATTATTAGAGAAGTCCTCTAACTGTTGAGATTTGAGAAAAATAATTTACCGTCAATATAATTTCCTGTATCTCCCTTTGTGATGCTGTAATGAAGTTATTATAGTTTGGCCCTTCAGCCTATGACAGATTGAATTTTCCATGACTTGATGATGTGACAAAGTCATTGCTCAAAGGCAAATATACTTTGTAACTGATACACTAATGCAAATTAATCTATACTTCAAGTGAACTTTATAAAAAGACATCTTAGTTTATTCTTTAACTCAAATTAAAAGCCAGGCAACATCATAATTTAGTGGTCTCAAGAAAGCACTAAGTACAATCTGTGATGTGAAAAGAAGTATTACTGTAGGATTAGGGAAGTTTCAGAACTTTAATCTTTTATTTTCTATACTGTTGGACTATGACGATGACCAATGTCCTTTTAAGAAACTTGAGCTATATCCTAGGCCGATTTAGAACAGAAAGAAGAACTGGATGCAAAAGTAATTTTCTCTTGTCATGTTCATACAAAGAATATGTGAATTATTGCTCTCAACAACAAAAGCTTCACCCAGATCGTCAATTCACTTATTTCATCGCCTTTAGGCCAGAACTCTGGACAGAGGTTTGGTGCTGTCACATATCCTTTTCCATCTCATTTAAGTGATCTGGCCTCTGTTTTGGGAATGCATTTTTATTGTGCTGTTAAGCCCTGTGTCCCCTGCATGAATATTTCATATATCTACTAAGTGCTTCCACTGAATATATTAGCCCCTGGTTTTATCTTTTTTTTTCCTTTTTTTTTTTTTTTTGTCATGCCTGTTGCCACAAATAAAATGGTAATCGTGGCCTAAATATACATGAATAATCCTTTACGGGACGGGAATTTTCAGATGCCAATAATAGCTACTTTGTCAGGTTTTGGCTAGGGTATTGAAAATGTTTAAACAAAATCTGTCCATCATATTACGTAAGCATTTTTCTATTTATATCTGCCTTTACCAGTCCACAACAAACATAATGAGCAATAAATGAAGCAGTGGCCAAAAGACACGTTTATGACTCATGCAGATGCCAAGGGACCATCCTAATATGGGTACTGCTTGGCATTTCTGCTAGCAACAGACCACAGTGTAACTCTTATTTGACAGTATTTTTTAAGTTTACAGTTAAAGCCCTTAGAGTTTACTCATCTTAATGTAAAGCAATGTTCAAGTTTCAACTGACTTATTCCACTTAATATGACAGATATTAAGGAACAGTCAACCCTGGCAGTTCAAACTAATATTTTACATACAAAGCATGGTATAAACAAGAACAGAATTTGTCCTGCACCATGGTAAAAGGTAAACATGTAAGTGTGCCCATTTGCTATTATTCAGACTTCATCCTTTCCATTGGACCTGAAGCACATTAACGTTGGACTTCAGGCACACCTATTTTCTATTTTTCACCCATTCTTGTGATGGTTAGAATATTTCTCAAGAGTGAATCTGCTGATGGTTTATGCAGGTTGTACTTATTGAGCTGAAAGCATGTGTACACCACCCATAAGAAATTTTGAGACAAGGATGGAAGCGGAGCAAAGATTGAGTTCCTTATTGGGTGCCTTATATGATGTAAGAGAGGACATGTTCCATGTTTTTATGCCTATGCAGAAATCTTATTCCCAGGTATGCTAACAAAAGGTTTACAAAGAATGTGCAAAGGGACTTTTAACTCTTCTTTTTCTCCCATACCCATACTGGAATGAGTCAAATGTTCAGGTGCTCCCCTGGATGTTCTTGGACTATCTTGATGTGGAGCACCTGACAGATGAGCATATTTACATAAGCTTTCCATCCTGTTAAATATTTCTTATTTCCTAAGCATAGCTACATGTCCTTTTATTGTTGGAAATGGTGCCACTCTCCCTCTTCAGCAGGTGCTGCCGGAACCGTTATTTAAAATCCTGGTAGTCTTCTCTGTAAAATGAGAGCTGTACATGCAGGGCTTAGAACTAATGCAATGAGCTTGCACCTCTGAAATAACCTATTTCCTGACTAGACAGAAGAAAACTTTGCTAACCTCCTCCACGGGTACGGAACTACTTCAGCCGAAGTCATTGTACAATAATACCTCTGTCTGACAGATAAAGGGCTTTCTGCAAAAAGTCCACTTATGCCGATAAAAACTGCTTAGTTGTTTCCCTGAACTTCCAGTGAGATCATTCTCATTGATTCCACATGCAGAAACCCTAAGAAGTTTACATGAAGCTGTAAGGTCGGATGCGATCTTTTGTTACACAGGGAGTCAGCTAAGGGGAGTTGTTTGCCAGAGAAGAAGAGCCCATGTATCTACCATCATGCACGTCTGGTATTTATTGACAGCTCTACTTCAGACTGGAGTTTTGCAGCCAGTTTACACTAAAAGCTTGAAGCATGCTGAGCTCATTTGAAGCTTTTTTCATTAAAACCCGAGTGTTGTGTTTCAAGCCCTAGGTGGTTATTTGCTGACTTTTCAGGAATAAACATGATAAAAACTGTTTTTAAGGACGAGGAGAAGCTCCAAATCACCAAATGACATTTTTATCTATATGTTTTATTTTGTATTTATTTTTCAATCATCTGCATATTAACATTTGATTAGCAACCGCTTGTTTAAAAGAGCATATCAGGTTATCTGGCTGAAGATAACAAAACATGTTTTCCATAGAGGCTTGCAGACTAGAGGCTACACAGATGTGCCCGAGTTAAAAGGATCTCACTGTCTACTTTGAGAAGTGTAGATTGCTTCTGTATTTAGAGAAAACTCATCTGAAGCATCATAAAATAAAATGTACGGAAAATATAATATTGCATAATTAAGATTTCTAATGAATTGCCTTGTTAATCCATACAGTGTATGCATGTTGCAAAATTTTCCTGGCTTAATTAGTGCACTTGCTGATTATGTTTATTTCCTGATGTACACACTGATTAAGCATTGTCCATACACTGAAGCTTGAAGCGGGATCAGTCTACAAAATAGTACCTAGTCGTTTAACTGGAGACTCAGAATGCAAATAGATCAACTTATGTAAAATTAAATTAGTTCTAATAGAACCCATTTTGACTGAGCAGCTGGTGACACATTATAAACAGAATTCTCTTGTTATGTGAAATAAAGGGCTTCTGCTAACAGATGCTTATATACTTTTAAGCTGCAAAAAATGTCATATTATGTTTGAGGTCTAAAGTTAATAAAAGAAAATAAATTCTGAGCTTGTTAGGTAACACTTCTGCACTGGGTCTCAGCATTGCTATTTGAATAGTGTGTAAGGTCAGCTAGCCCTTTGCAATGCTCCATGTGGGAACTTAAAATTGAATAACTGTTAAATCGTTAGTCTCACAGCTAGCACATTAAACCTGTTCTCTTTAACAAGCAGTGGTTATCAGCTGATTTTCGGAAAAACTATTGAGATGTTGGTACTGTCCCCTAAACCCTTAATTATTTTGTTCTTTTAATAGAAAGAGACCACTTTGTCTTTATTATTCTTTGTGAACATCACTTCAGACTGCTTATAACACTCAAACTAGGCATTAAGAGTTAGTGGTCCGCTGTTCCTAGTCAATACTTGACAATGAACTGCACTTTTTTCCTAGGAATGCTGTCAGCCACACTGAAATGTGTTAAAGTCCCATTGACAGGCCTTTTCTTAGTAACAGAAGGTCTAGTGGATTGTATGAATGAGGTAGGTGTGTTTTGATCTCCTGGATGTACAGTTTATTTATGGAACGTTTAAGCCTCCGAAACAAAGAACAGAATAATTTCAACAGAACTAAGTAATTAAGTGAGTAAGACATTAAAGGCATAGATGTGCATTTTCTGGCTTTAATGGCTTTTTTCAGAAGAAGACATTATACTGGAACTTATGGGCTCTTTGGTTCTTGTTCTGTGTTCGACAGTGCTTACCCCACCAGAATTTCTGTCCTTAACTGACTTTCTAAATAGAAATAAATTTGCACCAGGCAAATTAATGCATATGGGTCCTTTAAAACATTATAAAATTAGTCGTATCTTCAGTAAGTTAATTAGGAAAACAATCAAATGCTCGATTTTTACTCCATTCCCAGTGCATTTGTGATTTTATTTTGTTTTTCAGCCAACAGCACCTACGAAGCAGAATTAAAAATATTGGTTCATCCATTCACAGTCTGGTAGTTTTTTCTGGACTTATTTAATTTAAATTTCATATCAGTGGACTCTATGGAGTTAGAGGTCCACAAAGCTTAAATCATAATATTTTAGGCAGCTCTTGCAGAACCTAGATAAGCATAGACAGATGCAAATCATAGTGATTTAAATCTCTAATTCTTACTATCATTTGAATAAATGACCAATAAATCTTGATTCGAAGAATTGCATTTGTACTTTTTTTCTTAATGCAAGGCTGAACTATGAAGATGTGGATTTTCAACTAGTGTGAATTTTATAGTACATTTGTTACTTCTTTTTGACAACCTGGAAGATACACTAGTTTCACATTTAAATAATATCATCTGAATGTGTATTTCTTCAATTACCTATATTGTGCATTTTGTTTTAAAAGGCAAAATTACATTTATTTTTTTATTTAAGGGCCTTAATTTTTTACTCTCATAATTTGAGTCGCACTGGTTTTGTACGGAAATGGGAATTCAATGTGTGTCGATCAGACATTTCTTTTACATTTGCTATATAAAATTATGTTTTAGATATATTGTAAAAAGTGTTGAAACATTCTGTATATAGAACTATTTATCAAACAAAAAAAAAAAGGTATAATGTGGTCCATGTGTGGTTTAATATTTTATGACTAGTAAATGGTCTTTCACACGATTATTGACAGATAGATTTGAAGAGAAAAACAAGCTTTACTGCTTCTTCAAGACCTGATAGATTTTTTTTTTTCACTTTGAATGCCTAAACCAAAAAGAAAATCTTCCTGGATATGCAAGAAGGCGTAATTGCAGTTTTCTTTGCTAGCAACGTAAGAGTACCCTTTTCAAGTGTGAAATGCCACACTCTTGTTTTGTGAACAATATTTTTGGAGAACAATATTCCTGTTTTCAGGAATATTTGGAAAGGATAAGTTTGTATGAAAGACAGTATGTATGAATACACGGTAACAAAATACATGTGTTATGTGTTTAGACAGTAATGTTAGCAGACACTACTGAATCAGGTGTCAAAATGCATCTTTCAGACCTTCTAGATGCTCAAATCTTTTTAAAATAATTTTTATCTTCAGATGCAGTTCTTTATTCAGTCATTTCAATTAATATGTGTGTGAGAATTAAATTTTTTAACCTATTTCCTCCATAGTCACTTAAGAATTTAATACTGCAGAAAAGAATTAAAATACACGAGTCTTTTAGCAATACTCATTCGTATATTATAGTTCTGCTACAAAGAGTTTTCAATATATGAGAAAAAAAATGCTATCTTTTATACAAAGTGAAGGTTTTTCCTTACTGTACCTAAAAAGGTAAAAGCTTTCACACTCAGTAGGTGTGCTTCTAACTATGGTAGGCTTGTAAAGTTAATGCCTTCATGCAAGGTTCTTAATTTTGGAAGGATGCTCTGATCTATCACTATAATGAAAGCATTTAAAAGTGTTAGGTTCACTAATCATAGACATAACAGAAATGCTAGCTTGATGGTGTTTTACAAATATTAGTAGCAATGGAGCAAATAGATAAGAATGGAGTTGAGTCTACATCGAAGTTTTGGAGACAAGAGCATATATCTGGATTTATATGCACTTAAATCCTTTCTCCATTATATGGAATCTCATCTCTTTTGCACTTACTTGAAGGCATTGGAAAAAACCCCAATCTGACTTTTAAGTCTTGAAAAACAATGTGAAATTATGCTTACATTATCTCATTTTGTTACTTGATGGTTGTTTTTCAGCAGCCTTTAACGGTAGTGAAGCATCCAGCCAACTGAAAAACATTTAATGCTAGTTAAACCTTTGTGCAATAGAAACTCAGGCTAATAAACTCATACCTGGGCACTGGTTATTATGATCACAGTTTACATTCCTGACATTGTCTCTGTGGTGTCCCCCATTTTATGCCCAGAAAAAGGAAAAACAGCCAGCACTCATTCCAGACTGAAATTTAAACAGCCAAAAATCATTCTACCGTTAAGCAAGAAGACAATACAAAGCAAGCAAACTAAATCCAAATATGTTTAAATTGCTGCTTTAGCCTGGTTGGCCTTTTCATACATTTCATACAAAAAGAAAAAGAAAGAAAACAAACTAAATTAGGATCACAGCTCTGACAAAGTGCAAAGCTTCATATTTTTCCCCATTTCTAAAATGTGTCGACTGCAAAATGTCTGTGTGCTGGATCAAAATTAAAACCACATGAAGTGAAATATCAAACTTCATGCTCAAAAGAACTAAGAAAGTTCCTGAGACACAACCTTAATTTAAAGAAGCAAAATTACAAGAAGTCACGCAGAGCAGTATTCTCCTCCTCTCCTTGGAAATGCACAGCTCTTTATTATGGAAAGGCAGTAGCCCCTCTATAGTTAGGGTTGCAATCAACTTCCATTATAAAGCCCTATTTTAGCCCCCTGTAACTTTGGCTTGAAAAAATCGGAATACAAATTGCCATATTTTCTCCAAAAGAAAAGAAGAATAGATGAGGATTTTTTTGTTTATTTGGTGAGGTGGGAGGATTAGGTTTTATTTTCACTTTTTTTTTGTGTGTGTGAATTTAAGGGAAAATTGCTTAACAGTTTACAAAGTTTAAGTCACTAAGAAAATATTAATCCAAATTGATTAATCAATCCAAGTTGATCCAAAATTTTCACTTTTTCTGTTGCTACCACATCTCCTCTTATTAGTCGAAATTATTTGCACTAGTTTAGTAAAATGTTACCTTTTTCTCTGTTAGGAAGGATAGGCCTAATTTTTCTGCTGGTGATCAAAGTAAGAATATTTTGCTGGTGACTTGTATGGATGTAGGATTAGACAGTTTGATCAACATTTTCAAAAGTAATTCATGTCTGGTAGTGGTATATACCTCAAAATGAAGTATAAAGCACTTCTACCTGGATTTTTTGAGCAAGTGTTTAGTTTCTGGAGCACTCCACACATTGTTTTTTGACATTTCCAGCACAGAGGGAATGACTGAGTGTTAAACTAAAAGACTGCTTTTAGAAAGGCCAGAAGAAAACATATACTTAGTTACTGAGGGCTACTGACTGCAATCTAGTGGTTGCCTAATGACGCTGTGGTGAACACTAGCCACTCCCAGCATTCAGCCTTATTTATCATGCTTGGCTCATTTCCTAGGATTAGGTCCAGGATAGCCTCTGGCCATGTAGGCTGTTCAACAAACTGTGTAAGAAAAGAAACCAAGTGTAGTCCATGGAAACATACTTCCCTCTTTTTTTTTTCAGTCAGTTGTTATCCTATTCTGGATCTAAGCATTTTAAATTCTTTATGATTAAAGGGCTGGCCTTCTTGCAGATCTCTTTGATTACTGAGAAAAAAAATGAGCTTATGGGTCTCCCTTGCTTTTGTGTAAACTGTTTAGAGCAGGTTTATAGTACTATTTCCATTCTATTCAAATGTTCTCTTCAGTGCTAGAAAGAGTAAGAGTTTTCATCCCTGCTACCTATGTGTGTTTGTGCATATATATAAAATACACATTTGTGTATAGATACATAAAAACTGAGATTATTTTGCATGTAGCTATTTATAGTTGTTTGGACAGCCCAAAGTTTGTTGTACGCTATGTTATAATACTAAGTATTATAATTATCTAGGCTATTAGTACGGCATTTTAAATGTTGACAAGACGCATCAAAATGTAAATTTAGATCCAGTGAGATTATATACACACTATATTGCATACACAGTTGAATTTGACTTGGGGTTCTCTCCATGTAATGCTTAAGATGTCCATGTGAGATCACTGTGTCTTACGGTATAACCTGACTCGTTGAACATATTACCGTAAAGTTTAACAAGACTGTTTCACTACTATTCAAAAAATATATTGTAGATTTAGATATTTTAACAAACAATGAAATCGGGCAAGATTTTAAAATATAATAGAAAAATCTGTACTGGGAAGATGTTTCTGAACAAACCAGACTGTTTTCAGTAGGATATGTGTATAAAATAAATTTAGGTGTGGCAGGAAAAGTATTAATCCTGTGCCAAATACTTGAGAGTGAAAGAAGGAAATAGATGACAATATTTTCTCTCTTTATATCCACACAGGATATTTTAAATAATTCTTTTTTTTTTACCTGGCTGTTTTTATAGTGGTAATTAGTGTTCAGAGCCACTTGAAGTTTGGTTTGTGGTTCAGACTTCTTAAAACCCAGGAACACTAAGATCACTGTTTCTACAGTGTCATTAGGCTTTTCTTTGGATAATAAGTATGTGCTGCACATAAGCAGAGAGGAGAACAGAAAATGATGAGCAGGATTACCCTGAAGGAAGCAGCTGTCAGGGATCAGGTAAGACTTTGCTGGCAATAGCTGTTGGAATTCTGTGTATGTTGCTGAGAGAGCAGCGGAAGAGGTTGCGTAGGCACTTACCCAAGACATGAGTAAAAAACCTCTGAAGAACCACAGGTGGAAGCCTAGGGACATCTAAGGACAAGACCTTAGGCTGAAAGGCAGGTGTTCAGCAGGTGAATGTTTATCTGTTGACTTCTGTAATCTGTACAATGATGGTATGTGAGGAAAAGAAACAAAAGCAGAAACCTGCAGACAAGTACAAATCAGAGAAGGGATGTTTCCCAAAGGCAAACTGGAATGCTCCTTCTCAGAGGGTCTTAATTAGGCTTCAGTGAAAAGGTTGTAAGGAGCAACATGAAGAGAACAGAGGGAAAGACACTATTGTCACAGCTCAGGGTAGTTATACACCTGTGTTGCGTTTTGTACTTCACAGGACTTCATGGACAGTGAGATAAGTGAGCTTTTTGTTAAGACTTCCAGGAGCCGTTTGCTCTGTTGGAAAGAATTATTTTCCCCAAAAAACGTTTTAATCTGATACCACAAATACTTATGATGAAGTTCTCAGAGGTTAACACTGGAGTTGTCAGAGGTGTCACCCCTACTTATAACAACGTTTGTGATGGTGTGTGAAAGGTAGGAATGACACATACAGACACAAATGACAATAATTTAAAAGTCAAAAGTTCTCTAAAGTAAGCTGGACCTAAAGAGACTAATTTTGCTTTTTCAGTCAAGATGTATAATAACTTGAAAACTACTAGGTTATGACATGATCCAACATTGTGACTCAAAAATTTTCCCCACTGATCCATTATCTAAATTGTAAGTGAAAATCTGTTAGTATCCATGGTAGAAAGTTTCGTAAGAAACAGCACAAAGAACACAACAGTAATATGATTATTGTTTTTTTATTTATGCATTTAATAATACAATGATTAGGAGAAAGATGTGTTTGAGGGTGTTTTTTTTTTAATTAGCTGCAAGAGCTAAGAAAATTTGTTACTCTTAATATTTAGTCTTATTATGGGATTTTTTTTGAAAGGCTTAATCCGTATTTGACATCACCTACATCTAATTTTCAGTGCTTATTAAATAACTGCTTTCAGTTACTTATTAAGGCTATATATTAAAATAAATAAGACTGCAAAGAGAAAACCATTTTCATTTCCCGGTTTTACATCAGCCTGAATTTCATAGAACTGTAACTCAAAACAGCAATATTCCAATCTCCCTTTCAGTGAGGTACAATCCCAACAACAAAAACCACGAAGGATGACTTTTTTACACTCTTTAAATGGAGAGCTGTCCACAGTCTCTTGAGTGTTTTTAGGGAAAGGCTAAGAGAATTGAACCCATGCCTGCACTAAGACATTCTAAGAAAACTTACCTGTTTACAGCTTTTTGTAGTAGAAACAATAGGCTGGAAAGGAGCACTCCAAAATTTCCTGGCTTTCTCTTGGGTGCTATTAAATAAATATTTAGGAAAGAAAATGGCTACAGAGAAGATGAAATCTTTCTGTTATTTCAGTGAATAGATTATTTCATACAGAACACACTGAAAACCTTAACATTCCCATGAGCCAATATATAATTTTATTTGGATAACAATTCCCTAGTTAATATTAAGTCAGGTATCTTTCCTTCTTCATCATGTAAATTGATAATTTTGAAGTAATATGTTATACATGGTTAGTACTTTTTTGAAATGTCATTTCAAAGTTGAAAGCTTAATGACTTGTAGTTTTTCTGTTGTGCACATACCTGGCAGTTTTCCTCAGGATGAGCCTGCTAGCATAACTCACTCTAGGCTGATTTATTAGTTTTATTCAACCAGATGCTACACAAGTTTGGTAACTTTGGCAATGGTTTTTTCTATAATGACTCTGCACTTGGTGCTTGATGATGCCAATGCATGCAATGAATTTGCTGGCACCAGCAAAGAGTATTTCACTCCCTTATCTCTTCATGAAGAATCAAGCTTCACGGCCTATATTGCTTGTTACCCAGTATGTCTTAAGTGATTTCTTTGATTTCTTTTGTACCTCTCCCTTTCCAGAACATTCAGTTATGATTCTGCTCTGCTAATAGCTGTTCTTAGAAATAGAAATATATCTGTTATGCTGACCTTTTTTTTTTTTTTTTACAATATTACTGTCACGGTTTGTTTTTTCTCTCATGGAGTCTCTTAAGCATCATAAGTTTTATGTTTTTAAAATAGATCTGGAATATCATTTAGCAATATGTAGGACTACAGAGAACACATGTATTTCTGCAGCAGAGTGAAAACTCTGTGGGTTTTTTTATAGTAGCAGTCTCTTTTTCCTAACTGTGGAGATAATCTAAATTCAGGTAAAAACATTGAATATTTTAGTATTATTTAATGCAATATTCATAGCACTATTTTAAAGTCCTGTGCTATTTTTGAAATTTCCCCTGAACTTGAAGAGCAGCCAAATAACTGGTGTACAGTCTACAAGGAAGTCTGTCAATCTTTTCTGTGGTTTATCTGGCATATTACAATAATTAATTTCCAATTGTCTTTATGCTCTTTGAAGAGGATTTTATTTATCAATAGAACACTATAAAAGACTATAAAAAGTCTTGTACTTCATCATTCATTAGGTCTGCGCAATGTCTTACCAACTGAAGTCTGCATGGTAGCTACTACATATTGCAATGCACATTTATTTAATATGTGTTTCTGCAGCAAGACATCATTTTCCTATCAGATTTTAATTTTTCCTAACTGAGCAGTTTGAGGGGTATTTTAACCCTTCCATTATCCTTTTATTGTTATTGTAAACTTTGAACCTCCTCTTGCTTAGAGGCTTAAAATAGGATGACTGTTACAACTTAAATTTTGCTAGCTCTGACGCACTTACATCCTAAGTACAGGTTTTGGGGTTTTTAACACAAAAAATCCAGTCTTTGCCAGTTACTCATTACTTAGTGGTTTGTAAACCATGCACAAAGCAAAGTTGTGTTAAATCTGAACTTACTTAGGATTGCTTTAATGACAAAGATTTTTTTTCGTCTTACTTGTGTTTCTCAGTAGAATGTAAGAAATACCTTCCAAACCCTTTTTTTTTTTTCAGCAAGGAACTTTTTAATATGATGGCACCACAACTGCATAGATAAGAATCAGACAGGAAAAGATAATCCATATCTACATATTTTACTCATCCCCTCATCCCATGTTCATCCCGTGATGTGAGAGGATCTGAATAGCTTTGTTAAATGAACTGTGCCTTTAAGATAAATGAGACAGTTCACAACCTAGGACTATACTTAGCACTGGAAAATGTAAAGACACTGACCTAAATGCCAGTCTAACTCCATGATCAATTAGGGGCATGCACAGCAGATCACAACAGGGAAAAAAAAAAAAAAAAAAAAGACTAGGAAAAAAGCTCCATCTGGTTCAGAAGACAGTGGCCAGTCCCATAAATAACACAAGCTGTCAGGAAAACATCATTCCTATAGTACTTTGTGTATTGGCTTTCTGTCCAACTACAGATCCAGTACAAGGAGATTCAGAGCTTTGCATAGGCTTGGACCACACTTATCTCTTCAGCTCACGGTAACAGCCACATTCATGAGTTATTCCCAAGTTAGCTCAGTGGAGAACGAACTGTACAGAAGTAAAGAACATGAACATACACAATTCTAGAATTCTATTGCACATGCACTTACACACAGACACACACAACAACAACAACAGCAAAAAAAAAGAAAAGAAAAAGTCCAGGTTTTAATTTTGGCTGAGCTTTTCTGAGACAGGAAAATAAAACTCATCAGTAACATTATGTTTGGAAATGTAATTGCAAACTCCACACCACAGTGTGAGGTAAAGATGAAAAATAAGCTTTACTTTACACTTCTTTGTATTTTAAATACTTCTGTTGGTAGCTAATAAGTAGTTGGCAATACTAAAGACAGAAAAGAAACACTTCTGGTTTTCATTTGGTTAAAACAGTCATACATTGTTTTCACATTCAGAAAATCTTTTTCATAGTGAAAAAGGAAAGATCATTTAGTACTAAACATTCATATTCTGGTAGCACCTGTTACTAGGCCAGAAGGTGAGTGCTGGGTGTTGTACAAGCCTATGATAGATACATAATAGTTCTGGAAGTTTAGAATATTTGTGCGCACCAGAAATGTGCCTGCACTTTTTTTTTTTTTTTGATGGAAGCTTTGATTTTGTGGAAAATGACCACTGGAAATGCTAATAGAGAACATGGGCAATGCCAAGGTGATGTTGAACCCTGCCAAAACAGGGGGAGGATGTACAGACCCGTTTCTGCCCCTGGAGTTTCCTTCAGGCGTTGTCTCACCAGCCCGATCTTCCTCTGGGGGGTGCAATGCCACTTGATGTCTCCTCTCTGGCTCCAAATTTACACGCCACTTGTGGTCAAGGTGTATGGGCTCCAAGGAGAGGAGTGAGAATTACTTTCAACAGTCTCGTCAACTTTGAGCAATTTTTTCCTGTGAAGAGTAGCAACCTTCCTTGGTCCAGTTTTGTGCTAAATCTCTAGCACGTGGTGGAGCCACCACTTCCCAGAGTGTTTTGTCAGTTTTACCTAAACATCCTCCCCTCTACTGCAGAGGGAGACAAAGGATTCTCCATTTTTCTAAGGGGTCCCCTGGGGAAAAAAACAAAGGACACATACAGTTTCTGTACAAGCATTTTCTTAGTTGAACACACAGTTCATAGCTGAACTCTATTTCTGAGGAATCAAATGGTTACTCACATGCTCAAAATATTAAAGGACATGAAAGTTGTAGCATGAAGCGGGTGAAGAGAGACTGTGGATATTTTGTTTCCTCAGAGCTAAAATGGTGATCCCCACTCCTTCCTCTTAATCTGTTGAAGATAAATAGCAAATCGCAGCATTTATTTCTTCTCCCTGGTTTGTATTTAGAAGATGACACACAGAAAATTCACTTTGAAATGTTTCCTTAAAGGCACATGATAAATCCCTAGGGAGAAATTCACAGCCTGAAGACAGCCTTGTGCTTGGGTTTGATAGTGACAGATAGCAATGGAAATACAGTACTTGGTGCTCCGAACTAAGAGACCATTATGTGTGCAACTCACAGTGAGACCGTGGCAGAATAAAGCTTCCCCCAGCCCCACCCAGAAGTGTGGCTGCCTTTGTAATTTTAATTGGTCTGTGTTTGTGGAGTGGGGCCTCTATTTACTTATGGCTTGGGGCTTGTGTTTACCAAGCCTGGTGGAGGCCAAGTGTCATATCACTGAAGCTTAGTTCCTGCAAGCTCTCCTGCTATATCTTGAGGCACTTTTCTTTTCAGTATCTGTGCCTGTCTAATTCGCGAGCTTCTGTGAAACAAGCACAGGAGGGTACAAGGCCTACAGGGAGGAATTACACCTAATTACTCAAATAATTGCTAGGCTGTTGCCTTCTTAGTCACTGAAAATAATTTCCAGGTCCCTGGCTTTTATAGATAGTCTTCTAGAGGCAGGAGGACACAGCCCCCTTTTTAACTCAGCCCATTCACTCACAAAATCAGAACACTCGAGCCTGCAAAATTAATAAGCACCACTTCCATTACATATATTTTAGGTTGTTGTTGCCGTGGCGATAAAGTCAGGGACATTGAATCTCCTCTGTTGAGCCATTGTTATCATCCCTGGCCATCTGCTGCAGAGGAGTGATATTCCATCTCATTTGCATGATGACTGATATATGGGAGGTTTGGAAGGACATATGCCACAGCAATCATGTGATGAAAATTAAAGTGAAAGTTTTGGGCCCAGAGCCGAAAAAAATCTGTGTATGCGCATGAGGCTGTTGATGTGCAAATGTGAATCATATTGAGAAGGTTTGAATAGGGAGGTGTGACGTAAAGAGGGGACACAAACGCAGGTGCTTATCTCTAGGCAGTCAAAGGCACTGGATGTCATATCATGGGAACTACCTTTCAAAGACACAGCTTTAGTGCACAGTTCAGCACACAAGGGAGGAGAAACATATAAGTTTTGGAAACAAAAATAAAGTAAGTTTAACAACTTTTTCACACTATTCTGAACCCATTGATGTTTAAGCAACTTGTACTATTAGTAACTTTCTGTCTTTTCTATTGTTTGTGCTCTTATTTTGAAAAAGGCAAAAAATCCTGTCCATATATCAATGTTGAAAGCTTGAGAGATTTGTATTAAGAAGTTTGAGGGGCTTTAATCCATGTTTAAAATGCTCTCTGCAAACTTTTCTTTTTGTTTAAATGACACTAATTCTGTTTCTTCCACAATGTATGCTTGGTCATTATCTTAAATGCTATTTTGGGCCTCAATTAAAAAATAGCTACTTGTAACTGCTTTGAGACAGCTTTCTGAATAAAATGTCATGGTGTAATTGCATTTATACTGCCTCAGTAAAGCCTTTGTTCATATACATTTTAGAATTGTGCAAATTTGCAGCTCTAGCTATTTGATTTGGGGAAATGATCACACCGACACTTTTCGTCTCATTTTGAAAAGTTACTGAACTTAAATACTAGCATTGAAAAAAAGAGGGGAAAAAACTGAGACGGGAGAGGAACAGAGTGGGACCAGTGTATTTGTAGGAACTGCTCGATAGATGCAGATTCACTTGCAATTATGTATTACACACCACAGAGCTTTCTCATGATGTTTTAGAATGCTTTAAAATAATGTGTAATGTTTTTAAAATGGAGATTGCTGATCAATATATTTAATAGCATTGCTCTAAATGAAAAAGGATCTTTTAAAACGTGACATTTGAGTCCTTTAAATTATTTGGGATTCAGAGAGTGAATTGAGAGCTTCTGATTAAAAAAGCGAATACTGTACTTTAGAATGAATGTCTGTGTCAGGAAAATCTTTAGAAAGTTAAATGACAGTAATATCAGGCAAGGCTGAAGAATGAAATGGACGTTCTGGGACAACATTTTGCAGCAGAATGATTTTTATGAAAAGGCATTTGATACTAGAGAAAGTCTGTTTAACACCCTGATCAGCAATAGCTCTCTCTCTCTCTCTCTGACTTTCTTTTGTCTTTAACAAAGCACTTAGTTCAGATGTTTGTCTTCCTTCATATGTAAATAGCAAGACAATCTTCTGCAAGGTGCTGTGAATTTTTCATTTAATAGATTATAAAAACACAAATCCCAGATTTTATCCTTAAACTAAATGGGGTGAACTTTGTCAGTTAAGGATCTTTTTAGGATTCAAAATAACCATTTATTACCTCTTTTGTCAATTAAATTAGTTAAGTTAATTGCTTAGATGTGTCTTCTTTGGTTTGGCTGTGCAATTGTTTTGTAATTCTTGGGGAAAATTACAGCATTTGTGATGAAAGCTTTATCTGAGGCAATAATATATTTCTGCTATACGGTGGCTAACAGATAATCCAGATTCAGAATGAGGAAATCCTAAATATAGACTTTGCCTCCTAACTTGCCAGTTTGGAGCATTTTATTTCTACTTGTAAATATCATCTGTGTATTATAGTACTTTCATGCCTGCAGGCTAAGATTACCAGTCTTCCTTTTTTTCCTCCTCCTTCTAAATATTCAATTACTCAATGGTAATTATTATTATGTGGCCTTCTTGGCTTACTGCATTATTAGATTAATATAGATTTCTTGTGCCAAATTAGAGGAAATCACTGTTATACGCAACAACGAATCACTTCTTTTTTTTTAAGTTTTATTTACTTTGTTGAATAACAGGAAGACTTTGACATCATGAGGTTTTATTCGTGAGACTTTTAATACAATATGTCTTTGAACGCTGAGTGGCAGAGGGCGTATTTTTGTTTTGCCTTTTACTGTTGTAGGTTTCTAATAAGTAGAAACTTTGGTTAAATTATAGATTAGTTCGTTCAAAGACGTGTAAATGGGGGCCTTTGTGAATGAACTGACAGTTAAAGCCCCCCTGGTTATTGTTTCAGAGGTGTGGGGCAGAGGTAAGAAAACCGAAAATGAAAGAGAAGGAGCTGTCCAGGGTACTGCAGCTGATTCATATTTCCTCTTACTGTACAGAAAAAATTCTTTACTGAAGTGTTCACAGAACTGCCTCCATTTGCTACTGGTTTTCCCC
>JAOXJM010000012.1:116364787-116395818 GCA_026413425.1 Tringa solitaria | reverse complement strand
AAACTTATTTCAGGAGCATGTCGTGTTTCTGTGAATGACAAATACGCCCTCAGATCTCAATAACCTTCACGTATTTCTTATTGAAACGAATTTTTTATACAAAGTTTTTTTTGCTCAAAGTTACAGACAATAAAACTTTTCCAGTCTAAATTAATCTTTGAGTATAGCACAAATGGTTTCCATGTCAGTGCTGCAATGTAAACAAAACAAACAAACAAACAAAAAAACCAGATCTCAATCTTGCATTACTTGATTGCTTTTGAAATGAATTCTTGTCCTTATGTGACCTGAAATGTGTGGTTACAAAGCTATAGAAATCCAAACGATCATATTTGTTTGATATGAAATGAAAAAAATAGTTAAATTGAAAGTTTAACATCATGAAATTCAAAATCCCAAGCGGTATATAAACATTAAAAGAAACTTTGGACTGCTAATCCTAGGAAATGAGTTTTATGGATTGAATTCAACAAGGCTTCAGAAATGGTTCCATCTGCTGCCTAGCAGCTGGTGAAAGGATAAATTTAATTCATTAATTCATTTGGAAAAAAGGATCCAAGTAGTAAAGACTTCATTGCTCATAATGCACATAGGTGGAAATCAAAACTGAAATTAGGTCCAGTTGATCATCTTTGATAATGAGGACCATTTTCTTTGTTATTATTATAATGATTTTGATCAGGTAGTTGACATTATACTGACTATATGCTGTTAACTGATATTTTTATGTCTCAAAAAGTTGGAATAGTTCTGAAAACATAACTCTTCTTCCAGGATGAACATCCCTACTTTGGGAGTTACAGATTTTGTAGGTTTAAAAAGATAGACTGTTTCACTGGAACAATATTTCTATGAATATTTGCAACTGACTTCTATTAAGTCAGTTTAAGAATACAAAATAAGGTACCATTAAAATTAGAAAATAAACCTATTTACAGTTAAATCATGGTAGAATCTAAACCCTGTCAAATACAAAGTGTTTATTACTTTTCCTTACTTTTCTATTAGAGCCACAAGATGTTGTTTGCTCTTTTCACACATTTCCTTTTCATAACAAGTGTTAAAATCTTTTACAAGAGTAAAGTTAAAGACTGAGAAAGGGGAATATTGAAATAGCCAGAGTTTTAAAGGCAAAATTAATTGGACAAATGCTTCAATAATAACTTGACCTTTAAGTTCTAGATATAAAGTTATCCAAATTATCACAACCTCCGGATAATTTTTTTTAAAAAAAGTAGCTGCCTATACCTCTTTTCATCTAAATTATAACCAGTGACTGCAAAGTTATCTTAGGCTTTTGAACTGTGGGATGGTCAAGTGGCAAGGGCTCTTATTCGCCTTACACCAGGCACAGAGGTAAACGTGTGCCTCATTACTTGATGAGGGATACACAGGACTGATGAACCTGTTATCCTGAAAGCAGTTAAAAATCTGCCAATGCCTATTTTCAATGTTTCTGCTTGAGATGGTGATTTCATGAATGATATTTGGCTTTTCCTGTTTCCTCTGTAGCCCATAGCTCACTGTGGTGGGTTTGTTGGATTTACTATAAAGGTTCTGTTCGCACCCTGTGGGTTGGGTTAAGAATTAGGATTTATGCATTTACTTCTACTGTTGCATTGTTTATACAGCTTTGGTTTAGTTTTGATCCCTTTTTTTTTGCCTTTGAGGCTCTTCCACAGTGTCAGCTGCTGACTGATAGTAGGAGAACGGCCTCGTGGTGTGAATGAAAGGGACCTAGCGGTTGGTAAACAGAGATAAGGAATAAATAGAGCACAGGCAAAAGGAGATAGTTCTGTGGGAGCCCAGATTGCCGCCAGTCTGTTCAAGTGAGATGCAGTGCCTGTCCTTTTCCCAGATTAAATTAGTGTGCGAAATCTCCAGTGACCTCCTCCCCTTCTCCCCATACTCTTTAGCCAAGCTGAACAGCCTCTGCTGTAAAGTATTCATTTTATCCAGGGACAAGTTGGACAATAGAACTCTCCCTGTTACTTATGGACAGCTGTCGTGATTCATAGGGCTTTTCAGCATTTCATTTTTCATAAGAGTTAAAAGGGTTTTACCTTGTAACTGACGAGAGGTTAGAAATGCAAAGATGCCAGCCCTGGGGTTGTCTGTAGTAAGGAACTTAATAAATAAATATCCCCCCCCCACACACACACACATGAATATCCCCTCCCCAATGTGCAAAAGAGTGTGTATTTTGTTAGTGCTGCTGTTCTTATTTAAAGGGGTTTAATTGTGATAACATGATTACACTGAAGCATGAACTGCATGGAGAAATTAACAAGCAGAGACACAGCGATTTGCAAGGCCCCCAAGGTTCCCTAAATTAAAGGTGACCAGTGCAAACCCAGTGAGTGCCCTTTTCCCTTCTTTGCCCTTGTTTTTGCCTACCTCTCCTATCACTTTATTACCTGCAAATAACTCCCAGGAAAGAGTAAACCCTCATGAGATACCTCTGTGGTCCCGTATTTTTTTTTAATGATTTACTGCAAATATATTCAGCATTTTGACTGATTAAATAGACCTTCGGCAACCTTGAGGGTCACTGTGTAGAGTATGTACATAGAAAATGCATCAGCCCATTGTACCCTGGCAGCTAATGAGATTGGTCGTTAAGTAAATGACACAAAGCCTACAAAAAAAGCTTAGCAGCTCACTAGAGTATCACAGAGTGTCCCTGCACACCACACAACGACACAAACAGTGGACTAACCTAGCCCACCCCTGCTTTATTCTACATCACTGCTTCCCTGATGTCAGCGTGAGAGGCAGAACAAAGGCTAAAAGGCACACGGTAAGTCAGTCTGACAATTATGCCCTAGGGAGAAAGTAGAGCAAATCTTAGCCTAACCATGGGGTTGAAAGTCCGTTTCTAGACAAGTAGGTCATAATGAAGGGATTTTTTTTTCCCCCCCTGTCACTTCACGAAGGGGAGAAAAATATCTCTGGAATCAAGGTTGGGTTTGATTCTTGTTTGTTTGTTTCCTTTTCTCTCTGTCTGATTCGCCAGCTTACAAAAGTTTCTGGAATTCCGAAAGTAATGTGAAACAGTATGTTTTGTGAACTGGATATTGCAATTACAGTGTAATGAAAGAAATATTCTTTGTAAGAACTGCCACACAATAAGCACTGTCTCAGATGTACATTAACATCTGATGAACTTTACAAACAGAAAGTTTCTTTTTACTGCTCTGTAAAAATCTGCTGAAAATGTGTTATGTGTATAAAAACACATTTCAGTCCACTAGCCAGCTACTTACACCCTTAAATACCTGGTACAGTTTTTACAACCAGACAGATATGAATGAAGTTGTTACTATAATTTTGGGGTGGTTTTTTTTTAAACAGATTTTTACATGATGTCTCTCTCAGGATTGTCTTTTACGTGAGCTGAAATTAAAGAGTTGAAGATTGCTGTTAAACAGTTAGACAGTCTTTAGATATTTTTTTTGCACAGCAGCAAAATATTCAGCTGGTATCTTAGAATAGCAGGTGCTTGCCTGTGTAACCAAAGATAAAATCTTTTCTAGCAGTGTTTCAGTTTAGTATCTCAGGACCCTTTATTTTTCTGAAAAAATGGCAACAGGAAGTTGCCAGAAAGTCTTGTTTGCATTGCTAAAATGTTTCTGTCTGCTTTGCACTTTGGAGGCTCAGGGGATCTTAGGTTCAAAACGAAATGATATTATAGTAAGATGCCTGTGTGAGTTCAGTAATGCTTCGCCCCCTCCCCCTCCCCTGCCCCCCAAACCCACTGAAAACCATATGTTTTAAGAATGTTTTCTCAAATACGGATATTTAAAGAAGTAGGTTTTAGATATCAGCTTGCATTACATTTGTTTTTTTGTTGTTTTGTTTGTTTGTTTGTTTATTTTGAAAGAGTTATTTAATTTGGGAAAGCACTTCTCAATATATGTGTATTTAGATATGTCAGGATAACCTGTTTACTTAAAACTCTTCATAAGTCACAGAAGTCAGTTTACTATGATATGTTCCTTACCCAGGGACATCCTTTTCACTGTATGGACAATATAGGTAACTTACAGCTTATAGAATCTAAGATAAAATGTGATATTTTAACATGTGCATTTGATGATTCCTCACAAAAAGGGTGTGTGTGTATATGAATATATACAAATCCGCATGTGCATATTTATATAAAAAGCGTAGATATACAAAAACTATGTTCACCTATACAGTACCTCAGCTCACTGAAACTAAGTATATTTCAAGTAACAATGATATGTGCTTTTGCATTTCCCAATAATTCCAACTTAGCAAATTTAACGAGGAAGTAAACAAACTGAGTAAAATTCTGTATCTAATTTTATTTTCCATATTTTAAGGTGTGCCCTTCTCAGCAACATGTTTTTCTTATGCTACCTCAGAAAATATGAGATATGTAGGAATTAGAAAAGAAGCTTGCTTTCTCAGCTAAATCCTATAATTCACACCTAATTGCTAGATCAGCAGAGTTTTAGTAACGCTACAGCATTATGACACAGTTTTGCTTTGAACTTTGTTAATTGATATTAAGTATTCACTTTATTTTAACAGGTAAGATTTAAGGATATTTTCTGTTCAGGTGTATCACCACAGCTTTTAAAAATGAGCACATCCCTATCACACAATCATGCTGTTTACATACATATGTGAATCAGAATAAAGGGTATTTAATATTACAGCGTTCTCCATATTGATAAGTTCAGCTGTCCTTTATCCTTTCAAAAGTAGTGACTCCTTTCATAGGGATAATGCACATGCAGTAGTGCTACAAAAATCATACTGCTACTGTAATCCGACAGGTTGAGCCACAGTAAGTTTCAATAGTTTTTCATAGCTTCATTATTTTTTCCTCATCTGTCATTTCTTTGGTTCACCTAAAAGAAAACGCAAAGAAAGCTCAATTTCTGACAGCCAAAGTTGTTCATCCGATCTCCCTGATAAACTATGTTACATACTAGGTTTTTAGAAACCACTTTTCAACAGGCTTTTTGGACCTTACAATCCAATATGAGGCCCTTGCACTAATCTTTGTGCACAGTTTCAGGTGATAACAGTGTGATTTGTGCATGTGGAACTGAAAAACTTTATGGCATTACACAGTTGATTTGAATAGTTCTAATTCGGGAGGGGGAGTTTGCATGCTTATAGATTTTCAAGACAGTAATCCCAAAATATCTGATATTCCTGATAAGCAGGTATCTCCAAGGTCAGTCACAGACAATCCTCCACAAGGCCTGGCTCTGTCGCTCCAAAGTAGGATGTAGCAAATAACCTGCAGTATAAACTTTCTATTCTACTACATTCATATCTATTTGGAATGCCTAGACCAAAATCTCTCTTTTACTTAACTGATTAATTTTGGAAGTAGATATATATAACTGGGACTGGGTCACTTCTTGTAGTTTATGTGTGCTTAGTTGTGGATTATTAAAAACTGCATAAGAAGAATCAGTGTTTCTGAATTTTAATTATCTTGAATTACTTCAGACTAAAGATACTGTTTAATTAGTGATAAAAAAGATTGTCTCCCCCTTAACTTCTTTTAGTACTTACATAAAATCTCTTGGAGGAGAATTGCTCTCATTTATGTTCATGGAAGACTTCTAATAATGCTAGTAACTTTTGTCTTTCTGAATGACAGATTTGTGGTTCAAAAAAGGTGATAACCTAACTGTAAAAGTTACTTTATAATGAAAATGGGGCTTAACTTTTTGGATAGGTGAACACTTACAAAAGCATTTGTACACATGAGTGATTCCACTGAGGTGAGGTTAAAGGCTCACTTCAATAGAGTAAAGCAGGTGTGTAAGTGTTTTGAAGATGAGGGGTTTATCGATTTGCTTAATAGATTCGGGTAATATTTGCTAGCTCATTTTTCAGGTTTGGCTTTATATGTGAACTTTTCCCTCCATTAAGGAACTTTGGTTGAAAGGAACTCTTAAAGACATGTATTTGAACTCTGCCCCATGAGGCATTAGTTTAATAAAAAATAATGCTTTAGAACTTTTCTAAAATATAATTTCAAGTGAGCATTGGAGTCCTCAGTTTCTTCTTATCAGTGTTTCTTCAGGTGTTAGTAGAGTCACTAGGTCAGTGACTATCGGGTCAGAATATCGGGTGACAATTTGATGACTTCACTGTTATCCCCCCCTCACCTCCGCAACTTAGAGCACATGTGCAGCAGCTGGATTGGCACAACAAAGTAGCAATGGCTCCAAAGGCACCGTTATGGACTATCAGGTCAATAATCCTTATGCTAAGAAGGATTTACATGATACAGAGTATTGGCTCTGTCATTTCTGAAGTAAAAATCCACTTTTTAATGAGCATCAAAATACTCTTCACATCAGAGATATTATGGTAGTTAAAAATCCCAATACCTTCTTTAAATAAAAGTTCACATTTAAGTGTTTGACTAAAATATTCTAGATAGGCAGCTACAGATTCTCAAATGGAGGCGTTTTTAAAATGTACTTATTACTGTTCTCAAATACTTTCTTCCTTGCTGTATCAGGAGAGTATAGGATATTTCCATCATGTCTTCAAATAGCATTTTTATGATGCAGTCCAGAAATAGACTGGGCTTAGGGGGCCCTTTGGGGTTTTTTGTTTAGTTTTTCTACTGTGTGATTTTATCCTACTTCAGGCAGAAGTTTGACACAACCTAACATACACAATCTAGATCTCATTACAAAAGTAAGTTTGAAAGTTACCAACAGTGGTCATGGAAATCCAAGGCTGTGATTTTTGTATTAATTTATTTTTTTACATACAATTTAATTTCTTCAATTTAATAGATTTCCCACATTTTAGGAAAAAATATTTTCTTTGCTAGCAATGTGGTCCACTCAGCCTCCATACAAGATATGGAAAGTCACCAAATCCTAAACAGAAAGAAGCGTAGCGATACAAATGAAGAGACTGAGTACACATGACATTTTCATTGTATCTCTAACATTTTATAAAATTAAACACCATTTTGAAATATGGGTCTGATGGGAATCATCCTATATATAAGCATTCGACATTTAGTGAACAAAGTGCAACTGAACACATAAATCACTCTAAATAACATTGACACTTGGTCAAAAGAAACATATATTTAAGGCTCAAGTGTATGGTCAAGCTACTTTATGGAAAGCGTTCCCATTATTTTTGTGAAAAACAGTGCTGTCTACAAAAAGGGTTAAAGAAAATGCATTCTGTTGCATCTGCTTACTAAATCCCTTACTTTAGTAGAAATTCAAATTTTGTAAAGATTATTCGTTTTATTGATGCATATAATTATAATCACAAGCCATCTGCTGATTTGGCAGGCATGGTTAAAATTCTCTAACTCTCATAACCTTTCAAGTACAGTGCCCTTGGGACTCTATTTCACTTTTATATTTTGGAAAACATGTAGGGACAAACAAGGGAGGTCATCTGCCGAAAGTCAGACCTGTAAAACATTAAAAGAATAAAGATCATGATGACTGCTCTTGTTTTATTAGCAAAGAAAGTATTTTCTATTTTATTTCTGACTTCAGGAAGGATTATGCTGGTTTCCATCACGCACTTTGGGAATTTGAATTTTTTCTAGGGATTAAAGCTCTCTCCTAGCACTCCTGGGATCTGGGTTCCAAGTCTAAACTAAACGAACAAATATTGTTCAGTTTGGTTGTCACAGGTGAATTAAACATATTTGACCTTGGCCTTAATTTTTCTTTTTACACAATTTCCATTATATTTCTGCTTGAAATGTTTTAGCTGACACTGTTCACTCTTTTTTAGTTTTGGGTTTTTTTTTTTTGGAACTTGGTCGTACAGAATTTCACAGAGGGACACCTTTCACATGTTTAGCTTTTTCCCCTGAAGCTCAAAAGAGCATTTTAATTTTGAGGGCTACATACAATAAGGAATAAAATGAGTGGCCAGCATTCTTTGCCCTAGTCCTGTAGAAGTGCATGCCTTTATTTATATTAGCCTACCAGCGACCTGTGGTTAGCCACAGTCACAAATGTTTAGGCTTTTGCCTATGAGAAGTCTTGTTCTTCCTTTTCTTCTGTTCTTTGCCATGTTTAGCCAAGCTATTTTATACTTGACAATTCTCCCTCTGTTGTTACTGTTTTTGTTGCTGTGTTACATGTGGTGTTACTCTGCTTCTTCTAGTAGAAAACATCCATAAAGGAAAAAAAAAATCTAGGAGATCCTTTCTCTGTAATAACTCAAAAATGATCACATTTCACCAAATTGTAGGATATTATCAATGCTCAGAGTTAGGAAAAAGTGTGTTTTAAAGAGAAAATACATGAAGGTGGAAAAATTTAGTGCAGAATGGGATAGTCCAGTGACTTCCCGATTTAGCAGAAGGCAAGGACATTTACCCCTCAACAGAGCCGTCTCGCTTAACGCTGTATTGATGTGTATCTCGCAGGAACAAAAGATGCAACTCTCACTTCTGTTTAATTAGTGCATCTGAAGGCCTGTATACAACATGCATGCTGCTTTACTCCTTTTGGAGGTTTGATTCTCACCCCACACCCTCATAATGACAAGCAGGAGGGAAATGCACATGTTTGAAAGTGTCTTCACAGCTGAAACTAGGGAAACAGGCCGAGAGTAGCTCTGGTTTATTTCACAACCAATTAAGTATGACATCTGTTGAAACTCAGGAAATAAGTCTCCCTTCCCCCGTCCATATACTTACTTTAGCTGCCAGTCTTTTGTTTGGATATGGTGAATTTTACCTCTTTTTTTCTTTGGAGTAAGTACACAAAATAAAGAAAACAAGACATAACTTTTTTTTTTTAACTAGGTTTAACTAAGTGCATATAAAAAAGCCCTTCTTGGCACTCACAAATCAAGCAAATGATTGTGTCAATAATTCTTTGCCTAAACACTCACCTTGCATGCTGAAAAGGGCATGTTTGTGGCAGGCAATGTAGGCACAATAACATTTTCATTTTTGAAAGTCTGGCTCTTGTTGTTGGCACCCAAAGGCCAGCAAAAGTTGCTAGAAGAAATTTGGATTTTAATTTCTTTAATTTTATTGTTTAAAACTTGGCACTGAACAGAAGACACCAAGCAGAACAGGGCATGTGGCATTATTTATGGTTAAAGAATTAACCAAAACCAAAAAACCAAACCAAAACAAAACCAAAAAAAGAATTACATGCAGAGCCACTGTCACTGGTGACATAGGTTTCTCAAGTGTACTATGGTTCATAATAAACCAAGGATGAAATAGCAATAAGCAAATAGCAAACTAAGACTTAAGAAAAACAACTGTATTCAGTATCAGATAATAATAGTTCAAGCTGAGAAACACTTCCCATTTATCAGACATCAATCCATGTGATGCAGTTACTTATCAGGAAAACCTTTATTCCTTCATAAAATATTGTCCAATCCAAATACTGAAAAGATGGTATTTCAGTTCATACCAGCTGCTAAGAATTCAACTTCCCCCTCTTGTGTTTAGAACTTGTCTTCATTCTTCTATATCTAGATAAAGAAATATTTGCCATATTATTCTGACCTTTTTCTTTCTCTGTCTCTTGACACTGGATTCTCCTGTCCCTCTGAAGCCACACTGCTCATGTCGAACCCGTGGTTAACTCTTTTAATTTACACTGTCGACTAGTGCTCTCTTTTATTTGTTCGGCAGCTTTGTTTCATTTTACAGTTCTTTCCCACAAGGACTGGCACTGCCTTCATTCCTGGAGGATGGTTCCTTACTTTATTTTTCTTGTTTTTTCATCCCTAATTTTAAAATACAGCTCAGAGCGACATAGTGTATGTGTTATTTAGGCTGTAAGATGCTTCTCAGTGATTGCCATAGGTTCCTTGTTTAGGAATCCTCTGGTGAAGTGTCCGTATGTGCAGTGGAAGTGTCTAGACCTGAGCCAGTCATCCAGATCCCCTTTAGAGTCAGTGGAAAGAAAGAAACATTTCTTGGATGCAATTCATCTCACTGTGAAGTAGGTGTATGAAATAAGTAAGGTGTATCACGTATCTACACAGCGACAGAAGTGCTTACAGGTTGCCCACAGGCCACCCAGAGACTATGGGAAGCCAAGGGTTACTACCTCAGAAATATCTATCTGCATTTCAGGCACATAAAGTTAGGGAGGTGAATCTTGTTTTTCCTGTCCAGTCTGCAAACTGGACTTGATTTTTTCTTATATCTTGTCTCCACACAAACTTACCTTTTCTCCCAATTTCATAAAAGACAAGATATGAATAATATGGTATGCCTTAGACCAAAAAATTTCCTCTTGCGTATACATGGGATTGGTGAAATTCGGTGTGCCATCAGATACTAATGGAGAGCAGAAGTGCAAACCTGAATATTGTTGTGCAGGTGAGAGGATCAAATTTTGCCTCTGAAATGTGATATTTACAAAAGGGAATGGGGCAATTCCTTGTGTTGTTCTTAGAAGTCACTATATTTCCTTCCAGAAAAGGGTTTATTTCTCAAAACTAATTCTTAAAAAATAAGGAGAAATAAGATGTAAAGATTTAGCAATATCCATTTATTTCAAAATACGGTAGAGATATCTACAATAAACCAGTTGGATTTTTTAAACACTGACTGATGATAGAAGCGTTTCCAGATTCAGCTCCACATTTTCTTTCTCCCATTGGTCACTACTTGGACTCTGTAGGCACTTTTAGGGGTGCCTCTGTGATTTCTCTTTCTCTTCAGGCTTTGCAGACTGTTTCTCAAGCTTTGAGGGAATAAAAAGATAGATTAGATTATATTTTTGTGCTATTTCTGTGGGTCGTTATAGTCATTCAACCTTTCTCATGCTATCAGAAACACTACAAGCAAACTTTCAGTTCAAAATTTCAGTTACTGAGCACAGATTTCAAGTATTTTTTCCATGTTTGAAGAAATTTTGATTTTTAGAGGATTATTTATCATGCCCATGGCTTTAACACATAGGTGTGTTTTTTTAAAACAAATCATAATCTTTTAAAGCTCTAAGGACAGGTTCTCAAAGTTTCTTCAGTTTGAGGCAAAGTGCTTAAACTGTATTTCTAAGTGGGCAACTCAGAGTTGCTTTGGGGATCAGAGCTGGATGGAGCTGCACTAAGCAGGTAGTGCATGGTCCCTGTGGAACAGCATGTGGCTGCAGTGATCCTACACTATCCTAAGTGATAGCATGGGAGGCATAGCTTGGCTTTCAAAGCAGGGAGCCACAGCTAGGTCTCTGACAGTCCTTTGCCTTTTCATACTCTTTCTTTGAGGATAGCCACACTAGTAAACTCTGCTGTAAGATTATGCTCAGCTTGATCTAATTTTGCAACAATGATTTTTACAAAGGGTTAGTAACTCTGTGTCTCCAGTAGCATGTTCACAGTTGAGAGTCAGCCAATGAAAATCACCCCCAAAATAGTGAGTGTCCAAAGTTCATTAAGGTATAAATTGACACTAGTTCAAACATAAGCCTTTAGACTGATTTAACAATTATCCTGAAAGGCTTAACCTGCTCACATATAATATTCTCAGAGTTTTCTTCCCTACAATCAACATTTTAGTGGCAGCCATTAAGAAGTGTCTTCTTAAATATCCCTAACACATTTTGAATAGCATGAAAGAATAAATAGCTTTAGCCCTGAATGTTTTTGGCCCAGTGTTATTTATAGCAACAACATTAGTAATACCACTTATTTTTATTGTTATTAATGTGAATAATGTGCCACTACTTTGTGATCACAGGAAATAATAACATATTATTGCAGAAGTGCAAGTTGCTTTCAATCAATGAGTGCCAGGCTTCAAAAAGCAAGTTCAGCATTGTGGATACTCTTCAGGTCATATAGCTTGCTTCCCTACTTATTTGTGGGAGCTTGGTATTTATTTGTAATTGCATGATGATCCCTATCTTTAAATTTAGAAGTTGCATGGCTATTTTGATGGTATTTTAAAAGTAAAGGTCAAGTTTTTAAGCAGGCATGCTATGGAAGATATGATTTTTTGCCCTAAATTTTTCAGAGACAGTATTTGGTAGGTCTCATCCTTCTTGAACCTCCAAGAAGGATCCCCACAGTAGGAGTGTCGTCGACACAACAGGCTATTTAGAGAAGCTGTCTTCAAGCATCCCAGCTGCTTCAGCGTACTGCATGAAGTCTGCTTCTCATAGAGAGCAAGTAAACACTGTTATTGACAGACTTCGAATTAAGTAGACTGCATCCCAGGAAAGAGGGTAACTCAATCCAAGGGCTAGGTTTTCCTGTTCACGAAATGGAGGTGGCATGTTACCAATTTATCTGTCTGTGGATGAAGAAAGCGTCTTGAGAACTCAGGAAAAGACAAGCCAGTAATATGTGAAAACCTTTGAGTAGAAGGAGAATGTTCATACTATCCCTGAGGATTTCTTTTTTAACATTAGGAAGGAGCAAGATACAGTGTGTGGGAAGACGGAATAATCTCTTGAGCAGAAGGAGAATTTGAGAAAAGATGGGTATTACATAATAACAGTTTTCCCTGGCCTGACCCAAGTGATCACAGGTTTCTGTGAATCATTAAGCCTACTTAATGCACCTTCAGGAAATTCACTTCCACATAAAATTCCAAAACCAAGCAGGAGAATTGCTGCTAATAGAGCAATAAATAAATATCTGCCTTTTTAAAGACCATTACTGCACAACTCACATTTTCTCATTTCTCAGAGTGTCTGAGGTTGTCAATACAGCTTGCACAACTTAAGGTGCCTGAGAGAAAGAGATGGTCCATTAAATTAATATTCAAAGAAAATATTCATTTCCCAGGTGACTATTCAAGTGATCCCTTGAAATCCCATGGTGCTTTTGGCTTGATATTTTCAAAAGCAAATTTACCATATTCTGAGCTGCCAGTCCTTCAAGGTTAACCTTGACAGCTTAAGTTTCTTTCTCCATCATCATATTCAGAAGAGCATATTCATGCCTTAGTTTTGTCAAGTACGGTTATCTCATGTGACAGCTAGCAAGGAATTTAGCCTCAAATAATATTTTTGTGAACAGCCCTGTTGCAGATACAACTGCAAATAGCTGAGCTTATTCTCACACAACATGTACTCTGTGGTGTCCCTTTGGTGTACGGTGAAAATTTACTTTCTCTGCTAACACCCACAGATCTTCCCCAAGGAAATCTGCTCAGATCAGGGCAACCTCCATATAGAAAATATTAGCATAGAATCATGTTTTGAAGACAGTGCTAGTTTACAATCCTGCACTCAGTTATATGAAAAGAAAGCATTTTCTGATTGTTGATGCAAACAGGGCTTGAGCTTTGGAGGCTCCATCACAATGCTCATCTTTAGCCATAGTCTTCGTAGACTCTCATGAGAAAGCTGAAATTACTACTAGTGACTAACTGTAGGTACTCAGTGGAGTACCTGTGCACAGAGGAGCCTGTGCCCTTACTTTCTTGACAATAAAAGGAAGCCAGGTGTAAGTCCCCTCCCTGTTATTAAAGTTAGCTTTTCTAAATACCCTCCAAGTTTTCTACAGTCCTTAAAAAGGACATATAAAAGGGATGTATGAGGATCAGTCTTGATCTTACATGGTTATAAAGAATGTGTCCTGTTCACCCCAGCTAGAAAATAATTTGTTCTATTTACTTCCTATTGAATTATCTTCTAGAATTATGTAAGAACATTAGCAAGTTACTAAACCTTATATCATTGTTTTCTTAGTTTGCCATAAAAATAATACAAACTCTTTCTTTAAGTGTATTAGTTTTTGCACTAATATCCATTCTACTGCTTAAAAACATATTTTATAAAGAAGTTTTTTACTTCATAGACCAGCAAACTATAAAGAAACATTCTCACCCAGCAATCAAGTAAGACAAGCTAGATAGGTACACAGATCTAATCTTCCTTATATAAACTATTATGCAATACTACAAAAATGAATTTTTATTAGTTTTCATGTCTTTAAATTTCTAGTCTTGTTGATTGATTCAGTAACCTTGAGAACACAGTGCTGGCCTGAAAAATACAATTGTTTCCATTAAAAGAGACATGGGAATGGAAGGAGTTTTACGTATTTTTTTTTTAAACTGCAAAATTCTTTGCACAGCAAACCTCACCAATATGTAAACAGGGCTCTAGCTACTGTGTTTGTCCACAGCTAGAGCTACAGATGAACACAGTGTAGTTGTGTGATGACAGGAACAGCTGACTCATTAGTAGAGAGCAGTGAAAGGTAATTAACCCTGGGAAAAGTACAGCTGCCATGCGAGCTGTTCCTTTCTGTAGGATCTGATTAGAAATTAGTGTTAAACCACTGATTCTTTAAAAAAATGTCATTGATAATTCACTTTCTCTCTCAGGTGTGGCCCCTAAAAGGGGCCTAGGATAAAACTAGTGTACAAAAGGTCTTCTATTTAAAAAGACCTTTTCTGAGAGAAGTACACACCTGTTTGGCTGCTTCTGGACTTTTCTTAACCGTGAATATTATCCCAGCTTTGAATGTTGTGAGGACACCCTCCAAGTCTATGGGCAGTGCAGAGAATGCATTGTCAAAATGATTTAAGGTAGAACATTATTGGTTGCCATAATGGCACCTTTAGTGAGGCTGATTATTTAAAAGTCACAGCTACTACTTCTCTTATCAGGACGTGGTTCTGACGCAGAATGATGTAGACCGCTTCAAAAGAAAACAAAAATCTCTGTCCTGGGGTAGGTGAGCACAACAGATGCAAAAAAGGATTAAGTCCTGAGAACGAAAGCCATCGCCCAGCCCACCCCTTTTCCTGCACACATCTTGTTGTTTGAGATGCCAACAGAAAAGGCAGAACCCATGATTTAATGTGACATCCAAACATAGATGTTCAGACATCTGATACAGGCCGACTTATCAAGAACTAATAGCTATCAACTAAAATAGCAAAACTTCATTAATATACTATTGGAATTTCTAAACTGCTGTTTATTATTTACAGCTGTCATATCCAAAATAGGTTTTGATCATCTTAATTTGTAAGATATTCTGGCCAGGACTGTATCCTTGTATACCTGTGTGATTAATCCCAGTGTACGTGACTGCTTCCACATGCAAATAACCTGTATTATTGAGGTCCACAAGAGTGGTCTGGTTGTTTTCAACGGAGCCAAGCTTAAACTAGGGAGCCTTAAGAGAAACTGTTTTTAAAGTAATAAAGTTTGTAAGACTTCTCTCCAAAGGAAGATGTTTTTTCATATTGCTCAAGTCAAATTTACTGCAATAGGATGGATAATGGATTAGTATTATTTACAAATACAAAATAATATAAAGATATGTGTTTGTAATGTTATTTTTAACTCAGTACTGTTTAGTGGTACAATGGGAAATTTACTTACCACACTCTAATATGCTCAAACTGAAAGAAACTTTTCTCTTTTCATTTCTTTTAAATTAAATACAGTGCTTGCTAGGTACAAGCAATATATATATACACACACGGCTTGTTGGCATTTTCAACATTGATAGCAAAAACATTCAAAGCAAAATTGTTAAGGATATTTCCTAGCAGAATGTTTGTCTTTATAGGAAAACAAGTGAATCAGATTTTTAAGATAAAGACCTGACATGCCAAGAGTGCAGTTACCTCTGGATTGCCTAATATGTTAAGAGAGATGAGGACAGAAATGCGTTTTAAATTATTTTGCCATTCATCATACATTTGTTAGTACCTATTCTTCTCAGAATTGTCCTTTTTCATTTGTTCATTTTTTCTTAGTATAAAAGGTTGAAGAGAAAGAGGAAACATTTTTTTTTTCTTGGAAATCCCAAGTAATAGCACACTCTTGAAGTATCAGGTTGAGTTTCAGAGGAAGTGAAAGCATGAGCAGGCTATTAAATTGATGAACGCAGGAGGATGAAAATAATATTAACTACCTTAAAGCGTGGTTAGAAATGCACAAAAGCACTTCACAGCACTCTATGTCGTTATCCTCATTTAGCTGAAAGGTGAAGAGACTTGCTGAAGGTCACAGAATAGATCAGTGGCAGAGGCAGGAAGAGAGTTCCAGAGCCCCCTTTTTTTCATTTGTTCAATCTCAGTGCCTTCTGTTTATATGCGTGATGGAAGGCAGGTGCCATTTTAGGAAATAACCTTCACCCTGCACTAGAATCATAAAGGCCCTGAAAAGAGAATTTAAACCGCCATCTCTGGTGCCACTGACCTCTTGGCATAACTTTGAAAAGACAGAAGACCCTTTTCCTTGCTCCACACACCTGATCTAAACATTTGCTAAGTGAAACCTTTTCAGATAGAAAGTCTCTGCCAGTGATCATCGTACATGCACATTTTTGGATCTGACAAATATTAGCTAATGTTTTCCTTACTTTGATTTTCAAAGTAGTATTTTTTTTCTTGGTTTCTTTTCCCCTGTGCCCTTCAGCATGTTCCCAGGATCTTCAGGGCAGCCCAGTCGTGCAAGAAAGCCCCATTATCTTTAGCAGTTAGGGTCATTACAAGTCTTTTAGATGGTGGCAGACTGTACTTCACATGGCACTCTTGAAGTTAATGAACATATGTGATTTGCATGTTGAGGGAAGGCACACTTCTTCCCTTTGTGTGACTTTCCCTTTCTTGGGACATGTCTGTCATGCTTAATGAAGAGAGCTTGTTGTTCAGAAAGGGGAAGATGAATGCATAGGGCATCAGAATGGTATTTATATTTCTTTCTATAAAAATAGTTTGCATTTTTAGTTCACTGTGCCTTTTGACTCCATGTCGGAGAATGTTCAATGAGCTAATTAGCCATGGGTTTTGTCCAGCATAAGAATTGCGATGTCCTAATTCTGGCTATTAAATCAGTCCCAGAAAATTTGGCTGGAACAGTCAGAAATCACAGAGAAGGAATATGGTAACCTAGATTAATTCTGTAAGTATTTGAGAAGTGACCACTTTTACTGAATCTAATCAGCTCCAACGCTTCTGCGGAAGTCCAATGCAACCAGAACAGCACCCTGATAAAATTGTCCTTCAAACGCATTGATTCCTAAACAGCTACAAGGAGTGTAACAGCCAGACCAGAGTCTTCCTGATGTTGAAGGAGGTTATATCAGAGTATTTTGTACACCACCGTTGATCTCACTGCTCTTAGCTATACTGATCTGTGTGCTCAGGCATCTCCTGCTGGCCTCAATCCTGTGACTACTAAGCACCCCTTCGAAGAGCAGAGCATGGTCACCTTCTGCTGAAGTCAGTAGTGGTCCCGCCACCCCACCCACCACTACCTCACAACAGAGATGACTCCATGCAGGAAAAGTCATCCAGGCTGAAAAAGAGTAAACATGTTTCAAAAGAAAACAAACCCTGTGTTCCAGAGTCAATGATGAATGCTCTTTGAACTTTCTTTTAAAATTGCTCTGAAATCATAAGGTTGTTATGGTGTGGTTTTACTCTAAATAATGCATATCATTGTAGCACAAGCCTTGAAGTTAAGTGGCTACTTTAATGAAACATAGTTACCATAGTTACCACAGGAGAACAGAGAACAACTTTTAGTTCTTTTGAAGCTGTGAATTAGTTTAAAAAGAGGAAAAGGAATAAACAAGCATGCAGAAGTTTATTATTCAGTGTTTCATGCCTGATCAACTCTAAAAAAGAAAAACTCCCTAGACTAGGGCATTAACATTTTCCAGCTGAAATCTATAATTGCCCATCAACAAACACAAAATCACATTTCAACTCTTCAGCATGTCTGTTTCCATGTTTTTTTCCTGAGTCAGAGAAGAAACAGATTTTTTTAAAGTTCTGCTTTCAGCATTTAGTTAATAACTGACATTTTACAGCATCTTGGTTGCTAAAAAAATTATGTCCTAAAGGCAATAATACATCGCTAAACACAACTCATGAAATCTATAGTCTAGCTCTGTTATTCATTATAAACACTATCTTAAGGCTGATGAGAGGGAAATGAGAATTTATCATAGTGAAGCTGTCTTCTAGGACCAGCTTCATTGTTTTTCAGTTTAGCGTTGAGATGTGCTCTATCCCTGAAGTGTTAATGGAGGTCACTGCTGTTGCTCTCCTTTACTGTGTTGAAGCAAAGGAGTTCCTACATAGTTGACTATTGAGAAACAAAATGATGTTCTTTCCAGTATATCACCTTCAGCTTATGAGCCTCTAGAGCAGTGGTGATTAACAGGACTTTTACAAAGTTTCTGTGTAGTTACAAGGACAGCTTCAATCTTCTGTCATTTTTTTGCATTAGCTATGATTATGCTTTTACCACCAAAATGCATTTATTTTAAAGGTAACAATACAGACTCAGAGAATAGCTTATGTTTCATCTATATTTATCAGCACTCACTGTACATTTGTGTCTTCATTACCAGGAAATATTAAGGGACATTGTGCCATCTATTCCTGTTTACAGTTTATTATGCAGAGATAGGAAACACTTAGCATGTAAAATGAATGTAGAAATTATTCCTGGATAGAAACACGGACATTTCCCACTCGTTGGCTCTTTCTCCTCCATCACCGGATCAGAGTGTAATTGTCAGTAATCAGGCCTGCTTGCTGCTGATAAAACCACTCTGAATGCTAGCAGCCTTCTTTGTGTGATGACTCAATTATTCCAGAAGTGCCTCATCAAATCTGCCCCATCAGCTGGGCTAATAAATAAGGAGAAGAAACTGGCCCCCCAAAGCAAATTATAAATCCATTTGCATTAACCATTTCGCTGGTCCATGATCTAGGCAGAAATAAGCATGGCAGATTGTGTTAAGCTTATTTGAATATGTTTATAATGTTTACAGCATGCAACCTTTTTTTTTTTTTTTTACAAGGTGTTGGAATTATCGGTCATGAATAGCATCTAAATGCAGTTATGTTAATTACAGCAAAGCCTCAGGCATCTTTGAGGGATAGTTTGTTGCTTAAATCAGGTGAAAGTTAAACCCTTCTGCTGGGCAAAATACGATCTTGCACATGGCATTCTAATTAATTCCATGTTGAAAAAAGAGGATGAGTGCAAGAGATGTGTTTTTACAGGTACTGGGAAGGACAACTGCCTGTGTCACAAGGCTGTCTTGTACTGGTAAGGTGACCTCCTCTTCATCTCAGGGCAGAACCAAGTAAGATAAAGTGTAGTCTTACTGGTGGGAAAGAAAATGCAATAGTTGAAGCAGCAATAATTCTGTTTCATGTGTACTCTGCACTTCATAAAACGAGTGCAGAGAGGAGTACTCTGCCCCAATGAAATTCCTTTCTGAAACTCAAATTATATAAAAATTATGTTTCCAAGTAGAACTCCTTCAGATTTCCAAGACTGCCCAAGTGTACGGCAATGAGGGTCTTAAGGTGAAGCATAGGAAGGAAAAATGAAATTCATTTGTTTACTCACGTGCTGAACATTGCATGTGCACTTAAGGGTCTCATTGAGGTCACTGGTAAATTTGTGCAGAACTTAACATGTAAAGTTACATACCTCAGCCTGTGCAGGATAAAGATCAGAAGTCAAGAGGTCAATACATCTTCACTCATTTGAAATGGCATCTTCCACTTTCACATATTTTTTCTCTCAAATAGTAAGTATGTTGCATCATTTTATCTTGAGAAACAGAAATCACTGTCACTGCAGAAACATGAAAAATATTCAGGAATCATAATGGTGAACACATCAGATTTTGTTTCCTTAGATGCTACTTCCATTCTAAGTTAACAAATCGCAAACTGTTGTGATTGTTCGTTTTCATATTTGCAATATATCAGCTAGTGATGTGGTAAATGAGAGAAAATCAAATTCATTTGTTGGAAATTATATCCATTATGCTCAAAAAAAGTTCTTGGGGGTCTTTTTCAGGTGTAGTACAGCCTTGTGTACTGCAATTCTAACAGAGAAAACACTCTCAGAGTTCTGGTGAGATAATTTTTACCTGTGGAATATGTTTTTTCTCATTATTAAATCCCAAGGAGCTCTCTGATAACCTAAGCTGAATGAGTGGACTTTTATCTATAGACAATGGGTCAACAAGAGTGGTCCCTTGAAGGAATTTGCAACACACATCTGATGTGGAGGACTGAGGCCCAAATAGTGATTCATGTCAGTATCCCAGTATGACTCATGGATCTCAGTAGGATGGCACTTCAAAGTTAGTACAAAATCGTGTTGCGCTGGAAATGGCTATAAACCAAAGAATGAATTGCAAAGGTTCCAAGTGACTTCAGTAAACCATTACATTGACAAATCAAGCAACTCATTTATTCCATCTTCGTGGGTTTGTAAGGTTTATTATTCTAGTTGAACTGAGGTGTTTGTTGAAAAGGGTGGAGGTTTTCTTTGTAGGCAGGCAAACTTCATCTTCAGGATTACAAAATTATTTTCAGACATATAGGGAGTTGAAGTGCAGGCATAATTTACCATCTTGAAATCCTTTTGAATTCTTTACTAAAACAAACAATTGAGTTAATGAGAGGCATGAATAGATTGGGCCAAATGAAGATATGTGTGAATTTAAGAGGAGTGATCCCACAAAAGAACCTTGGCTGACAAATAAGTTAGTTCTACCTGATTTCCATTAACAACGATCTTATCATCAAAGTCACCAATAACCTATATAGATGTTCTTTATGGACTCTTGAGGTTGAGATCTTAATTTTTCTCTTTGACATTGCAGACTTTTATCTGCACTTCTTGCAATGCCTCAAAATTTGGCCTATGATTAATTTTACAATTTATAAAATATACTAAAATAAATTCTCAGTAACTTATTGTATAAGATCTCGATGTTACTGTGAAATCAGCACTAACTCTTGTTTGATACCTGAAGTATCAGATCCCAACACTTGTATTTGAAATTTGCTTCTTAGAGTGTGGACAGGGGTGATGCATAGCTTATATTCCATCAGGGGTATGTCACATCCCATGACACAGCATAATCCTACACACCCTGTTTATAAGATGACAGATGCATGACATTGTATTAGACTTTTTATGAAATACCACATCTTCAGATGTGGGTACTCACCCACGAATCAGCTGTATGGCAGCCAGCACTGTTACATGAAAGAAATAGAAAACAGCACATTTAAACTTCTGGGGTTCAGGTTTTGTGCTTTATATAAAGTCTTGCTTTTGTCCTACTATAACACCCTTGCTTTACAAAGATAGCTGATGGTGTCATATGCAAGGCAGATGGGAATAAAACAGCAAACAGCACTGGTGCATGCAGTTTTCCAGTACAACTTTAAAGCCTCCCTCCTGGCTCTGACCCAGCCCAGACTCCTTTTCTTAAAAAGAGGATTTTCAATGTATTAGCTTATTATATAAAGTGAAATGTGAAAAGTTTTCTATATTTTCCTGTCCTTTGTGCACTTTTGCGAGTGGATCTCAGCTGTGCTGTCTTAACTCTCAGTCCCTCAGGATGAGAGAGACAGCAGATGGGGTTAGGGCAGAGGGCTGATGCTTCTGACAGCAAACGGCCTGGTTGTTGAGTGGAAGCTGTGAGCGTCAGGAAGCTCCTTTTCCCCAGAGAACCAACTAACCACTGAAGAAAGTTGAAAATGAGCCCTTTGAGAAACGCTATTAAAAGTAGTAAAAAATTGCAATTGTGCAGATGATGTGCTGTTGTGCGGTTATTCGGATGCTAATGAGTTTGACATTAGGGAACTCAAAGGGTTTACAGCTACTCCCTTATGTGATTTAGTCCTTTATTGGCAATCTTTGAGAAAATAAATGAAAAATATACTGCTAATAAATACATAACATGATAGGATTTTAGACAAAAAGCTGCTAAGTTTTAGGTTTTAGAAAGTGCTTTGTTCACGATTGTAGTTATTTTTGGAGATCTTTTGTTTTAGGTTAGTATGTTTTGAACAAAGAGGAAGAGGCAGGTAGAAAGCCTGAAGACTCCTTTTGTATTTTTTCATGGATGTTGAAATAGAATAACGGAGAAAGAGGCCTTTGAGGATAAACAACATCTTTTTCCAGAAACATATTGGCTAGAAAAATGCTTAAAAATCTTTTCGGTATTGGGCTGTTTTGTTCTGGGTTTTCTCCCTTCTTTATCATCTTGCATCTGTTGTCTGTTTTGTTATTTGATAAAAGCTTCTTAATTTTAATTAAAAGTTATTGATGGGATGCAACTAATATTCTATCTATTGAGACTAAAGCAGAAATTAGTCACTCAGTAAACTCTGGCTTCCCTGAGAATCTGTTTAAAATGAGCCTTTCCAATTTAAGAAATGTAACATTACAAATTTTACTGATGAACCTTCATCAGGTATAATTAAATTAATAGTTAAAGTTTCATCTTCAAGCTCCAAAAGTTTATCTGCAAACTTTGTCATAATTGGAATACATTGAATGAATAGGTATATTTTGCTAAATACACAGGATACTATTTGAAAAGAACTTCTGAAGTTGCAGGTGATAGTAATTAGTTTAATTAGTGATGTTTCAGTCACTAGTGCAGGAGTAATGCTAAAATAAAGCCTCCCTATAATGACTGTTCATGGCCAGCTTTTCCCAGCCTGCAAGTGCCTACAACTTTAAGTGTTCAAAGGGTTCAGGTATTTATTTTTTTCTGAATACAAGGCCCTCAGTATTACTCAGATATAAACTTCTGCAGCTGTTCTCTCACTATCACTGTTGCCTTAGCAGGAGTTTCCTCACAGAATGGAATAAAAATTGAGCATGGAGAAATGTCAAGGATTTCCTTCAGTTTGCTTACGCTGATAATACTATCAGTCTTGCAAACTTTAAACCCTGATATTCAAAACCAGAAAAAAAAAAAGAAGACTTTTTCTGCTGTTATTAAAATATTTTAGAATGCTTCTCATTTATTTCACAGCATGTACTGAACTGCCCTACTCAGTCAAAGGGCTTCTGATGTATTAAAAACATTTCACTAAGGATTTCTACATTTAGAAACTGGATTTTTGTCTGTGCAAGAAGAAAAACTTTATGGCAGGTCTATTTCATAAACTACTGGAAAGGACATTAACAATAGAAAGAAAGTACAATAACAAAATATTGGTATTCTTTCTGCCTTTTAGAAACATTGTCAATGCCTCTATACCACATCTTTGAAAAACCGCACAAGAAAACAATGAACCCGGATTATTTGGCCATTTTATTTAAACAGTGTCTTGTTTCATTAACATTTTATTTAGTATAGCTGATTTTTAGTTTTCTCTTTTTGCCTTTTTTTTTTTCCCAGAGAATGAAATTCAGGATTATCTGTTGAATCAGGCAAGGCATCTTGGGCTCCGTGAAGAATTTGGTCCTTTGGAATCTGCACATAGTTTCACCTGGAAATACGCAAAGGTGGGATAATTTCTTTATGAAAATTCAGTTGAGTCAAAATATACCTCTATATTAGCACTAGAATACTATGTGGTTTCACGTTTAGTATCTTGTGCATTATGGCTATTTTTCTTGCATAACATCTGCTATTTTTAGAACAACAGTCTTTAACAGTCAGATATAACAATATTGGACTATTGAAAAAGGTGTAAATCTTTATGAATGCTTAGATATTCTAGGTTTTAAGTTTCAGAACTACACTTTGTTAGCATTACGTACAGACAGAAACACATCTTTGAATCTGTATGACTCCTGGAGTGAGAATATATTTCCTAATGCACCACTAAAATTTAATCTGAGAGGGATGTCTTATTTGTGAATTTTTTTTTATAATGCATATTGAGGGTTTTTTGGTACTATATATCAGTTGGGTGGGCTAAAAACTTTGGTGTATTTTTAAAAGATCTCAAGGATCAAGGCATTTTTTTCTTTTTGAATATTGACACTTTCTTCTAAAAAATTCTATTTAATACATATACTAACAGTGACAAAACATTGAACAAATGTGACAAAAATAAAAATCCAAGAAAAAAAAGCCTCAAGAAGGCAGGATTGCACATCAGCTTGTGTAGAGCTGCATTTCAGCATGGTAGACTATATAATTTTTCTCAAAATTTAAAAAGCTAGCAGTTGCCCCTTAATTTCATAAAGCTGTGACTCTGCCCTCTAAAGCCTTGGTAAAGCAGACTAATAGAAATACTTGGCACACGTTGATTACCTAAGGGAATAATAGAACTATTTGCTGTAGTCGTTTGGCAAAAGGACATAAACATATGGCTTTGGTTTATATTCAGCACTGCCAGTTGTGCAAAGTTGCATGGATGAAGTATACAACAGCAGTGACAACTCAGAAATCAGAAGTGAGAATCAAAATAAATCATCCTCATTAGAAAGCTATTCAAGCTTGCCTCTGATCTAAGGTTTATTTTGTCGCTGCATATTTTCAAGTGGTGACTTCAATATGAAAAACATCTACTTCTCAAAAATATTTATACTATTCAACCACACTATAAAATACCAAATTGTTGATGATTTATATGTGTTATAAACATGCTTTAAAGTTTGCATTCAGTCAATGTATGTACTTGTTTTAATTCCTGAGAAATGAATACATCTGAACCAATTATTTGCATGTTATTCAACTTTCTCCTAGAGAAATCAGGAATAAAATTGTGTAAACTAAAGTAAAAGTTTCAAAAATAAAGATGAGATGACTTCTTGGTTAAGAATAATCAAAATCACAAAACAAGGTATATTTTCAGTAAAAGTCTTTAAAAAAACCTGCTTTGTAAATATTTTTTTTTCTTCCTGGCCATGAACACGTCATTAAAAGAAGAAGAAGATGATGATGATGAAGAAGAAACTTTAACCACAGTACAAACAGTGTTCCTAAAAATTTTATCTTTGGAAGTTGAATCTTTTTACTGCCAGTAATCAGAATACATAAACTTTATCTAGAAGTTGCTTAATGTGTACTTTGCTCTTCCTTCTTTTCCTGTACTTCTCACCGTCAGTCTGCCATTAATGCTTCACAGTAAAAAAAATTGTCATAGAACATCAGAAAGATGCAGTAAGCACAGATAACAGACAGCCAAAGGGTGTTCTCTTCTTCTGCACAGGCTGTAGGAAATCTTGCTTTCAGATTTATTTTAAAAAAATCTTTTATCTTTCTGACAATATTCCCTTTTAATGTCTTAGATTCTTAAATGAGCTATTGAAAAAAAAGCCCCATTAAAATATGAGTGTCAAAAGCACTGCAAAGCTTGCTCTGAGGGTATTATTTATTGAAGGGAGAGGCTCACGCGGAGTCGAGTCGCTTTGGGGTGCAGTACAGCACAGACATATTTGGAATGTTTAGCAGTGTCAGACTTACAACTTCGAAGCTTGTAGCTTGTGTTTGAGACTCGAGTGTGGATTTGTGTGCCTTAAAAATCATGGAAATTTTTTTTATTCCTGGTTAATTTCATGAGTTTAGTGCCAGATGTAGCTGTTGCCTCTGTACCAACTCAAGTAGTTTACAAATTAAAAATAGTAGAAAAAAGCTACGCTTTCCAGACCTTTCAAAGTAAAGCTTGTCCTAGAGAAGATGTTTGCCAAATTTTGAAAATCAGATGTAACTTTTAGTTGGAAAATCACAACAAAATGTCAACTTTAATACTCCTTTCCTCTAGATAAACTGGTGATTTCTTTTCCTCTAGCTGTTAGGTAAAAGTAAACTGCTGCTCCAGGACTGTGAAATCCACTCTAGGAAAGTCATGCTTGTACAAAGATTACAATTGAAGTTAGAAAGTGCACAGCACTTCCTTTAGCTCTTTTCAGGAGGTGCATTTCACTGTTACCTATGTCAGCAGCACTGGCTTCCCCAAGTCATGGTTTATTTCACAATAATGTGCTGTAAAACTACCTTACCAAGATATTAGTATCAATTTAGTTTCTGAAATTCAGAATTAAAAACATGCAAGTAAACTGAAATAGTTATTATTATTACTGTTATTAGTATCATTTATTGCACATGCCCTATTTTCAGCTGTTAGTCATATTCTTGGATCCCATTATAATATCAGTACATGCACATGTGCACAGATAGACTCCAGGCACACAGAAAACCAAACTCAGAGCCAAATCCTGATTTTCTCGCTCAGGGAAGTATTTCCAGGTGCTGCTCTCGAGTCCGATGACTGCAGTGGGATGGTACAAACAGAAGAACTAACATTTGGTTTCTGCAGCCAGGAACTCTGAAATAGTTTGCTTGGAAAGTATGATTGCTGCTGTTGCACCAGCAAATTCATCTGGAGAAACACAAATATCCTGTAGCAGTCATAGAGCAAGTTACTTCAGTTTCAGCCAAGCAGAATTTGTGGTATCGTCGGTGACTGCAGTCAGTTTTCTGACTGACTTACCCCTATGTCTCAATATTGAAGGAAAGGGGGAGGGAGGGAGGATCAAATTGAAATTCACAAAGTCGACAGAAAGCATTCATAAACTTAGGGAGACATGCTCTCAGAAAATAATTCAACATCAACATCCTCAGTAAATTTCCATATCACAGAAATAGGGTGTAACTGAAGCAATTCTAAGGCAAGCATTTCATTCTTAGCCTGCTTGCTTAATGATTTGGGACTGCATAGCTGCTAGCCCTCTGTCGCTGAGTTTCTGACCACATACCTCCCACTAATTCCCTTTGAGTCCATTAGCTAGTTTCAACAAATTTTGAAAAGAAAATGTTTAGATAGGTTTAAAACCATCGAATCAGAGAACCTAGGTGTAAGATAGAAATATAAACTGGAATTAATTCTACTATTCACTTGTTATCTTTGCGAAGCGCACCCTTAAAAAATATGGATTGCAACTCCAAATAAAATTTTACTGGCAAGCACTTAGATATTAACCTGATGGTCCTGATGACTAAAGAAATTAGTAGTAAAACATCGTCTGAGGGTTTTGTGCAGACATGACCATTCCATTTATCCTTTATGGCTTCTTGTCTCAAAACAACATATGGACTGGAGGGAGGGCTGACCATCCCCAGCTTTGAGACCATGAAGCACCTTCCAGAATCCATACAATCTTTACAGTACATAGCAGTAATAAGATATGTCTCTCAAATTAACACCTTGATAACAATTACCTCTAAAAGCTTTGGATGGAATATCCCACTTAGAGTTTAATTCTTTTGTTGTTCCATGAGTGATTTAAAAGTTTGAATAGTTCTTGCTGACCATCTGTGGCTGTAATTTCATGTATATATGAATCTCTATGCAGATAAAAATCAGAAGTGAGGAACTTTTTCCACTTTTTTCAGTATCAGGCAGTCTCTGAAAGAACTATCAAAACCCAAAGATGTTACATTTAAATTTTTAGCAAGAGAGATTTTTGCTGACCCACTTAAAAGATTTCACAGCTTTATTCAGTTACTTTTGTATGACTTTCAAATTAATGCATGGGACTTAATGTAAGTTAAGGTGTTTTTTATGCAACACAGACATGATGATTATTTTAATATGTGCTATGCACCACTCATTACAGTCCTATAAATTTTAGGTTTAAGTTGATTAAACATGTCTCATAGTTTCAAATTATTATGAGGAAAGAAAATCAATAGAAAAATCACCTGCATTGATTTTATTGTTGGTTTCCCCTCATTGTGCAGTTTTTAAATATTCATCACAATGCAACATGCTATTTAGACCAAAGTAACTGCTGTTCAGTAGAAGCAGTGGACACTTTTTGTTTCATAATTAAAAGAGCAGCACTGTGATTGGTGTGGTATTTATTATGAAATGATGACAAAGGAGTACCAGTGGTTTTAATAGTTTTAGCTTACAGGAGCTGTTGTTAATTTTGTCTGTAGAGTTGCAGGTGAAATAATGCACAGTGGATAAATAGTCTATATTGGTTTAACTGAACATAATATATAGTGTGTTCTGGAGTTGTTTGTCTCAATAGACTATAGTAATCAAAAGTAATGAACCTATTATGTGCAGGACCTTGGAGAGCATAGAATGGCAGTAAAAGTGTGGCACATAAAAGGTTTATTAAAGGAAATTAAAGTCCATCATTGCCACACCTGCTCCCCTATTATAAGTCTATGGCAGGTCAGTGCCTTCAATCACAACTCAGCATCAGAGAACAGAGCCATGTTTCCCATTACCATTGCAGTCACATTGCAAAAACTCGTTCTCCAGGTTTTAAGGATAGTAACAAGTAAAGGTTGCCATCAGCCCCACTATGTAAACACAAGCCACTTATGTTCCTTCCCTGATAATAATCAACATCAGATGTAAATTTAAACAGAGAAAAGATATCATTGTCTGTCTTTGAGATGCATTTCTATCAATTTATACTTTCATTTCAGATATCACTAACCCATGTTCTAGAATTAGTATTCTTCAAGTACATGAATACCCTTTTCAAATGCTTGTGTTCTCTCCTCCAAATAGATATTTTGATTACAGTAGCTGTATACAATATGTAACCATATATAATAACAAACAAACAAAAAAAACCCAGGAAATTAGAGAAGTGCTTTTTCTCCCCTAGAAAGGCTGACTTTACTCTTTTTCTTTCTCAGGTCAATTTTGTCATATTCTACAATGTTCTTTCAGCTAAGACCTTCAAAACATCTCAGTTATCTGAGTCATATAAAGCTAAAAATAAAACATCTTCAGATATTCAAACTCTATAAATGGAAGAAGGCAAACCAGAGCTTCCTGCGTCTTTTCTCAGAGGGGCAAATGAGTTCTGCTGATCCTCTGAAAGGAAGAGGAAAATGATAGACAGGATCTTCTGTTGACATTGCTTTTAATCTTGTAACCTTTTGCAGGGAAAGATGCCAGGTATAGGCTACTTCTGGTATCAACAGAAAACATCTACCTATTGACCAACACAGTTATACAAGTCACATGCTGGTGTCTGCATTTATTCTTGCGTATTGATGTGCAGATACACATGGGAGTTGCTTCATCTACAGTATCTTTCATCATCACCATTTTACAAACAGAAACTGAGATTCAAAGCAAAGATAAATAGTAAGATGCTACTATAGACTGAAGAAGAATTCCAAAGTTCCTGATATTTTGCCTAGACAAAAATTCCTCATGAAAGAGTCTTCCTTACATAAAAATTAAGAGTTTCTTTTAGAAAGGAGTTTGTCTCCCTGAACATTGACAAAATTGCACTGTTGTGTAATATGCTGTACGTCACTGCAGCTCTTCACAACAGAACATAAAATCTTAATCCATTTGAATTTCAGGGGTTTGTAATGGAATCGATGGGTTGAAAACCTGCCCCTACAATTATGGGTCTGGGCCAGATCCAAGACCAGAAGGTGCATATTTCCTGTGCTGGTTTAGATGTAGCCAAAAGTATCATGAGAACAGCTGATCTTGAAAGGCCTCTCATATTTCAGTTAGAAATCTTACAGCAACAGCTGACTTCTTGGGGGTTTGGATTTTTTGGTTGGGTGGATTTTTTTAATGTGAAACACAAACCTGGATACTACATTCTCCCCAAAACTCATACAAATTTATAACTTTCTCTTTGACCACTTGATTAAGTGCTGAAGTATTTCAAAGCTGTACATGTGCAATTATGCCCATTCAGGCAAGAGAGTTTCACTTTTTAAGGATGAAGTTGTCAGAAATGCAGGTTCCAGCACAGCTATTAAGATACGCTTTGGTTACAACAATAAAGCAGAGTGCCTGTAGGCACTGTGCCTTTTTGGGACCTTATCTTCCAGGAGGTTGATGCTGAAAGCAGCAGTCATAGAGCACTGCTGTTCCTAACCTTATGCCTTCAGCTAACACCTGTGGACTTTGTCATTAAACCTTACAGAGTCACTCATAACCATCACTTTATTAAACAAATCGGTATCATTAAAAGTATCTCCTAGGTATTTACTAGATATTCACAGATGGCTTTTTATCTCTTTGACAAGATGAATATGGCATGATTATTCTTCTTTCTATTACTGTCTAGCCTTTGGAAATGTGAGGAAAAAAAAAGTGTTTGAGACTTTTTTTTTCTCAATGGCAAAAGGAGTGAATTAAAGACTTTGTGTTAATATTACAGATGGATGCAGATGGGGAAAATAAAAAGCTGCGCACACGCTCAAAAGGAATCAAGGGTGAGTTAGCAAGCACGTTCCACGACCCTGTGCCCAGCACACCATGAAATATGATAGTTCCTGTGCACAGTCCCTAATGTGCAGTAAGAGAGTGCGTAGCTTCCTTAGGGCTGCTTTTTTAATCAAGGCAGGACACAGACTGCTGGCATTAAGAGGCACGATGTTATTAGCTATGGTTTAAAGAAAAGCAGAAAAGATCTACCGTATGTTACTTTCTTTGAGCTATTTCTCAAAGAAAAGAAAGGTTATACTTTTTATTATGCAAACAAAGTTTTTCCATAGGTAGTAGAGGTAGACAATATTCAATGGATGCTTTCAAAATAATGTACAAAACTTTGTCTTAGTCAACTGAATATTTTTCTGTCTATTGCTATTAATTATCTGTAAATTAGCTGCGTAAATGGTCCAGAAGTAAATTTACTATAATCAAAAAGTGCAGGTGTATGGATCAAGGGAGATCCCTGTGCTTTTTTTAAGTACTGGTGCTCATGCTTCATTTTGCAAAGTTATGACATAGTTGTATTTCCCAGCTATTCCTCTCTTTTTGTAAGGAACAGATGGAAATGCAGTACTGAGAGATAAACAGGCCCTTAATGATCTCAACATCTGGAAAACATGATTGACTAGCAATACAGCTCTGCAAGGAAAATAACTTTTTATTTTAATTCATAACACTTTTTGTGACTCTTGATAATGAGTGAAAAATAGAGATACTTAAAAATAAATGTCAAAGTTTTGCCTGCCCTGTGAACATTTTTTCTTATGACTATTTTCAGAGGTGCAAAGATCCCATTATTCACTCTGATTTTACTGTGAATCATGCACTCTCAGGATTGTGTAAAGCAGACTAATTTATTTCATTGTCACAGCTCCATAGTTCTGGATTGTTAATATTGTGCCTTTAGCTTCAAGTTGAGGTCAGAATGAAAAACTAAAGTGTGGTTTGGCTAAGTTCTGTTGTTTCAATTGACCAAAAGGGTGAAAAGTGCTAGACTTCACTTAGGAAAGGACAGAGGAAGAGTGTGAGAGTGCCACAAACTGCCCACGGACAAGGGGATAAATGCAGACAAGCCTTTCTAAAAAACATGACTGTTGTTATATTAAAACTTTAATGC
>JAOXJM010000012.1:116338764-116351112 GCA_026413425.1 Tringa solitaria | reverse complement strand
GATCCCAAGGGTCTCTTCCAACCTAAATGATTCTGTGATTCTGTGATTCTGTGATACTTTAGTGAGCAAGAATACAGCAAACATCTTACCATCCTATCATGTTTCTCCTTAACTTGACTGGAAGATACACAATAATGAGACAAATTGCAGGACTAGAGTTGAAGAGATAGATGAAGTTCTGTGACCTGTATTGCACAGGAGGGCATACTGGATGATCTAATTGGATCTTCTGTTCTAAAAATCTATTAATTATGCTTGTGTAAGAAACAGCTGTAGCTTTGTCAAAGGGGAATTAAACACTGGAAATTCATCTTGTCCTAAACACTCTCACAGCAGTTACTGGGGGTAAACTTGAAGCTTGACAAATAAATGAGGAAGATCAAAAGCAAACCTAGTGAAGGTTTTTGTTTATAAAAACAATTCTGTGTGAAGGGTTTTAAAATATTTGTCATTTATTCAATTTTCCTGAAACAACATGAATGGTATGAATTGTTGTTCAGAAATACGAATTAAGAAATCATTTCTTTTATTTTCTTAAAAATATATTATGCATATTTGTCTGCAGTACATCCATCTCCGATGTCTGTTATATGGGCAGATTTTCCAAGGGGACACATACCATTATGATTCTGAACTTTAACATGATATTCATGTTATCCTCTATTCATAAACAGAGAAATAAAAGAGAAGCCATAATATATTCAACTGCAGAAGATGCTTAGCATCCACTATTCCTGGTGTCCATAGCATTTTAGCTTTCCGAAGATCAAGAATATCCCCTGTGTTTAAGATGCATATGGCAGAATTTTAATGTTCCCCCTAAAATGCAGATCTTTGTATTTCCATGTCCTTCGTGTTTGCAATGATGGATTGCCAAAAAGGTGCTTAGCCAAAAATGGGTATTTTTTTTAACAAAAAGCTCAAGTTAGTCATATGCTTTCATCCAAAACAATCAGAACCTGAGCCAATTTAGTGCACATAAGATACCTTGGAAGGATTAATTTATGCTGTTGAGCTTGTAATATGTGTAACCAATAGGAGTTCTCTGCATACATGGATTTTTTGCAAATCTTGCAGCTAAGTCAGTGAGCCAAATGCAAAATCCAGCACCTAAGGGCATTGTGTAGATTTGTAATGTACCCTGGGGGTGTCTAAGGTCGAGAAACCATTGAGTGGATTACATAGATTCATATATGTAGTTTTTCCATCTCTGACAGATGTAATATGAGCACTATTATTTGTACTACATAAATTTCTTAGAATACTTTGTGTGAGAGAATAACCAAGTCATGCCAAATCACTTACACAGAAAGCTATTATTAAAAGAGGTTTTGAAGGTTCAGGGCTCCTTAGTGAGGGGTCGTATGATGTAACATCAGTATGATGATAGATCATCTGCGTGGTGGCAAAGGCTTTGCTAGATATCTGTAGAAGCAAATATACAGACCAAATGTGGATCTTATAGGAGCTGAAAGAAGTATATCAAATCTGCTAAAAATCTTCCTGTCTAAAATAATGTACTTTATTCTCATGTCAGTCATCTGAAAGTCAAGCTTCTAGGCTGGGTTAGGCCTTTCCCAGGGGATGGCTCACCCTGTTTATGAGACAGATCTAGTTTTAAGTGGGATGAATTGCTCTCTGGAGGAGCCTTTTTCCAGAGTCTGTATAGAGAGATGAGAAGAGCTTAAACTAGGCATTTATGGTTGGAGTTATTGAAATTAAACCAATGCTTGGGACTGATATCGACAGAGGGAGCCGTATTGCAAATTTTTCTGAAGATACAGTGTGTTTCACACGTTTTGTGCTGTTGAATTCAAGGTGCATGATCAGATATCCATATTGATACAAAGGGAATGGAGCCAAAGGCTCAGGATGTTGTAGTATAACTGGTGGTATATTTTTCCCTCTAGCTGTTTCTCCGGATTATCAGACTACAGTTTCGTTCATCCTTTCCTGGGTGTATTTATTTTACAGGTCTTAGTTAGCATATATTTATTTAGGATTAAGGACATTGGGTTATGGGTTTTTTGCTTTTGTCTTCCTCCTCATTCCCCTTCCTCTAAACAAATTTTAGCAGCAGTGAAATGAAAAGGGACTTGCCTATGCCCTGGACTTTGAGTACATGAGCTAAAACTAAATATCCACTAAGCCCAACTTGCTCAAACTGCAAGTGAATTAATATTTTGTCAGTCTTCATTTTGTATTTAGAATTAAAATAGAGGATGGTGCTATTTTCTAAACATTTTACCCTTCATTTCTCCCAATTTTTTCTCTATCGTTGCCAATTGATCATTGCAGTGCCTACAAATGCTCCATGGCTAAGAAGAGAAAAGCTGAAGAACAGATATCAGGCGTTCCTGTCAACAAAAGGAAGTCCCTGTTAATGAAACCCCGCCACTACAGCCCCAGCTTGGAATGCAAAGAAGAAAATGAAGACAGGATGGATTTACAGGAAGAGATCAGTGTCCTTGAAAGAAGCTCAACTCCAGGTAGTCATGCAGCGTGGTTCCACTTGAACCTGAATTCCACATGAAGGGAGATATGAAACAATATTTTCAAACAGGATGCAGAGTGTGTTTGGCTTCTAGCAGAGTTGGAATAGTGTATTTCTGTCTGGGTTTAACCATCATACATCCAGTTATTTTGTACAATAATTCCTCCTTGGGTCTAGTAAATGCTTTATAGGTCACATAGAGAAACAACTACTGGAGCAGGTCAGATATGGAGCAGCATCTGCTTCTCCACTAGCTCTGTCAAAGAACAAGGTTAAGCCCACCACTGAGAAAAACACATTTATGAAGAGCAGATTTTCACTGAAATATATAGCGCTCTTAGGAAGAAAAAAAAAAAAGCTTAGCAAAACATTGTTGACTTTAACATTTAGCAAAGCAATTTCATGCATGTGACTGCTACATGTGTTCTGTTTAACACGATTATTAGACTCAGCACTTTTATACTTGTTATTCCAGCTCTGCTAAGCCAAACATCTCCGACAATTTCTAGAAACTTCTACAATATGTATGGTGCAAAATATGGAAGAGGATGGGGAGACAGAAAGATATATCTACAGTATGTCTTTATTGCTTGCTCTTTCTAATGTATCTTTATACATATTCAAGATGAACAAAAATTATCAAACCAAACTGGCTATCACATATTTGTTTCCTGCGCAAGTTTTTAATCAGGCAAGTGAGAAGAAATCGGTGGAACACATTTCACATTTGTTTTGAAGGGAAGAGTCATCATAAATAGCAAAGGTCAAGACAAAAGCAACGTGATCTGGCCCTGGAAAATTAGTAATTATAGATACTATGAAAACAGAATTAATTTATATTCCACTCAGTTGCTGATTGCTACAGGATTTTAAAGGTAATTCATTTTCCAGTCAATCTCTTGTGGAAACCAACTTCTCAAATATTTTGGAAGGACAGCATGCTAGATAATCTCATCTAGGCTCCCTCTCCCACAAAAGATTGGACGAGATGATCTTTCTGGTCCCTTCCGGTCTGGGCTATTTTATAATTCTACAATGAACTGAGATTAGGAATTTATATCTTTATCCACTCCAAATAGAATTTCCTTAAATCAAAACAAAATCCCAAAATTTTATGCATGTGAAAACTATAAAACAAATAGAAGAAGGCTGCCTTTCATATTAAAAAGACAAATCATGGTTCTATCAAAATCAGTGGAGGTCTTTATGTCTTTGTGTCATCTCTACAGGGCAAAGATTTCAGCCAGTTGTCATTTGTAAGTCTTCTAGGAGGAGTCTTCTCTTCCAGGGGTTCTGCATCCTGTCAGGTGAAAGTCTTGGAGAGAGTTCCCTCTTTGAATACAACATTAAATAACAAGTTAATACCCAGTGTCTCTGTCTTTTGGGGGAGGTCACTAAGCTAAATTCATCAAGAAAAAAGCTCCATGGCTCTCAGTGCCTGTCCAGCCTGCAAGGAGTATTTCCACCTCCTAACACCAGAAATCTGAAGTGAAGCTGTTTGAGTAAGAGTTCTCGTATGGCAGTTTCTTTGTTTGGGTTTGGTGTTTTTTTGGAGGTGTATAGATTTTAGCTAATTTTTATTGTATTGATTCGGCCTGGTTCCTGGCCATCCAGACCTGCCTCAGTAATGTGCTTTTCTTTCCCTTGTGTTTGTCCTCTGAACAGCTTAAAGAACTTGCTGAAGGGAAAGCACTATGATGGGTGTAAAGGTAGAACTTGTGCCATGTACAGGTGAACCTAAGTTATTTATCTTGTTCATTTTTCTGGAAGTGGGCAAGTGTTGGGCCTGGTCCATTGATATATTTGCACCCAGCTCTTTAGTCAAAAGAAAAAAGTCATCTTATTTCAAAAAGGTTTATTTGATACCAGTGAGTTTCTCTCAAAATGCATTTGTCAGGGATAATACAATAATACTACCTATGCTTTTTGCATTAATTTTGCCAGCTACAAAACAAATTTCAACTAAAGCATACAACTATTCTGGTTATGTAGGTATATTTACAATTTCTTAGTGTAATATTGCTCATTTTATTATGAACTGATGATTCTTGTCGGTTGATCAGTTAATGCTTCAGTTCATGGACTGATGCAACTGTAAACTAAGCTGAGTTTTGATTATTTTTAAAGTAAATTTACAGCCTGTAGAAGTGAAAAGCAAAGCTGGGACAGCTGAATCATTAAGACTGGTTCAACAACAAATTCTTAAACACTACATTTAAAAATTGCTTATTATTTAATGAAGCATATCTGTTATCGTGCATTTATATTATTTTTCATGTTTCACACAGAAAAATAACTGAAAAGATCTGTTATTATAATTAATTTTTGCTTTATTTTGTTTTGCTTTGTTTTGAAGAGTGCGAGACTTCTTTTAAAACTATAACTTCTTACTTTTTGAACGACCCACTGATGCGATTCTGTTTTATAACAAATGGCAGAAGAGCAAATAATAAAACCCCATTTGACTAAAGTTGGTCATAGAGCCAAATCATCGTTCTTACTTGCTGAGATGTGAAAAGACAGCAGACTTCTTTATTCAGAATACTGCAATGTGTGTGGTACTAGACCAGCTGCTAAAAAGTTATACTAAGGTTTACAGACATTTTTTTTAAACACAACTTTATGCACACAGTGCACAAGGCCACCTCTCCCTGCATGAGTCCAATTTTCTGAAGAAGAATAAGAATTAATCAATATTTTCTTTTAACATATAACAAACAGTTGAACCAAACAATTATGTAAACTGGAAATGACCCAAAATGCTAACAGTTTGGCAGCAGTAAAGTGAAATGCATTGTGGTGCACATGTGCATTTTTGTCCCCCTTTTCCCCTCCACAATAATCTGCACTTAATAGGAATATTTTAAACTATGTAGCTAAGCAACAGAGGTAATTGTTGCTTTCTAGAGCTTTTGTTAGGCACTCTAACACAGCCCAAATATGCATAATTAGGTATAATGTCTATAAATCATTATTGTACACATGTGGGTAGTTAAGTGGATTGAGAGAATAGTTCAATGAATTGGACATATTCAGTGAAAATGCTTTTTATTTGTTTTCTGTAGTTCATAATACTTTAAAATTATCATAACCCTTTACACTTTCTCTTAATAGCTCGCTGTGTTATTGAGAGAAACTTCATTTGCATTTTAGACTATGCTTAATTTATTATTTAAACCTGGAGTTCTTCTGATTCAGGAGAGGACAGATACATCTTTTGAAATTGTCTGTGCTTGTTTATTCATCCTCCTTTCTAGGAAGTAAAATGTTAAATTTTTCAGTTTATGTTGAATAGATCCCAACAAAAGAATGTACCCTATAATCAGCATTATTGAAGGGGCTAGTGTTGTGACTAAATTCTTCCCTTCATCCAAAAATGCTTTTAGTTACTATGGCAATATTTACTTGATCCTGGCAAACCAGTGTTGGTTTTAGAGAGATAATTACCAGAAAGGAAGATGATGGAGATGTATTTTTGAGTGTCCTTGTCAGAGGAAATGTTTATAAAAAATTAAATGAGATACAAAAGGCATATTGTCTTCCACACCGACAACCTCTCCTACATATAGCCTCTATTACCTGCTGGCTGCTGCATTTCTTCTGAAGAAAGATGTTTATAAAGCCAGGATGCACTCCAGTGGTGTCTTTAACAAGTCCTTTATGAGTCTGTACATAACAACCATTTCTGTTTGCCTGTGCATGACCTGATCTATCACTTAATGTGGCAATTGCAATAGTGACCAGGAGCTTGCCCTTTGTGAAGTATTGAGGTTTTTTCCATCAAGGTCTTTCATGGGATCTGAGGTGACCCGAAAAGTAATTAGGGTTTATTTTGAGGAAATATTTGGGAATCTTAGATGAAAGAAAAGTGAAAATGCATCAGAGGAGTTTTAAACTGTGTGTGTCTGCATATATATATGCAGATATATAGATTGTGTGTGTATATATAGTATTTACTTACAATATGTAATTATGGCACATTATATTTATATGAATGTATAAGAATGCATGTTCTAAGATAATATATGTCTTCACCGTCAGTTAAAAATGACAGCATATTTATTTCTCATGTAGCTTTGGAGCTACAGTATAAAGTAGACATAATCTTAGAAGGGATTTTCCTAATGTTACAAGCAGTCTTTTCAAACACAGCCTTGGTGGATTCAATCATTTCAGAGTACCTTTGAGTAAAGAAACAGATATTGGTAAGTAAATAACTTCATAACACTTTGTCAAGCAGTTCTTCTTACATATTTTTCTCTTGCTTTTTGTTTTCATGCAGAGGAAAGTATTCCAAAATCATCTGAAGAAACCTCTCATTCAGGTGGGCAAGAAAATTCCAGTCAAAGAAAAGATAACTACTCCAGCTATCAAGATGCTGTGGCCAAATCTTTGATGAATATGGGAAAATTATCGAAAGATGCACCCAGTCAAACAGTGGCAGAAAATCTAAATGATAGCGGCATTCAGTCCTTAAAAACAGAAAATGATGACACTGATGAATGTTACATGATTAACTCAGTCGAAGGAAAAGAAAAGACTGTTATTTCTGACCCAAAATACTGTTCATCTGAGGAAAATGAAAGTAACTCTGAAATTATGGACAACGAGTGGGACAGCTCCTCAAATTTCTCAGAAGAAACAAGTGTAAAGCCCCATGTGACTCAAAAGTACATTGTAGAGTGTAATCAACCTAGCATCCTGGAAGTCCCAGAAATTAAGAAGGAAGAGGTAGAATTTGGCCCTTGTGAAACACTTTGTGACTCCGAAACAGAGCTAAGAGCACCCCAGGAGTCTCACCCAGATCCTTTTGAGAAGAGAATTCAGAATCCCTTCCCTGAAAGTGAAGAAGATGACAACGAGTGCCTGTCAGAAACCACAGAGGTGTCGGTTGAGCTGGACAAAACAAAAGGGAACTTGAGTTTGCTGGAACAAGCAATCGCTCTGCAGGCAGAGCAAGGGCATGTGTTTCACAGCACCTACAAGGAACTGGACAGGTTTCTCCTGGAGCACCTAGCAGGGGAAAGGAGACAAACCAAAGTTACTGACATTGGTGGGAGACAGATATTTAGCAACAAACGTAAGGAAGTATTTTTGGCTGTTCTTACTGGCTTAGGCATTTATCCTGTGACTGATAGAGGATTCTGAGCTGGGTTTTATAGCAACAGTAAAGAATCTGGAATTTAGCTGGTAATTTTGTTAATTATGTACCTTCACACTAGTGCCTTACATCTAACCAGGTTAAACGCTAGGTACTTGGCTTCCTGCCAAACCGCTATGTGAAATGATCAGTAATGGCCACTAAAAGGGCTGTGTAGCTGGCACTGACACTCCTTCTCCTCCTTTTCCTCCTCCTCTGCCTCCATCTCCACCTCCATACTAATACATACCTCCTAAATTTCAGCAGCCAAAAGAGAAGTTGTTGAAATGGTGCTTAAGGAAAGGTTACGGTGAAAAATTGGCCTCTTCCAAACATGCCACCTAATTCCTAAACCATGTGTTTTCTGAGTTCAGCCTACTTCGCGTATCAACATTAGATTTTGCTACAGCCAGCACTTCTGAGCCAGGAAAGCACAAGCCGTGCTCTTCTGCCTCATTCACCATCAGCAGAATTACCAGTAAGTTCCAAAATCTTTATTGGTTCTGATGGTTTGTGGCATCCTACAAAGCTGTAGGAACATTGCTCCATTTTTGGTACTTAATTAGGCTTCCAAAAGTGGAGATTTAAAAGATTTGGGTTTGATTGGTAAACTGACTGTCTCATATGAAACTCCTCAATTGATGATAATTCCAGAACGTCAAGGATGTCATTTTATAAGCACAGTCCCTGCTGTAGCAAGTAGCAATACATTCATCTGGCCTTTGACTTTTCCCTTTAGGCTTCCAAATACACTGAAGCCACCTCAGCGTTGCTGCAATTTCTGCTTGTGATAAACTATTTACTTTGGTATTTCTAGTGTTACTTTAGAGTAGTCCCTGCGGACATTGCAAATTTTACAGTACTTTAATTACTAAAGTGTTTAGTATGTAAGATAACTGACAAGGGATTTTAGGAGTTTGGAACTATAAAATATTTCCTGTAGTATTTGGGAAGGATATGCATGCATCTCATTTTTCTGTCTCAAGCAGTCTTTCCATTAGCATGTCTTAAGCTGTGAATGCAAGGTGTTAGTCTACCTCTTTGTTAAAAGACATAGATCTTTATTTGCCCAAATAACTATGATATAAGAAGGAATTTTATGGATCCATTTTCTTATTCTGATACCAGCTGTGTTCACCAGGTTCACATTGGAGTCAATGTGACTTTCTCACAGCACACATAGGAAGGAGCAATGACGGTAAGCATGGCAGAATTTGGCCCTTCCTGATTTGCCTCATATTTTTAGCTGTAGTTTGCAGGTGAGTTCAGAGGTAGCACTCATGGAAGAACAAAGTAGGCTTTGTTCAGGTTGTATAAACACCGTATGATTTCAACCCATGTAGTATCAGGCACATAACTTTTTTCACTTTATATAATTAACTGGTTTTTATTTCTGAAAAATCCACCATCAAATCCACCAGCTCTTAATTTTCTTTCTTGGATGCTACATCAGAAAAACATGGCTTAGATTTTGTATTTTTCCATATTTTTTAATGATAAACTTTTCCAATTAGCGGGGGGAAAATAATCATATATCGGAGTCCCTCTTCATTTTCTGTCCGCTATTGCAGCACTTTCCATTTGCAGTGATTCTCAAAAGCCTGTGGTCTCCTGTTGATGCTCAGTCTATTTTCTTTCCTACGATTTTTTTTTTTAACCTAAAGCCCTGCCAGAAAGTTTAACCCTCAGCTGTCCCTGGCCCTCCTGGCCCTAAGCACTTCGTCCTACCTCGCGGTCCAACAGAACGAGCTTGAAGGAGGCTGCTCCCTGTGCTGGCTGCAGCTGTTTTCTCCCCCAGCGCCGAATGCTGTTGGCAGCCAGTCACAGATGGAGCTAAAACCATCCTCAGCAATTTATGCGGCCACTTCCTCCAGATTTCTCACAAGAGAATTTCTGGACCAGAATTCATTCCTTTCTTGCCCAGACTTTTTGATCCCGCATTGGAAATCAAATAAAGGCTTTCTGACCAGTGCTTCTTGCACGGTTCTAGGTGCTTGAAACAAAAGCTGGGAATGCAGTGCGGCTATTAGAGAGTGGTAGCTGTGGGGCTGGGCTGAGACCTCGCCTTTGAAAGGGTATCGGCTGCTCCATGTTTTCACTGTCATTGTGGGCTGCTCCACAAAGCGGCATTGCCATGTGTACCAGAGGGAGCTGCTTGCCTTGCCTCTCAAATGTAAAGTGGCATGTATTCAGTTTCCTAACAAAGAACCTACAGCCTAGAGATCTGCGATATTTAAGGAATGGCTTCTGGTTGAAATGCTTTTTGTTTGTTTGTTTGTTTGTTCCACACCTCAGCTTTTATTTGGTCGTCCCAGCTTCCTGGAGTCTGACATTAACAGAGTGAAAGATTGTTTCTTTTTTTTTTTTTTTATTTATTCCTTTATAGATCTTGCTGTTGGCTGATGCTGCCAGTTTTTTGGCTTATTGGATTGTGGCTTCTGTCCTATTTGAGGCTCTGAATGGAATAAATGACACTGCAATCCTAAAGCTATATAGTTTAGCACATAAATGGCATATTGGGAGGTGGAAGCCGTTGTTTAAAGGACACAGTGTGAAATCCTAGACATGCTTAAATTGCATACGTCTCAAAACTTTGTGTAGGTGTTAAATCTGAAGTACCAAATGAAGATTATCCCGCTGCTAGGATGGTTCAGCTGAGTGCAGACTGAGGCTAAAACCAGAAAAAAACCTTATCTGATTTCTCTGCAGATTCACCCAGGCCTGAAAAGAGAGAAACCAAATGTCCCATCCCAGGATGTGATGGCACAGGGCACGTGACTGGGCTGTACCCTCACCACCGCAGTCTCTCAGGCTGTCCACATAAAGTTAGAGTGCCACTAGAAAGTGAGTATCGTCACCCTGGAGTCCAGAATAACAACTGGATCTGGCCCGGTATTGTGGGTAGTGTGTGCTCATGCTGGAGAAGCAGCCCACTTTTTCCAGGTGAGGCTGCAGAACGAAGCTGAGAGAGGAGCCATCACACGTCCTTTGCCCTCCAGCTCTTAGTCACAGTCCTAATTCCCACACACGTGAAGCTCACGTACTCTTCAGCAGTAGCGTTACAAACGTCAGTCGGCTTCTCAGGTGGCTCGGGAAGAATAAAATAAGAGCCAAACTATCCCCATGCTGCTGGCAGAGCTGCACGCCAATGTCTTAAGAATCAAGATTTTGCTTGCCCGTGCCTTTGCTAAGGCATGCAGCACGGAAACCACCTGCTTGTTTCAGTGCTGAGACCTGATTTGCCCTGCTCACGCACCGAGGTTGCTGGTTTTCATCACCAGTAACAGAGAGGCCTGGGCATGCTTATCCAGAGATGTTTCCACTGTCCCCTTTACCACTGAGCTAAAAAAGGCTACTTCCATCAGTACCTCCCAGCATTGGGTCCACAAGCAGATCCTGCTTGTATTGTGCTAACCCTTTTTTATGCCCAGTCTAGCCTGAATTTCCCTGCTTATTTCTAACTGTGCCGATCTGATTACATTGGTTTGTGTGTGTGTATAATCCTGCAACGTGATGCAATGAAATGCTGCATAATAAACCAAAACCTAATGTGAAACTATTCATTTAAGCAACCTTGTTAGTTAGATTATTTTATTTTTTTTGTGGTGGCATGCATAATAACAAATCAAAAGGGCACTTGCACTTTACCAACATCCTATTCCTAACTGTAGCTTTCTTTTTTTTTTAAATCTGGTACTAACCTGTATTTATGGAAACATCTGCTAAGTTAAGCAGGTTGCTGCATTTGGAACACCTTAGCAACATTAACTTTCTAAAAAGTTAAAATTAATACGTCCTTGTTAATGATCACACTTCCAATCAGCTGCGTTCTGTCCTGCTGGGGTAAAAAAAAAAAAAACACACAACAAAAATAGCCAAACAAAATTGTCTGTAATCTTGTAATCTCAATGTGGTTCCTGACAGAACAAACCAGTTGACTGAACGATCATCTTTTTTGAAGCACTGCTCACCCAAAGGGGTAATGTAGTATTGAAGTCATGAGAGCAGACGTACAAAGACATATTCTGTTTTACACAGACATCCGTCTCACTCTTAGTAAAAACAATCCACATCAAAGGGCATAAGAAACGTACATGCTTTTTCTAGTCACCTCTGTTAGTGGCGTATGAACCAGAGGGCAAAGGGCCTCATGATTCAACGTCCTTGCTAGCTTCTGCCTTTGTTCTTTTGAAGTCCATAGAAACAACATGGGAGAGATATGCATGTGGGAAGCCATACTAGAGGAACGTAGGAATAAAGTTATATATTCTGAGGGCAACAGCCTGTTTGTGTTGTAGGTCCTTTGCTTCTCCTTTTCTTTTGTGGTCCAAACCTGATGGAATTGAGAATCCAAGTCTGAAGATGAATTGTTCATATTTTTAATATAGTTATTTTTAACTGATGTATGTTATTATCACTTTCTTTTTTCCTTATTCCGGTTTAGTTCTTGCCATGCATGAAAATGTTTTAAAGTGCCCCACCCCAGGATGCACTGGAAGAGGACATGTCAACAGCAATCGCAACACACACAGAAGGTAGATCAGAAAAGTTCTTGTCTGCTTAAAATCTAATGTACACAGAAGTAAATTGATGGGCACATCTTGGAATTAGATCACAGAATCACAGAATCACAGAAATCTCCGTGGTTGGAAAGGACCTCTGAGATCATTGAGTCCAACCACATTAAAAAAAAAATCCACCAAAAAAAAAAAGA
>JAOXJM010000012.1:116307479-116327712 GCA_026413425.1 Tringa solitaria | reverse complement strand
ACAAGTTTGAAATAAGATTCATGCAGGCACAATAATTCACTCCTCCTGATCCAGCTATGAGATAAAGCTTAACTTGTAATCGTTACTGGAGACACACTGCAGAGTATTAAATGCTGTGAGTGATCAGATGGACCAAAAGCATATGAAAAAATGCAAGAGTAATTTACCACAAAAACCAACATCCTTTATTGTCCTGGCTGATGCAGTTCACTTCTAAGGACAAGACTTAATAATGTACTAGAAAATATTCTGTAATATTTATGTCATAAAATAAAGGAGGCTGAAAGAGCTTGACTTTAAAGTACAAAGCACTTGAAGAGGATAGAGACCAATTTTTTTTTGTTTACATATTTATATATTTCTTCATTTTAGATAGATATTCATGGTAGAGTACTACTTGTACCTTATCTTTTCATTGAATAGATCTGGGAATAAAGAAAATATGCTTTGGTCATTTTTCTCTCATTTTTTATTCTGGAACCCTTCTTCCAGCTGTTTGTAAAACCTGTGAGTTACACTGTCACTGATGTGGGAGTAGGTAAGGAGTAACCTAAATTCAATTATCGTGTGTAAGCTTTCAACCTCATTGATTTTTCTTCATTGCTTCAGTGCATTTTTTCCTGGCTTACACCAGTGTAAATGTAAATGTGAATGTAAATGTAAATGTAAATAAGATCAAAATCAGGCTCCAAAGATTTACATAGATATAAATTAATGTAAGTTAGGAAAGTTAGGAAATAATAAGATGCATTTGCATCTTTATTTTGCTTACAGTTTTAAGGAAGAATCAGAACAGTTTACATTGTTTTGCTAGCTATATTTTAAATATGTCATGATAAATGGATAAATATAGGCCTATTCACACATGCACTAAAGTCAACAGTATGTAAGATCTTGCCTTCACCGAAGAGAAAACAGCCTTTGCAAGTCTGAGCTAAGCATAGTAAGTGCCATTTTCTGTCAGCATGTCATAGCACTGCTCTAGCATTTTTTGCCATTTGCCATTTTTGTCTTTTTAGTTCCATTTTAAAATTAATGTAAAAATAAACATGGTAAAACAAGCAAAGGAGACATATTGAGAGGAGGGTGGGATGAGAGTAGGAATGAAAACTGGAGCAGTATCTGACTATCCTCTCTTTTTGCTCTGCCATTTGGAGTTTGCTATGAAGGCAGCAAAGTGATAGCTCTTTTATACCATTCTGAATAAAAAGCCATGCTGTAAACGTGTGATCTGTCCTGTGATAGGCAAAAGGGGATATTTTTTCTGTGACTATATTTAATTGTTGTGTGCATCTGTGAGCTCACTTAAACTCCATCTGTACGCTACTTCCCAAACACACAGACCAGCCTTCCCTGAGCAGAATTAGGTACATGTTGGACAACCCAACTTCTACGTGAATTTCAGGGAAGTGCTGAGGAAGCTTTAAATATCCATGATAGTAAATGCTCTGCTTTTCAGCCAGAGCTCCTTGTTGTGGCTAATGGTATCTGTTTCTCAGAGACAATACACTTCCTGATATTTTCCTATGCACAGTTTCATCAAGGAGGGGACCTTGGTTGGTTTTGGTCCTTTTTGTTGTTGCTGTTGCCTTCTGAGTAGTTGATATTTTGTCAGTGACAGAGAATCTGCACTATTTATGGGTTTTGCACTATAAAACTACTGCAGCCCAGTCACATGGCTTCCTTTCCTAAGCCATCTGTCACAGAGGTCTGGAATTTTATGTGAATGTTGGTTGTGCAGACTTAACCCAAGTTTTTTTATTATGAAAAATGTCAGCAACTACAATATTTAGCATTTTACTTTACATTGGTCATTAAACTTGATTACTGTAGCTCTGTTTCATTGCTATAGTTACATATCAACTCTGAAGCCAAAAAACACTGGGGCGATCGTGGCAGAGCTATATTGTCAGATCCTGGAGTGTGCACTTGGCACTGATATAGTTAATATCTTGGATTTTTGTAACTAAGGTTTATTAATGCTGGTATAAAAATGTATTTGATATTATACAGATGGCATAAGATGTTGTGGTTACTAAGTTATTATCCAGGATAAGCTGCACTGTCAAATTCAGGGCTTAAAACTATCACAGGAGATTAAACTATTTACTAAAAAGGGGCAGAAAGATATAACCAAAGCGTCTTAGTATGAACATATTAGAAGTGTATTTACTTCCCATAAATATAATAAAACATCTCTCTCTTTAAGCTGTATGATTGAAAACGTGAACTTTGCTATGCAGGAGAAGCAAACATAAGAGGTGCCTGAGTTTCTGAGCTGGGGGCAAGCAGATGGCTTGGTAGTGTTTCCATCTAGGTGGGCATCTGTCTTAGGCCCATGGATACAAAATGGAGTCAGGCTGTCTGAGTGAAGAGACATAACTGGGCCCTAAATTTTCATCTCCTACCAACATTTTCCTTCTGATGAAAAAGACTTCGTCAGATATATTTTGCCTTTAAATTAGTCACCACTGGCAGGGGTTGAAGACAAGGCTGCATGAAGGAAGTTCTTGCCTTCAGTCCAACTGTGGTGGCTGTGTCACACTTTCAGAACAAAGTGTGTTTCACCACAACAGTTTTTAAAGTTCTCAGGCACAGATAAGTTTCATTGCCATATCTTTAACCATTAAATGGTTAACTAATCATTAAACTCTAGCAATAATTAATAAGAAGGCGGCGAAAGGGACACTTTCTGCCTGTATCTCATCACTTCCTAAGGAAGAGGTCTAAGAAAGATTGAAAAACTTGCCCCCTGGACATACCTGTCTCTTTTCCATTTACAACGGGTGGTCTAGATGACTCACTTATGCTCTGGGTTTACTTTTATATTACTCAAGGTAGGAAGTCTCAATTTGGGTTTATATGACTGTGTCCTGCAGTTATGCAGCACCTAACATATCTTGCCCCAAATTCCCACATGGTACCTGAGCTTTGTGGTGATGAAAATACAAAATAGTAGTGATGGGAAGACACAGATCAGTGATAATTACAACTTTCTACATGTACAGATCTGTGACATTGTTATTTATCTCTATAGTCTTTGAATGTTTTCCACCTTATTCAGGGCAACACACACAGAACTAGACTACCAAGTGCTCCTCAAGAAACCTCCTCTTTCACCTCTTCCCCTACTTCACTTTAGTAACTGATGGCAATAGCAAGGACTAGTCTTATACTCATCCCTATATATACAATATGCCAATATGCAATGTTGCATATTGAGCACAAGGGAAAATATTTTGTTGTTTCCATTAGCAAATTGCACTTCCAGGAGCTTTTCATCATTAAAAAAAGAGGAGTTTGTACTCTTTTTCTGCGATCAGTGTAAGTCAAAACAGTGAGCTTTCCTTTCCTTGTTCTTCTTGTACACCTGAGCAGCACTTTTCCCTGCTTGTGAGCAGGAGCTGCTTTGAGAGCTTCTCCCATCCTGGAAAGAGAGCTTCAGTACGTCCCTAAGCTGCACACACCCCTGCAATCAGAGGCTGCTCTTTGCTGTACTTCCCAGGTAGCAAAGGCTTTCTTAACTCATGATGAAGGTCTTCATCAGGGACAACCTCCTTAAGACCCCCCTGTGGCTCTCAGTCTAGTGGTCTCAGTGCAGACCTGTGCCTTAGTGAAACTGCGATTAAGGCACTGTGTTATTTTGAGCGATGTACAAAACCCTACTGAAAATTACTCCTACTATGCTCCTTTTTGGCACATTTCTTCCCCCCTCCTCCTCTCCCACACAATGCAGATGTTGTAATGTTTCCGGGGTGTGGGGGGAAGGGAAGGTATGTAATAGTAATGCTGTTGATGACCTAAACAGTGCATTAATGCTTTTAACTGTGAATTGGGGTCATAGTTCTCTGTAAGAGTGAAAAGATCAAGAAGATTTAAAGCTAAACTTTTTTTAAATAAAACTAGATTTAGGGTGTATAGGTTACGGTTTAGAGGCATCTTATTTAAATTCTACTTACTATATTTAAGCTGAGATGCAGGGATACTATTACTGAAGCTACTCTTAAGTCTGCCTAAGAGTTGGACATTAACCGATATAAATCCAAAAGCTGGTTTTAGATTCAGATAAATTTAAATAAAAGCGTGCATTTATATTTATCCCTTAAAAGCACCACATGGTTATGTTGCAGCCTCACCATGTCCATATCTAAACATGCTTCTGTTTCCTGTTGCATGTCAGGGAGCTGAGATAGAAGTGGATGAAAATGGCACCCTGGATTTGAGCATGAAAAAGAACCGAAGCCAAGACAAAGTTATGCCTCTCACTGCTTCCAGCACAGCACTTCCCACTCCTTCCTCTTCTCCTTTCAAAACAAGCAGCATCTTGGTAAATGCGGCCTTCTACCAGGCTCTTTGTGAACAGGAAGGCTGGGATACACCAATCAACTACAGCAAGACCCATGGCAGAAAAGAAGAAGAAAAGGAGGTATTTTTTGAGTTTCTGAGTGACTTTTTCCTTGGATGAGTGGCCATATGATGGTCTTTGGGATGACCAATCTAGTGCAGTTTAAAGGGAATCAGTTTTCATAGAGAGACGTTTGGGAACGTTGAGCTGGCTTAAATGCCCTCTCAGATGTGGCCTAAAAAGTCATTACTCACTTTGAAAAATCTTGCTCTCAGTGCCTATTTGTGAATAAGTGTCTAAGTTAAGGAAATCAAAGGTATCCACTATTAGAGACTGTTTTTTAAATTTTGTTCCTAATGGCTTAGTTCCGTAGCACATACCACGAAATGGCCGAGGATCATCTGGGGGGAAAAATCCCAAACAAAACCAAACCAAGGATGGTTTTTTCATGCTGAAAAAAAAGTAATTTTTCCACACCAATTCTTTATAATTCTTGATAACTCATCATAACTCTAGATGCTCATATCTAAACATTTAAATGCATGTTTAGAACCTTGCCTGCAACATTCTTTCAGTGGAAAACTTTTTATTTTACATTTAACATACTTCAAGAAATCTTTGCCAGTGAGTCTTAGATCTCACTAGTGGGTCCAGCAGTCCAGAAGACAGTCTGAGAGCACCAAGTCAGAAATTGTTAGGAATTCTTGAAGATTTTGATGACAAGTAGCACAAGAGTACATAATTTCCACCAACTCTGATATTTTTTATTTGATAAGGAAACAGCATAGAAAAACTAGATGAGTATATAGAGTTGTCTCCTTTTTTCAAGCTGTCCTAGAAAATGTGAAAACCTAAACCTGAAAATGCAGTTGCAGGAGCTAAGATGAGCAACTAAAATGTCAGCAAATAATTTTATTTAATAACTTCCAACTTTTATGGCTAATCTTCTCAACTGCCACTTTGAACTTGATAATTGTCTTGATTTTGTTTCTGGTTCTGTTTTGCTCTTTCATGTTTGTTTATCCTATCTTGGCAACAAGGCAGCATAGTCTCCTATGGTCTTTCTTTATTATTCTTCTATATTGCTGCTGGGTTTGATTTTAATTTTTTTCTCTTGAGCCTGGCTGTCAGAATATGCATTGTTTGCATTTTTCTTAAATCCGGAAGGGACCAACAGCACCTTTAAAGGCTAATTGCTTAAAATCTTGGTAATAAACATAGACAAGCCTTAGTGATAGCTTTCTGAAGCAGACTAAAAGATTTCACAATTTGGAGTTTCTATGCAGCTTCAAATACTTTTTCTCACTATTTGTTTTTTATATATCAAATCATAGCATTTGAGGATTATATTTATTATAAAATTATCTTTTGTTCAAATATCAACACTGTCACTTCAAGACATAGAAGACATAGGGATAAATTACTTCAGGGCTGAAGTTAGGGAATTCAGGCCTCCAATTCCAAAAATATCGGGAAATAAAAGATAGCTCAGTTGTGTGAAAAAAAAAAAAAATGGTCAGCACTGGGTAGTCTGTTTGTATGTGATCACTGAAACAGCTTACACCATGGAGAATCATTTCTTGGAGGCTGGGTTGTCTTGAAGAGCCCTTTGCAGTCACCTCTGTGGGGCTGATGATGCTCCTCACCTCAGCAATGAGAGCACGATCCCAGTATCAGGGTTGTGGAGAGGGTTTGAGGCAGTGGGCTGAGGGCTCAGGCTCTTCCCCATTCATGCCGCATAACGAACGAGCACCATCCAGCTTTGAGAGAAGCGCCTTGCTGCAGGGGATCAATCAATGTCGCAGACTTGGCAGGGGGCCTGTCCTGCTGCTCCTCCTCCCTGCTGCCACCGCGGCTCAGCAAAAGAGCCATGGCAGGAGCACCTCCGTGTCCCCCCCCTCAATGCCTGCTTGACTTTCTGAAGGCCTCAGTGGGTGGCTGGCTGCTTCCCTCTCCCTTACAGTGAGCTGGAGGCATCAGCAGATGACTCAACAGGACATAAAGATGCACGTTCAGGCACTTTTGTCCCTTGCACTAGGTGCTCTGACACTGTGCAGTTTGTCCTGAATCAAGGATCTGGCCCCAGAACTCTGCTGTGAGCTTTTGCCATCCCAGGGACCATCGACATGTCCAGTGATCTCAGGGCCAGAGGCTGTATTTTGCAAACCGAAGACTGGCAGTTATCCTCATGCAAAGAAAGTGACTGATTATATCTATTTCTAATTCATTGTTATCTGGTTCATATGCACAACAGTTGCTTAATTTTGGTGGTAATTTCCAGAAAATATTGTCTCTCTCTCTCTCAGTGAAATAGCCTGTCCAGATGCCCCCTTAAAAAAAAAAATATCTGAATTTGGAAAAAGCTCAAAATCTCTCCAAAAGGAAAGCGCCGAGAAATAACTAGAGCTGTCAGTTAGTTCAACTGTCAGTTCTCCAAAGATTTCAGGGCTTAAAAATGTTAAAAGTGCCAGATGCTATTATCTGTTATTCATGTTACCATTATGTTCTGGTCTTTGCTGAAATCAATATAAACTTCCATCTGTACATTAATGGAGTTTCATTGCTTGCTTTCTTTCTGTAGTGTGCATGCGTGAATACACACATGCTCTTTGCAGAAAATAGTAGTGTTTGGACTGATTGGGCTGGTTCTGGTTTTCCTTTTAGTCTGGAATTCTTCAGAATTTTAATAGCATTTAGTTATAGATCCATTCAAACAGGAAAGGAAAGATTATTCATACAGTTGGACTTGTCTAGCTGTGATGATTATCACCTAACAGACCAAAAAGTGGGAAGTGCTGAAAGCGTTTCCCCAAAGGATTATCTCTCCCTCTAAAGCTAAATCACTGGAGAAGCACACAAGCCAAGGCCTGATGCTTTGAACAAAGTCCTAAGTGCAGAGGGCCAAAAAATATTTGGTCTTTGGGTCTGACCTACTTGTTTCAGAGAGATGCAGCCCCTTCTAGGCCACACGTACTGATGTAGGGTCCTTGAAAAGCACAGTTTCAGTGTTCTGCCTGCATTCCCTTTGCACTGTCTTCCTTTTGCAGCTTCTACACAGATTCTTGAATAATACCAAGTGTTCCACAAGGTGCTAAGACAATGCTGGAGAAATCACCTGTTTAAATGTCTATATGTCTCCTTCATTCCTGGGAAATATACAGATGGATCTTATCTAGGAAACAAACTATTCCCACTTCAGTCATTATTAGATTTTTTTCTTTTTCAAAAGAGCAGTTACTATGAAATTATAGGTCTTTGAGCATGTATGTGTGTGTACAGTTACTGGTTTAAAAAAAAATAACTAAACATCTTAATAAACCAATTCAGGAAATTCACAAATAAAAATTCAAAAATATTTATTATTTCAAAGATAGAAAATGAAAACACTGCATATCTAAACCACTAGTATCAGTTCTGCTGGTAGTTGTGGATGTATTCATGTCAACCTTCATCTTGCAATCTTATTTTTGCTAAATGATTCAGTGAAGCACCATTAAATGAAGCTGTGAACTGCAATACTGTACTTCGTCAAGCCTCGATATACATAATTCTCGATCAGTGCTCTCTGTGCAGCTGGTATCAGACTGTGACATGATGAATAACTCACACACACAAGTTTCTGGTCCATCACCAGCAAAAGATCAAGAGATATCTTTCATCTGAGATAAAGAACACAAGCTATATAAATAAAAATGTTAAAAAACCCTCCAGCACACACAGCTACAGCTACTCATGTTTGCTGCAAGTGCCTCTTGAGGTACATCATAAAGTTCAGGATCCCAGTGGAGTGCCAGAGTGGTCTCTCCACCACCCTCTACTTCGGGGTCCTGTCAGCTGGACCTTTGACAAGAAGTGGAAGAGGCTGACGTGTGCCTGGAAAACACCTTACTTGTGTTTTTTGAAGTTATTTTGACATCTGACCCCTTGCAGGATCCACCATTTTGTTGCTTCTTTTGGGAGCTTTTGATTTTACAGTGACTTACACTGGTGATGATCCCTGTAGGAATTTGCATTTATACTTATATAAGAAAAGCAGGTGAGAACGTGGGGACAGAGAGAGTCAGGAACTAGAATTCCCATTCTGCAGATTGCAGTGGCAAAACCACCCCCATATGCCACCAGAACTGGGATTTAACTTCATGTTGGAAAACAGTCTTTGCGGTTTCTTGAATCTTGAACAAAGCTGGCATTCATTTTTCCACTTCTGGTTTTTATCATTTTTGTTTCCATGTTTGGAGGACTTTCAACTATTTATTATTTCTGTATTAACATTTTAACAATACCTACCATTGGTTTTAATTTTCTCTATTACACTTTATATGAAGTTTTCCTTTAGAAATAAAATTCTAAAAGCCTGAAATATGTCAGGTCTTTTTTCTTATTTAAAATAATTACTCGATAATTGCCATGAAAGAGTGTTTAGAAAAGCTTAATATATGTATTTTTGCTTTCTATATTTGTAACAGATGAGATTATTCTGAGACAAACTAACCCTACAAATGTGGTTGCAAAATTCAGTAGTAATTGATACAGCAATAATATGGCACGGTTTCTATATGTATGTGTAGTGTGAGTTTCAGTAGGCAGTAGGTAGCCAGTACCAGAAAGCAGAAGGAAGTCATATTGAGGATCCAGTCTCCAAACAGGCAAAGATGAGCTGCCAGAATTGAGGACCATATGGAAGCTTTATCAGAAGAAACACCCCCGCAGAGCTTACAAGTCCCGTTAGGCAGAATCTCCATTTTCAGTCCAGATTCTCCTCAGCCCTCCGCTCTGTGTTAACAGCTCTGCAGACATCCCTGCCCCTCTGTCCTGGCACGTTCATCAGCTGCACAAGCCCAGAGCTTCTATGGCACCAGCCCCGTGAGTTTAGCAGGAGCTGGGAGCTTCTCCCCTCAACCACAGGCAGCAGTTTCTGCTCCTACAGACGGTAACCTCTGGATGATACCTACCTGAGTATTGGAACGGAGTCACAAAACCAACATGAAGTCCCAGCAGGGATTAATAGAGATTCGATAATTGATGCTGTGGGCTTTGGAGAATTATTGAATGATGCAATATCCACAGAGCATCCCTCCAGAAAGGAAGCACTTGTCCTTCATAAAAATAATAATAATTGAAGTCATTAATTCTCAAAACATTATAAACCATTGTATTTTGAATTGATCAAAGAAGATTTTTCAGAAAACAAAAATGTAATTTCCTTTTAGGACTCCAGATTTCCAAAATGCCTTCCCAGGGGAGTGAATACTCATGGTCTACATCACCCATCAAACAGCACCGTAGAAGTAAAAATTTTAATCTACAAATAGTAGAAATCAAGAACTACCTTTAGCAGCCTGCTACTAAGAAAATTTCAAAGTGGTTTTGTTCTTATGATTTTCATTTTAACAAGAAACTACTCTTTGAATAAGATAACAAGTCATCCAATTCTAAAAAGCTCTGCACTTATGCATGTTTATGTACAATAGGCTTTTTTTTTAATTTATGATTGCAGTTTGCAATTCACAGTACAATGGTACTCACTTCAACTATATATAAACTCAGTGATATACTTGTACAGAAAAAAACAGAACATGCTTTCCAAAGTCTTGCCTGAGTCTATATATTCAACAACTACTTTTATTTAATTTGTGTATTTTTCTTTGTCCTTTATCACCTTTTCATAAATTGAAACCAAATTTTCCCTATGTATGGCTTAAATCAACATCTGCCTTCAGAAACTCTTTCACAATATTTTTAAAAGTCTACCTATGAGAATCTGAAACTATGATATGCTAACCTTTCTTTGTCTTTCTCGATGGTTTCTTAAGACTTTTTTTAGTGTTTTCCAAGAGGTTCTCTTCTTGCCACAGCAAGTTATTTGTTGAATATATGGGAGGCCTTGAAGAGAGAAACTTTTTGTCATATTCTCATCTAATATTTCAGAAAGATCCAGTGAGCTCTCCAGAAAACATGGAGGAAAAGAAGTATCCAGGAGATGTCTCCATACCAAGTCCTAAACCCAAGCTCCATTCGAGAGATCTCAAAAAGGAACTCATCACGTGAGTCACAAAAAAAAAAATACGCCACATTTACCTCCGCCCTGGTTGACTATGCCATTGGGCTGAGTGCTGCTTTGGAGCGTATTTGCAGGAGATGAGTGGGGAGACCGCATGACAGTTCACTGCAGGTGGTTAGTTCCCTGTTGTGGGTACACAACGAGGTGGGCATGAGGCTTGGAGCTGAGACAAGCCTGGGGGTCTGGTCAGATTCATGACTAATGCTATACAGGGTATCGGTCCTCATTCCTTAGATAGATAGATAACAAATGGGCAACAGCTCCTTCTACAAAACACACAGTTTTGCGGCGTGCTACAGTTTGGCCGTGCTGATGCTTGCATAAACAAACTTTACTGTAGATCCACTGTTGAGAACTTGCATAGAAGTGCTCAGGATTTCTCAGATAAGAAATATGCAAACTTCATAAAAAGGTAAAACACCACACAGGAACTGCCCCAGGGTTTTCCAACCTGTAGGAAATCTATGTTCAAGTTCTTCATCTGTTTCCTTCAAAGCAGAGTTAGTTATTCTGTCCTGCTGAAAATCCAGTGGATTTGCAAACTCACACTCTGGGAGAATAGGTTAATACTCTCTTTTCCCAAGTACAGAGACTCACGTGTTATGTCTTTGGTTCCAAAACTTTACTGTCTAAAACTGCAAAGAAATTCTGTTAAATCTTTCTGCATGCAACAGCTTGTTTCAGTTTAGAATCATTCCATAAAATTGTCCCAACCAACTCATAACACTAGTCAGTTTTTAAAATCTCATCTACGCTCTTCACAAAAACCCTTTGGATTCACGTCAACAGCATTTTGATATCAATACAGTGTTTTCACTGTAATAGTCAACTAGGACTTAGCAACCATTTATAGCACTTTTCTTTTTGTCCCAAACCAGGTCTCTCTAGACAAGTGCACTCCGTATCGCTTAGTGATAATAGTCCTTAACGCATCACTGCAGGCTCACCCAGAAATAAATGAGTCACATCCCATCACCCCGTGTCCTGCTCCCCAGACTCAGTGGCACTGAATCAGTTAGATTCGCCTCTGTCTCTAGAAATTACATTTCCCTGGGGCAAGCTGCTGTGAAGAGTGATTCTTTGCCCTCATGCCGTGCAGTCTGCATGTTGTCTGCTCTCCACGTTATATCTGCAGCTGCAGTTCATGACCTAAATTGCTACAGGTCAGGTTTGTTTTGCCTCTTCTAGAACAAATGCATACAAAAATCACTGAGAGTTTATTTGCTTGAAGACTAATGGCTTTTCTTTTGTAATATTTATTCCTTTGTGATATTGACCTGTTTTCAGATGTCTGTAACATACTTTTCTACTCTCCTAAATAATAATTTCGAGAGTATTTACAAGGGCAATGATCAGTTTACAGTGCTTTTACTGTACTATTTTCAAACAGTGAGGAGAAACAGGTATCTAAAATATAACTGTCCAGAAAATGAAATAAGAAGCAGTTTTAATTTATCAGAAGACCCTATAGGTAATATCAGGAGCAGATTGCATTTTTATGATCCCATTGAGCTCAGAACTTGTACAGAACAATTCAATACAGGTGGCTCCATCATGAGGAAGTTTTTAAAATGACAAAAGCACTTGCGGAAAAAAAAATTCCAACACAGTTACCTCAGCTGCAGTGAACAAACTTGTAAATACTACCTCCCAGCATGTGCATTCAATTTTTCCATGTTAATTCTCCTGCCCGTAACTGCATCGCTCAGGTTGAACTGGGCTGTAAAAATGAGGCTGGTGTCTTCCCAAGGCTGCTTTACAGATTTGAGAAAGTTCCTAGCATTCTGCCAGCTTGGAGAAAACAACCAAGGATCTAAGGTACCCCTCACATATTACTATGGAGCACCAGCTAAAAGTTTTTGCATAGTTTCTGCTTGCCCCTCTCACCCATGAGACTATGAGGGGCAAGTTAGAGAAGGGACAGCCCTTTATAAGGTGACTCTAAAGGACTGGTGCTAGTGTTGTAAACCACTGTAGAAAGGTATACTTAATTCATCTCCCCCTCCACGCACAAATGGCACTTCTTGATATCTTTGCCCTCTTGCAGAGAACTGTACCCCAATTTGATAAATGAGCTCAGTGCAATGTTTGAAGAAGACCTGAGGAAAAACAGAAGCTATATCATTTTCTCCAGGTCAAACACACCTCCATCTCTTAGCATAAAGGGGTACACCATCTTTGTGTCACTTCTCAGTTCAGCTGAGAAACATCTTGGGAAACCTTTGTGCTCATTCTGACTTCAGCTGTCTGAGCCTCCTGTGCTTTCTTTCCTGCAAGCAACTGTGACACCTAATTTTTCATTTATGTCAGCAAATTAAGATTGGATGTGTTTCTAAAGAAGGTGCTTTATTTTAGTCAGAGGTCAAGGGAATTATTTAGAGCATTACTGTTCTCTGGCCTGTGTTATACAGGTCAGATCAGAAAATTCATCCCTAACATCTATGAAGGGCCATCTATCGGTCCGGTTGTGGTGATTTCAGCCAAATACAAAATTGGTTCGGTTTTACTTCAAACCGGGACAGCTGTCAATGTATAAGTATATCAGTAATGAAACTGTCTTTTTAATAACCAAAGTCGTAACCAAAAAAATCTTTTCAAAGCCTTATACAGATAAAAAAAAAAGGCTTTGACTCATTTTCATGGTGGAAATATGAAATTTTTTTTCCATCTGTATTTCAATTAATAATTGAGAAATAGAAAAGTTGTGTAAATTTTGCTGGTTTTCTGTAGTGTCATAACAGTCGTGGGATGTGCAACAATGAACGTGATTGCCCTAAGGATCATTATTTAATTCACTGCAGGGTGGGGTGAGCTATGGGGTGTGTTATACATACCCTAATTTCTCATTGCATCTGCTTTGCACAGCTGCCCAACTCCAGGATGTGATGGGAGCGGCCATGTCACAGGAAACTATGCTTCACACCGCAGGTAAGAAACAACAGGAAGCCTAAAGCAGGAAATAGAGCTACTTTTAGCTATTATCATCTTTGAACATGTTTGTACTAACCATGGATAAGCATTCAAAACTAATTTGCAGAAAATAATCCATACAGAAATGTGGCTGGTTTTCCTGGTTTTGTTATATTTTGTGGGCTCAATAGACTGCTGCCATTAAGCAATATATGCTTATTACTGTAGCTGGACGTCTTGGCTGAGACCTGTAGATAAGTCATTTTGTAAAGTTTTCATTTCTCTAAGCGTACCAGCACTCTCTGTACAGATGCTGATGCATGAGATTGCAATGTGGTTTCTGTAAATATTTCTGTGAAAGTTTTTGAAAGTTCTGCTAACATAATCTGAGGATGCTAAATATTTTCCTTAGAATAGCCTACTAGGGGTTGAAACAAGAATTTCCTACTCATCCTTTTGGGAGCAGGACAGAAGCAGTTTCTTGCTTTTCTCAATCACGTGGACAAGATGCTCCACCTGCCCCTCGTGGGCAACATAAGGAAGGAGTGTGTACCGCTGCCTCCCATGCACAGCTTTACAGAGGCTTAGAAACCTTTGTCCCTAACCTTATATCTTTCCAATAATTTAAGAACTAGAGCCTGATACTGGCTGCTCCTTCGTTGCCAAGAACAAGTATTTGAAGATCTCTTTTTTCCCATGCTATGTCATAGATTGTCTGGAGGTTGCTGTTCTGAGAAAAAAACCAACAAAACCAAACCAAAACAAAAAACCAACACGTTCCTTTTTAGTAAAACATACCTCATTATTCTTTCTTCAGTGTTTCTGGGTGTCCATTAGCTGACAAGACATTAAAATCCCTTATGGCTGCTAACTCTCAGGAGCTTAAGTAAGTATTGATAATAGCACAAATGTTATTTTTACTTATCTTCGATCAACGTTCCCTACATTAATGCAATTGTTCATTTGAATTTCTGAGTAATGTCAAACCTTTGTCCAAAATTTGAAGTGAATTGGTTTGAAAGCTTTTGAGTGAAATAGAATTTGTTTTTCTCCATTTGTCTTACTTCATTTTTGTACCCCTTCATTTGCAAGAATTAACCCAGACCTCAGGCAAAAAATTTTAAACACTAAGAGAGATGCTGCTCTCATAGTATTTCTGAATCAGAGAGAAATAGAAAATATCTAACATGTAAGACAAATCTGGCAAATAACTGTGTGATCCAGTTAGAATAAGTTAGTATTATTTAGTTAGAAATAAATCTAGTTAGAATAAATCTAAAAATGAGACCAAAACTCCTGCAAATCATTTTTTATCGTTTGCTACCATATACTATGAGTTTAATGTCACTGAAGCAGACATCAAGTCATATGATTTTGTGCTGGCATAATTCTCACCATGAAATGTCACTTACAAAAGGACTCTGCAAGCTCTGCTATATAGACAGATGTATAGGGACATATGAATATTTCAAAAATCTGTAGTCAAGAGAGGCACTGGCAACCAGTCATGTAGTTATTGAATTGGCTTTGTCAATAAGGATGTGGAGAAGAGGAAAGGATAATTAGAGTTCTTTCATAGCTTTCCCTCTGCAACTTGTAAATTGGATCCCATAATAGATGGCTTGGAAAAACTCATGAATGCGTGTAAAAAGGGGAGAATCCCGTGACTGTCCTTTCTGTCCTTTAGGTTCATCCCTAGACCAGATAGAAGAAAATAAAGTCTGATCATGGCACTTTTATGCTGTTTTGATGGTATTAATAGTAGGACTGACTACATTTAGGCCTAACTCGTGTTTACATTCCCCAGATCAAATGTTAGTGGTCTTATCCCCTAGTCTGACAACTTGAATTATAAACAAAATGCTGAACTGATGGTAGCTATGGAGTTGAACCTACTGCAGATGCAGCAGAATGGAAAAGAAATGCTATTTATATGGGCAACTGTTCAAAGCAGTTCCCAAAGCCAATAGGTAAACTGACACACTGGCACAATGCTTCAGTTTTTCTATCACCAAGTCTCAAATGTATCAAATTTAGGTTTAGTTTGTTTTAAAAAGAGCAGCACAAGAAGCAAGGAACTGACTTCCGAAAATGCTGACAAATTTGAAATCATTTGCTGAGTCATATGTATTTGTCCCTGCTTCTGTTGGCTTTCTGCCACACATAGACACTCACACAAATATTTTGAATAGTTGCTCCTCATGCAGCACCCCCCTCCCCATATTCATGTGTGAATAAGGAAATTTGCATACCAATATGGTTATTTTTCCACTAAAGCTTCTAGAGTTTTGGTCATGCCATAAGGAAAGAGGAGCAACAGCATATGACTTAAATGACAAACTGCACACTGTACGCCATGTATAATAAGTGAGTTGTGAAAGACAAAGTCAAAGTTCATGGACATTTCACAGACAGAAATATGTTGCATAACGCACTTAGCATTTAATTTCAATTAACTAGAAAAAGAGCAAAAATCAAAATCTGTTCACAGACAATTTGCAAAAGGAAAAAGGATTAAATAAAATTATTTTCCACAAATTACCACCTTATTTTAGCTCCCTGCAAAACATAGTTCAGGTGAAATTTTAAACAAAACCCTGCTTTTGACAAGTGCTGGGTAAATGAAATCTTATGCCAAAACCTGCAGTCATGCTTGTACTGGTATAGTACAGTGATATCAATAGTTAATATTACTATTGCTATGTGAGCAGAGGCCATAAATGCTCATAGAATCAGGCCACAAAAGTCCCCTCATGTAGTTAGGCATGAATATGAAAAAGCTGTGTATTTTTTCCAAATGTTATTCATATTTAATTTGCCAGAATCAAGATATGATTTTGGCTTTAATTAGGAAACTCTAAGCCAGCAAAGATACAAGGCTTCCATGTGATCTACAGTTTGGAAATAAGGAAGATCTGTTCAGAAAGTAAGCCTTTGAGTGAGATTCAAGAATTTTTTTATCTGAGGATTCTTGTTGCACAGAGCAATCTGAGGTGGTCAAATTAAAAGATACTGATGTTGACGATGAATCAGATTTTAAAGATATATGGGATAATTATGACTGATTATCCTATTTCAACAAAGACCTTGCTTAGCAAGCCTTAAAGAATTTTAAAAGTGTACTTTAGAAAGATTTTTGCTTACAGTTCAGAAACCTTAAGGAATAGATAGTCAGTCCTATCCTTAGAGGAGTTGTTGCAGTGGTTAGATATCAATTTTAGGAGAGATTCCAACAGTTCTTGTAGATAAGTTTCACACAACATGTTGATACTGATCCATATTCCATAGGCAGCATGACATATTTCAGTCAATGGTTTTTCTCAGCTGACCTCTATGGGTTTGCCTTAACTACAGCTCATATCCAACCATCCCTGTGAGCTTTCTTGGGAGTAGCAGAAATGCTATCCATTTTACATGCAGTTGTAGTTCATCTACCTAAAATAAGGCAACTGTCTTGAAGAAGGGAACAAAATAGCAGGTACTCAATGCACAGTTACAAGAATTTAGATGTGAATTGCTGAGATTTGTTCTCGGCAAACAAACTTGATGATTTGTAAAAGAATCTGTAACCTACACCCACCTGGGAATCGACATCTTTTAGCTTGAGTTCCTGAGGTCTCTGGCCCTCCAATGTAAATCTGATTCTCTTGGGTCTACACAGGAACCCACAACAGAGGATGAAACCCTAAAATGGGACACCAGTCCAAACTCATCAGCCAGTTAAAAGCTGATGAAGATGCACAGTATTACTGACTGTAAGGCAATAGATTTTTGGTATATCTGTATTGAGGATTTTCACAATCCATACAAAGTTATAAGCAGTATTTGGAAAACCCAACCCAGCGGTCAAGCTTAGGAGTCTTGCTAGTGAAGCTTCTTACTAATTTGTCGGTAACCCACCTGAAATACCATCTTATAATTTTATCAGTATTGATAATATCACAGCCTCAAATCTTTAATGACCTCAAGAATACCTTGGACCCTAATCTGGTTGTGAAATCTATCTGCTGCCAGAAGTGGTAAACACGGATGGGGAGATTAAAATTTAGTTCAGTGTCTTTTTTAAGTCCCTAACTCTCAGCCTCTCAGATCTGAATGTCTTCCACAAAGAGCTCTTACTGAATTAAATCCACGTCCAGTCTATGAGGACAGCTCTTCCATCTGTGATCATCTGATAAAACAAGTAGCCAAAATTAATACCCATAGTATTTGGCAGGTGTTCTGGATTTACTTGTGAGCATTCACACTCTCCAGACATCTGCCCTTGCTGCCGACTCCACATGACATTGTGCCCAGTCCTTGTCCCACACTCAGAGAGGTCAAGATTTAGCTCTACACAGTCGAGCATAGCTGGCACTCTGCAACCCACACCTCTACCTTCACTGTCAGTATGAGTCATGTCATTCTGCCAAAATATTTTGTTCAGAAAATGTCATCATGAAATGTTTTGACATTATCTTTAAAAAAAAAAAGTGTCCCCTTTCTTCAATTGAAATTATTTGCTGAGTTCTACTGGAATCAGTGAATAAATTTGGTTATGTCCAAAAGAAATTACATTTTTGACAAATTAATTGTTCGCAGAAAAATAGTTTTAAATATTCTGTGAAGAGATACACCTGCACACTCAGATGTGCTATTACAATTATATTTGTAGGTGTTTTCCATGGCAGCCTGCCAATGACTAGCTTAAATCACCCATGTCCTCACCTCAGGAAATATTCAATAACAACTGAGACCCTTAAGAGAGTATTGAACGATGTGAGCTTCCTTAATGGTTCAGTACAAGATTATTTGGTACAACTCTTTCTGTAATTCTCATACTCTGTAAAAATCATAGCATTCAAAAGGCCCTTAGGGATGCTTAGCATAAGAACTTTGTGCTGTATAATACAGAAACATAGAAATGGCTGGCACAACTTCCTAAGGTAAATATTTTTTTCATGCTGCTTTGTGTGCTGAGGTGTGTTTTTCTTCTTTTAAAATAAAGCCTAAACCAAACAAAAAAACACCACAGAAGCCTTCAATGAAAAAAAAATCTGAACTTCTGAGATAGAAGCTGCTACCAGTAAGGTCTTGCTCCAAACCCTACAGAAGTCCATGGAAAGACCTACTAATTCCAATAGGCTTTTGGAGCACATTCTCTATGTAGGACCAGCAAGAAAGTAGCCCACCCTCCCAGACCACTGGCAAAAACACAGTAACAGGCAGGTTTGTTTCCTTTCATTGGATGGATGTTTTAATATTAAACATTCATACTTGAAAAGGCTTGTTTGTTGCACACACACAGAGAAACCCCTTAACTATGGGACATAATCCAATTGCCGAATGGAATACCCAATTGAATCTAGAGCTAGGAAGGTATGGTCCTGTTGTATGCTTACAGTGCTAGAATATACAAATTATTAAATTCAAATTCTGTCTATCATCTACTGAGGCCCAAAAGTAGAACTGTTTCTCTGCTTCCATTTCCCCTTCCGTAAATACTGGCAAAGTGCTTGTTTATATTTCTACCTGAAAACATCAGAAGAATAACAAACAAACACGTAACAGTAAATTTACAAATTGATCTATATCAAGCTACTTTTTTTTTTAAATGTTGTTCCCATACAAGGAAAAATGTTTGATGCAAACAGCGTTACAAAGTAATTAAAACTATACAAAATATGCAATATATTTCACATTCCTTACTAGAATTGTTAGGAAAAAAAACCCAAACATATGAAAGGAGTCTGTTCATTAAAAAAAAAAGTCAGCAACAACTAGTTTTAATTATTCAACAAAAGCTCTGCTGTTCTTTCTTCCGCCCTAGACAAAATGTAGAATGTACGCGTTATATACTGTGTACCTTTGAAGCCGTATTTTGTAAGCTGCTCCCTGTGTTATTCCATAGGTGCCCGACACCTGGCTGTGATGGCTCTGGCCACGTGACAGGGAACTATGCATCCCACAGAAGGTAAAAACCATCCGGTTGCATGGGGCAGCGGTGCTGGGGGTTCTCAGCGAGCAGCAGCAGAAAGAGGTGGCTTTTATTCTGTGTGCTTCTTTCAGCTTATCTGGTTGTCCTCGTGCCAGGAAAGGAGGTATCAAAGTGACTCCTACCAAGGAAGAAAAGGAAGACCCTGAACTTAAGTAAGTACAAAAGCATGGGTCAACCACCAGTGAAGGGAGGGGGGAATAGCCTTTAAGAGCACAGGACCTGAGGCACGGTAGGAGATGCCCCGGTTAGTGTGAGCCACCTGAGGATATGCCCCAGAGCTGAAGCCAAACCGAGTGTTTCTGCTTCTAATGAAGCTGGTGGATGCCATCACCTTGGAGCCTGAGCAGTGAGGAAGGATTGCTATATCTGCTTGCATTGTTCCAATTATTTTAAACAGTGCTATGAAAGTGCCACTTACTTAGAAAAACGGGCGAAAGGAAGGAAAACAAATTATTTCTGCCTGTAGTGAAATCTTAACATGTCAGCTAATTAAATCAGAGTGACATCTTCAAAATATGTCCCAGAGAACTTATATATATCTCATGTCTTTCCTCTATAAATAAACTAAATTTTCACATAAAGTGAAAACTGGAGACTCGGTAGAGACTCACTACTTTCCTGACCTGAATGCATATTTCATTCAAATCAGTAAATGATAACTGCCAGAATATAGATATGAAGATTTAGACGCAAAAAATGTTGTTCTCAACATTGCTAATTAATTATGAGGGATTGTATAACACTGACAGAGCAGTGCAAAAAAACCACCCCAAATCTTTCTTTGCAATTAATTGCATGAGATGATACAAGTTTTCTAGGTACAGGAGCCCACCCTCTGCTTCATGCCAGAAACCTAGATCAGGAGGAGAGAACGTTGACTTTCCATACAACTGGAGAAGTGAGATTTGCTGCCTGTGATAGAATTTCAATATTTTTTTTC
>JAOXJM010000012.1:116296080-116307379 GCA_026413425.1 Tringa solitaria | reverse complement strand
CTGGGAAAATACTATCTAAATGAATGTTTTAGTTTCTTAGGCTGCATGACTGTATTTTAAATTGTCTAATCTTAAAATCAGCTGAACTCCCATAACTCAGCTTGACATGAACTGGATGTTCAGGTGCAGTGTGCCTCCAGGGGCTGAGTCTTATTCCGTTAATGCAAAGTGGCACAGGCAGTTGGAATCATTTTCTCAGACTTTCTTGAGACTGTCTTCACCTGCTCTCTCCAGTGAAAACGGGGTTTCTTTTGCTGTGTTTCTGTAGATGCCCAGTGATAGGCTGTGATGGCCAAGGTCACATATCAGGTAAATACACTTCTCATCGCACTGCTTCTGGTTGTCCTTTGGCTGCCAAGAGACAGAAGGAGAGTCCTGTCAATGGGTCTTCACTATCCTGGAAACTGAACAAACAAGAGCTGCCACACTGTCCTTTGCCAGGCTGCAACGGGCTGGGTCATGTTAATAATGTTTTTGTCACCCACAGAAGGTATAACTTTGTGTTTTCTCTTTTTATTTTTTCCTTAACATTCCACTGTTGAATTGGCAACATGTGAGGTTACCGTCTGAATAAATTGTGCTGAAGTCTTTTAAGTAACAACACAGTTTACATTGCAGCTGAAGTAACATGGATCAGAATAATTTTTGGAGAGTTGGGATCAACTTTTTACTCTTTATCTCTGTTCCCATTGCAATGTGACTTTGCAAGGTCTTCAGATTAGCACAGTTTCTATATGGTTTAAAATTTAATGGAGTTCTCTCCTAGGCAAATATGGAGTTGTATCTGTATACCTTTTACAGAAAATGCAAATATCATTGAAATGTCACCAGAAAAGATTTAGCAAGAGCAATGGCTGCATTCATGTCATCTTTCTACCAGTAGAAAAGCTGTTTTCATGAACTTTGTATTTAAATAGCTAGAACTACACAAAAAAGTAAACATTTAGAACTTACACAGATTACACAAGTCTGAAGTTATAGCAATATTACAAAGATAACCATCCTTACAAAGCAGACATTGCACATATAACCACTAACAATAAACACTATGATTTAATGTATCACTGAAAATACCAGTATAATTTGATCATGATTTGACCACGTTCAATCAATATTGCAAAGAATCTGCTTATAGAGTCTGAATTAATACCCGTCAAAGTTTGGTCTTCTATCGTATCTATATTTTGTACCTTCTTTGCTTTCTTTCTAACACTGAACCAACTTCTCCAATACAAGAATGTTCAAGGTGACACGAATAAATTCGGTCAGACTCCAGTGTTATCCTCACTTTATGATCCACATCCCATATTAAAGTCTTTACATTAGGACACCACTGTAAATTGGAGCTAATTAAGCAAATAACATAATTAACACGTTAGCTGGTTGCAACTCATACTATAGTTGATTTTTTCTCTACGTAAGGCTGGATCACACATCCAATGTGTGCTAGTTAGAATGAGGTAGTAAATATAGCTTTATGATAGGATATCTTTCCCTAGGACATTTGCAATCTAACAAGTAACCCATGGCTTTGAGACGTTCTTCCAGTTAGTTATCTGCTCTGAGCACAGATATTAAGCAGCATTTTAGAACAGGAGAACTAGCATCTTTCCCTGTGTAGTGTCTAGCTAAGCCAATGTGAAGCTAACATTAACCTTCAAAAGCTTTTTTTTTTTTTTTTTTTCACGTAGAAACACCATGTCTGTTTGGATTTTTGTTTTTAATTTTTACACACACATGAAAATCAACCATTTTCCTGCGGAACAAAATTTTCCTTCACTCCTTACTTGGCTAAATCTGAATACAAATCCTTCTGCCAGTTCTTCAGCATATGGGTATTTCTTCTTTGTCATTTATAAAGATAGTATTAAGACAGTGCAATTCATCTTAGCCCTTTAGTGGGCTATAAAAATTGCCTCAGATAATTACCAGCTGATGAAATTGTAAGCTTTGAAACAGCAAAATGTAATTTAATGTGAACAGTAGTTAAAAAGAAAACTGACTATATAATAGAACCATTCAAAATAGCTATTACAGTCTATAGGGTATATCCAGAGTTATTATTGTATTGATCATTATTATGTATCAACAAAATGATACAATAGTCGTGTGCCATGGAAATCATCCTATTAACTAATTTTTTTTTTAGGATAGTAAACTTGCTATCATACCTCCCCTCTCTTCTGGAGCCCAAGCCCTCAATAAAAAAAAAAAAAAAAAGAGATTTTTATTTATAAGTCTTAAATGTCAAGAATTCTGTAAATGCATCTTCACGTAACAGTAGCTGCCACTGTTATTTTGATAGCTCTGAAATAATGCTTAAGAGTTGTTTACTTATAGGTTGAGATTTCTGTGCCAATTTTCAAGCTGGAATATATAGTTAAATGGCTCTTTCTGAGTTACGTCATTCCCCGAAGCTATGCTATAATGGAGATACTGATGTGACCTTAGGTACAGAGGTCTGTCCAAGTGCATGATAATATTGCCTGAAAGGATTGTTGCCATTTTCAAGTGGGTGCTAATGTTTTTTTTCCTATCTGTTTCAGCCTGTCTGGTTGTCCTCTGAATGCACAAGCCATAAAAAAGGGCAAAATTTCGGAAGAATTAATGACTATCAAGCTTAAAGCAAGTGGTGGTAAGAAGATTTGTAAAAGATGATGACATTTATTTAGATAGAAGGGCCCTGACTCCCATTTATACTTATGCCCCTTTGTGCCATTCTGGCATTAATTCTCACTCCTTTCAGTTATCTCTGGCAGTAACAAATCTTGAATAGCAAAAATCTTTGCATGAGAGATTATAAAATTATGCTCATTTACATCATGATAACTCAGCATTGAGGGTATGCTCTTGGAGCTTTATTTTTTGATTTGGAGATGCTTTCAATATTTTTATTACTAATAAATTATTAGTTATGGATCAGGAGGACTTAGCTATCTGATGATTAAGGTAAGAATCGATAAATATTGTGTGCAGAATTTGATTCCTCTCCCTAACTTGAATACTACATGGTTTAGTATCTGTGTTGTACTTGGATGATAATCCAAGTGTAAAGGAACAATTAGCAAAGAGTTATAAGGGGGAAATATGCAGGAGTCTTCTTTCTTATACACCGTACTTGAGAAAGTTGGGCACTGAGCCAGGACTTTGTGAATTTAGTCTTTATGCCTCCAGCTGCTGAGCAAAATGTTTGTTTTACGTTGGGCAAACGAGCTTGCTTCCCTGTGTCCGTGTTATTACTGGGGCAGGGACTTTCCAAGTTGGCTCCCCAGTAGACCCAGTTCAGGGCTTCAGGTGTTAAAGCTGTAACAGCAGTGGCACAAGTCCCCAGGCAGAGTTGGCCTCAGAGTGATACTAAGCAGAAAGAGGGACAAGAGGGAAAGAGTCAGCAATTATACTAGTGGAGATGTTACCCTGGGGTGTTCCCTGCAGAATAAGGGTTGCTGTTATGTTTCTTTTAAAATGAAAAAATCTATTGTAAATACTCTCTCATGTTTATGATAAACTTTCCTCTTTCTGGGCAATTTTTCCTTTCCCTACCCTCCAGTTTGTAGTTGCATGTTGCACTGGAAAAAAAAGAACTGTGAAGCACAAAGACTCAGCCCCTTCTGTGTTTCAGCTCATATAGATGTTTTACAGCAAAGAAACAATTTTTGATGTACCTTTAGACAGTAAAGGTGAAGTAATAAGCAGTTTAAGGATTAATCATTTGATCAAAAGCTTGTTATCTGCCTCTTGTTCAGTAACAGCAGCTTGTTACTTTTGCATCCATTTACATGTGGACACTTTAAATCTGACATTGGTATTTTCAACTATTTGCAGGTATTGAGAGTGATGAAGAAATCAGACACTTGGATGAGGAAATAAAAGAACTGAATGAATCCAATCTTAAAATTGAAGCTGACATGATGAAACTTCAAACCCAGGTATGACATCGATGTGAAAGTTTTACCTTTTCTTATGCTATGCTTAACCACAATGAGTAAATTCAGTGCTATGTAAATGTTACTTTTAAACACAGCCTCCTGTGCATTTGTTTTCCCATCACTCTGTGCCGCTTAAAAGTACCAAAATCCTACATGCTTTTTTTGTTAAGTATTTGCTACTTTGTTTTCTGTAAATAAGCAGCACACTCCTGGGTATTGTCTTAAAGATCTGGTGAATGACAAATTCAGAGTAGTTTGGAGCTACTCTTGGCAAGCAGAAAAACCATATTTACCAACAAAACATTCATTTTCCTTTGTTGACCAAACTGTTGAACAAACAGTGCAGAATCCCATGACTGCGGTTTTAAGGGAGGATATTACCTCTTGCCAGCACACTCGAACTCTTAATGCAAGTGGACTTTGTTCTTATGTGTACCTAAGAAAATCTCCCTCCTTCAGTTCACTCACAAAGAAAAACCAGTTTGAATTTTGCCTCCAGGCAACACCTGGTAAAGAATGGATGCCTTTTGCTAATTTGTGTAGCAGAGGAGTTTGACAGGAGCTGGGGAAAAGAGTCATTCTCTTTCATTCTTTTGTATACTGGAGAGATTAAATCGGTTTTAAGATGCTTATAGTGGTTCTATAGAGAGAGCTGAATGCCCTCATCCCTACAGAGACTCCTATATGCACCTGGGAGTTCACCTGGGCAGACGGAGTAAAAGTAAGAGCAGAAGCTTTCTTGATATTTTAGGAATAAAAGTTTATGAAAACAAATCCTAAATGAGATCTGGGAACTGAATATAAGTTGAAACTGATCTAAAGCAAACTGACTGTAACTGCATCCCTCTGTATTCATACCACACTGGAATCACAGTGTTGATTCATAGGTTTTTGTCATAACCACTGCGTGCATGGTCTAAATAAGGGTGAAGTTTATGCCACCTATGCTGGATCTAAATGATCTGGCTTTTCACAGCAAAGGCTGTGGGGACATCCATCCCCAATCGCGCTGCAGTGAGGGAGGGGGTGGCATTCAGTGTCTCGGGACACTGATTTCAGTTCTCCCTGGTGATCACTCTGCTGTTTGCACAGAGATCACCCCATTTATGCAGTCAGATTTCTTCTCCTCGGACTTGCTCCCTGGTGAAGGCAGTCTGACCAGCAAAGCCTGAATTGAAACACATCCCCTCCATGGTTTGCTCTTGCCTCCTTTTAATCTAGCCCAGCCAGGTGTCAGGCTGCTGCCAGCAGCCTCCAGAGGAGAAGCTGTGGTGGATCCCAGGCAGGCAAAAAGGGGGCTCATCCCTCCGGGGGCTCTTGTCAGGTGTGATGGTGTGTGAGAAAGGGAAGTGGCCACAGCAAGAGACATTAAAGTAGAGCAGAGATGTGCATCCTAATGAGGAGAGGGTGAGCGTAACAGCCGCGGATGTGACTCCATCGCTCTGCTCTGTGTCTTGCAGAGCCATGGCCAGGCACAGGGGTGGCAGCCCTGGCTTCTGTCCACTGCGGGGTGAGGAGCAGGGCAGTGAGGAACCAGGCTCTGCCATTGCTGCCTTCAGGTTTTCAGCACTTCTTTTGACATATAAGCCTTCGGAGCTGCATATATTCCCAGTGCTCTCACACTATAAAGATTTTTGCTACCGCGCACGCTTTTTCCTGCTCTTTCCAAAACCCTCATTTCTATTCTGTTGGTCGGAGATCACCTTTGCAAAGATCGTTGTGCACTCAACTTCTTAGTTTCCTTTCCATTCTATTTTTCTCTTATTGTTTCCAGTGCCAGCCCTGTTGCTAATCCCAGCCAACCCACAGCTCTACCCTCTACCCAGGAGCAGGGCAGGAAAGTAGCACAGCAGCTAATTCCCGTGCCCTTGCTATTGTGGTGGATCAGCAGGGATGCTGTAAGAGCAGGACAGCAATGTAAACATCACCCTCCTTTCTCCTTCCCTCCGCCAGCCCTGCAGCCACACTCTCCATCCCAGCTCCACGCTCACCTTCCACCCTGAGCTCAATTCCCTCCTGCCCGCTGCCGGGCACCCTCCGGAGACTCGCTGCCACAAGGTTTCCCCATGAACCAGCAGCAAAGTCGATCAGTTCAGAGTGAATACAATCTCTTCCTTGCTCTGAATGTTCTTCGGAGAAGTTATGTCTATCCTAAAAAATCCCATGCCTGAGTTTCAGATCCACCGTGGCCCCCTCTTACAATCACGTGACTGGCATTTTGGGTTCAAACTGCAGTTACAACGCTGCCAAGGGTCTCTCAGTTTGTGTGTTTGTGCCTGCCTGTGTCTTTTAGATCACATCTATGGAGAGCAATTTGAAAACAATAGAAGAAGAGAACAAACTCATAGAGCAGAACAACGAGAGCCTGTTGAAGGAGTTAGCTGGCTTAAGCCAAGCCCTCATCTCCAGCCTCGCTGACATTCAGCTTCCACAGATGGTAAGACCACAGCCAGCAGCTTCACACCTTCTTTGAGACTGTTTTGCCAGCACTTGAAGCAGATGAGCAAGCTCAGGGACCAGCAGGAGCACTGGAGCTGCATTAGCAGAGAGGTCTTTTAGCTAATTTACGTTGCAGTGGATCATGAAATCTGTGTGATAGCCGGTGCAGTTGCTTCCAGGACTGAGACAGCCCTGGTGTCTCTGCACCACAGCACTGTGTAGGACAGGTTTTTCCCTCATTCCTCCCTATATTGAATGTCCACCTTGTACAAAGAGAGGAAACTTCACACCGATAATCCTTATTTACTCTGCTGCTAGATCAAAACTTTAACCTGTTTCATACAGGTGATTTTTCTGGAGCCAACAAAGCTCTGCCTTCTCAAAAAATCTCCGCGTCCTTAATGTCCTACTTGCAAACACAGGACAAAGCCACAAAGGTACTTGTGTCTCCAGGGTTACGGTCCCCTTTCCCAATCTCAAGAGTACCACTAGGAGATTAGGGGAGGATAGTTACGGGGATGTCAACCACAGTCCCAGAGCCAAACAGGCCACAGTACAAAAACAAATTACACTAACGATGATATCTCCAACCCCTTTTCTCACTTGGAGAGTGTGTGGTTCCCCCAGCACGTGCAACTCCCTTCCTTTCTACAACCCCTCCATTCATTTGGATGGCTGCCCTGTTTACGACTTCTCCCCACTTGCCATATCGCTGCTTTTCCACGCTTTGGGGTTGGGTGTTTGGGTTTGGTTGGTTTTTTGGCCTTAATTTTATCTCCTACAATTATAATCTGTTTTGTCTTCATTTAGGGGCCAATCAGTGAGCAGAATTTCGAAGCATATGTAAATACACTCACAGACATGTACAGCAATCTGGAACGGGACTATTCCCCCGAATGCAAAGCTCTGCTGGAAAGTATCAAACAGGCAGTGAAGGGCATCCATGTGTAGGATGTGAAAGCTGCTGGGCAACAGAAATTACTTAACAGCAGTAAACTCCAGATGGATCTGTTAGGAGTTCATGTACTGCTAAGGGGTGTAGGTTGCCATGCTGCATTTACAATTGCAACATTGCACTAATTTTTTCCCAGCTGACATAAAAAAAAAAAAAGAATAAAAACACAACAGACTATTTGTATTAACAGCAATGCACTCTGTTAGTATATTGTATTTATTTCAGTACAATTCCTTTTTTTTTTCTTCTTTTGCACTCAGTTTTTGTAAAGTGAATGTAAAAAGTGTGTGCGACTATTTTTTATATTTTTTATTTATTTCTAATCAAAGAGTTGTTTTTTTTATCTTTTAACAGCATTTTTGCGGCCTGCCATATTTTTACAAATATGTTTATTAATTTATTTTCCAATGGGATTTTAAATAGACTGAAAAGTTATACTGTAAATTAAATAACTTGCTGGGTTTGTACAGGAAGAAAAAAAAAAACCTATGAAAGTAACAAATGACTGAACCGTGGTTCTAGTTTTATTTTCCTCACATCCTGCTTTTTTATAATGGCTTTGTATCAGAAATGGGTTTGCGGTAACATGAGATGCGAAGATGCATGGAATGAGAAGATAAATGGTGCCCACTAGTGGGGAACCCGGGCTCTTAAAAGCACAGTATGCTGGAAAACAGTGTGTTAAAGAATACGTTAGCAATAATGAAATATAGCAATCAGCAAAGCACTTGACTTGGCTGTGTGATTTAGCCTATGCGGATGATTATTTAAAATGTTTCAAGAGAACTTCAGATTTATTTTACCACTGCAGTTTTTTTTTTTTCAGAGTTAGCTCACGGAGGGAAATGACAATTATCTCTAAACAAGAAGGGCAATTTGATAGGACTGGTACTTTTTTAGTACCAGATGTTGAGGTTTTAACCAAGTGACCAGTATTGCTATGGTTTTGGATTTGGAAAACACAAGCACATCCCAAGCTGAAGGCTTTGTACATAACGAATCGAACACATCTCCCCTGAAATGGCATTTAATACTGGTTTGAACTTAACGGCAGCTGAGAAGGCAGCGGGCTGGAGAGGAATAACACCGCTCCAGCGCAACGGTGGTTGCTTTTCTCTGTGACCGAACGGCAGCACCACCGTGCCTGGTTTCTCCCATCCTTGTTCACTAAGACTAGGCCGATACTGAATTTGTTACCAGTCTCTCGGTAGGGTACCAAGTGCTACAGAGCGTTCAGACAGACGGAGGCGCGGACAGACGGGCGCTGGAGCGGAGGTGCTGGCGTGCCCCTGGGTATCTGGTCAGCCTGGGCGCGGAACTTCTGAATCCGCCAGAAGGTAGCGGTTGCTATAACAGAGGCAATGTCTATTTCAGGGATTGTAAGTAATTAAGCATTGTTTCAAAAGTTTTTTTTATATTTATTTTTTTTAAGAAAAAGGTATAAACAACCAGCTAAACTGCCTTTTTTGTATGCACACACACCTCATGTGCATATGTGCCTCAGTGTAAATGTATACATGGATCTAGCGTGCGTTTAATTTCTCCGTGCTATAATGAAAGTGTTTATTTTTATTAGCCTCATTTATATTTAGATTGAATATGATGGCATTCACAGGCTTGACATATACAATTATATTATTACTGTTCCTGCACAAAAGTACTATTCAAAAGTGATTCAACTCTCATGCACTGTGGTCACTGTTCTGCATTAGGTGGGGCTTGCTTTTTGTTTGAGGGTTGATTCAACTCTCTGACCTTAGTTTAGAGAGGGGAAAATGTATGTTCTTAGGAGCTGTGTTTATTTTTAAATCGATTTTTCAAAGCTACCATATGTGCTGTCTAATATAAATAGGAGGACACCAAACAAAAATTTGCTATTAAAGTTATTGTTCTTGCTAAAAAAACAAAAAGCAAACATTTGTTATACTTGTTAAATGCATACAAAATGAGTTCACTCATTACAAAGACTAAAATTTAATTTACTAAATATTTTAACAAATTTGTTATATATTTTATTTAAGTAAAAAAAAATCTCTTACTGACCTATGTATTTATTATTATCATTTACTATGGCTTCAGGTTAATTTATCTGTGTTTGGTTGTTTGCTCAGGATGTTCCGTGAAGTATGTTTGTATTTATTTGCCTCCCTTGTACTTGATGTGTTTTGTAATGTGCACTGATTTTTTTCCTTTTTGGTTTTCTTTTTTTGTGTTTAAATGCATTGATGAGCTATACTGTAAATTAGACCTTTTGTAAAGAGCAATGATGTATGCATTTTTTAATTTGGAGTAGTTTGTATACTGTTTCTTCATACAATTAATATTTCTTACATCAAAACAACAAAATTGTGTTCTGTGCTGTACATTTGGTGTATGGTAGGAAATAAAATTGATAATGAAACTGCAGCAAGTTGATGCTGACTTGTATTACACTTTCTTAACTGCACCTGGCACTATACAATGTGTCAGATGCTTTACTTGCTTTGTGTACAAAATGTGTCATCCCTGTAAGTAAATTTCTGGTATAAATAATTTAATTAGTGTTTTACTGTGTCAATTTGAAATAAGGAGGAGAAAAATGGAACTGCTTAAGAGGCCCTTTTCACTTCTAAAGGGAAAAAAAAAACCAAGATAATAATCACTGCATTATTTAATGCATTCTTTTCTTGGCAGTTGTAGACTTCATTTATACTGATAAAGTACAGGATTTGTGCTGACCTTTAACAGCTGCTAAATAATGTTTAAACATAAAAGCCATTGTAAAGTTTCCAGCAATTCGGAACCGCCCACTGTTCCAGTGCAATTTTCTGCTGAGATTTGCAGTGCTTAGACGTTACACAAATAGAAATCTGCTGGTTTTAGAAACACAATATTTCCAGTATCTAATGGACATTCTTTTTTCACCGCTCATTGTGAGTGTGAGGCCAGTTTTATTTAGGATACATACTAATGGATTCAGGAGCATTTCTTGTCTCAGATTCCAACTTCCCATGGATAGACCCAAAACAGTTTTCATTTAGAAAATAAGGTAAATTTAAAGCCCATAAAGTAGATGGTAATTTTTTATTTGAATAGACAAACTTAGGTAAACCAAAGCGGACTCTGATACTGGAAAAACTGACATGTCCTGTATTTAAATGGAGCAAAGGTTCAAAGTTTGGATCATTACACGAATCCTGGATACTCACAAATCCTGCTGAGTTTGGAGCTGTAGACCCAGCAAAGGGCTGGGATGGAGACAGACCTGTCCTGGGAAGCTCTGCCCCACTGGGGTTCAGAGCTTTCTTTGCTCTAGGACACTTATCCAAGGACCACATGAACTAGTTCTGTAGTAATTAATAGTTACTTAAATAATATTCCTTAATATTTCTTAATGAATATAAAATAATTTTTTTCAGGGTCCTTTAAAATTACTGTTTAACTTTAGCTGTGGACTTTCAGGTCAGCAGACACTAATGGGATAGTCTCTTATCACACATCACAGATGAAATAGAATCAGGTCTCCCTAAGCAGTGTGTTTATGCTAAACAGATAAAGAATGAGGCCACCATTTTCATTTTGTCTGACTGCCTAAATTCAAATTACAAATTTAAAAGGTCTTCTGTTCAGACTCCCCACACCTCATTTTTTTAAAGATCTATACTAATTCTGATTATCTGCTGTTTATAAGACTGGAAGAGGGCAGTGGTATGAGGATGTTGGGCTCTACGTACACGTAAGAAAACAACGTTTTATTCTCAAATGTTTCCAGAAATCTGAGACAGGGACTGGGAGCAAAGGAGCATTTTTCCTAATGCTTTTGGATAGGAAATATGATATCCGCAGTTAATTGATTAAATTATTATTACCTAAAGACTGTTCCTGCATTAATGTTTAAACAACTTGCTCTCATAATGTTTATTTCAGTGTTGAAATGATGGTCTTTCTCCATGAAAAAGAATAATGCGAACAGTTAAGCCATATTCATTACTAAACTAAC
>JAOXJM010000012.1:116283150-116293339 GCA_026413425.1 Tringa solitaria | reverse complement strand
CAAGGCATCGTTATAGTCCTCATTTTATTCCGATGCTTCTTGCACTGATTCTTACATTGATCTTCCAGTTAGTGCTGCTGGTCAGTCTGAAACTAAACTTTCAAAATGCAGAAGCTAAATTTCAAAACAAGAGAAGCAAAGGTTATAAAAGCAGAAGCGTTTTTATTGAGAGAATGGAGCTCCTACAGATTTTGTGAAAAATCAGCCGATGGCTGTGAGAGCAGAATTATGATTCACCATCAGAGGGAAGGGGAGGGAGGCTCAGCTGTCACAGATTCTGTTTGGCTCCTGAGCAGCACGATGTACGGCCCAGACTCGGAGCAAGAGTCAGTGCAGGGCTGGCAAGGGAACCGCGCTCTCGTTCCTGGCGCGGCGTCAGGGGACGTAGAGCAGGGCAAGCCTTACCAGAGTATAAATATTTGGGCAAGAAAGCAGGTAGGCAAGCGGTGATTGTAGCTCCTCTGGTTACAGTGGCAGTGACGGGGTCAGGGGCACAGGGCAGAAGTCCACAGGAGTCCATCGGGTGCCAGGCTACATCAGATCCACCTGGTACAGAACTGGTCTCTTTTCTGAATTCGAGTCTTTCCCCGTTTTGCAAAACTAAACATCCTTGATATCGTCACGAGCAGTGTTACTCACCCTGCTTCTCGGGGAAAGGCACGCTACCTCTCTGAGCTCTGACTCACCCCGAGATGGGTTTATCCCTGGAAGAATGGGGGTGAATGTTTCACAGCACCCGCTGGGTGGGCAAAGCCCTGCTGTGGCATCTCCCCAGCAGTGCGAAACTGTGGCCACCAGCGCCTCTGCTTTCACAGTCTGAGATTTCGTGGGGGCAGCTGGTGTCAGGGAGGAATCAAGGTGCTTCCTGGGTGCCTTTTCTCCTCCACCTGGTAGCACCTCCCCAGGCTCTGCAGTCCCAGCCAGGCAGCAGCTGCCTAGCTGCCCTTCCCGACTTTTCCCCTCTCCCTACCAACACCAGGCTGGAGGATATCCCTTTTTTCTATGATTTTTTTTGGGGGGTTGTTTTTTTTTTTGGTTTTTATTTTTTTTTTTTCCCTGCAAGAGGCTTAAATCTCCTTTCACCATCTTGGGAGCACAGTGTGACTGCAGCCATCTCTGGCTGGGCCTGGCTGCCACCGTTCATGATGCCCTTTTTATTACCAGATTAGAGGACATTGTCGCGATGTGTATGAGGCCTTTCAGATAAGGCGCTGTACAAGTTCCAGCAGGTTCCAAATACAACAGCGCGGCTTTCGCATCCAGCCTACGGGATCAGAGTTTATTTCCCCAATGCAGACAGCTTTGCACTGCCTTCCCGTTAATTAAAGTATTGATTACAATACCGCACTGTTTACATGCAAGATTTTGCATGGTCTTGGCCATTCACATGCAAATGAACTTGTAAGCCTTTCTGTGCCCTAAAATCTGCTGATGTCAGTCTTCCAATTCTAACTCCACGTTGTAGGACATGTGGCTTTCTATAGCTTAGCTTTGATGCCCCCAAGTCATATTATCTCAATTCTGAGGTTCATTATGATAAATCTTTCACTGGTTTTAAATCAAAAACTTTAATTGTACCGTACTTATTCAGCTTAGGTTTTGGCTCCTGAAGGCAGCAGTTTTAATTGCATCATTTGTATAGTGGCCCAATATGTTTTGGTGTGAAAAGTGCATTATCACGTTTAATTTTGCATTATTTTTCCCATATGTTTTAGTTACACTAAAACTTCAGATGGGAAGTGAGGAGGCTTTCCCACTGCTCACTCATTCTCTCTTCAGTGTTTTTTAATGAGCAAAGACCACACTATTTTCTTTTGTTCTCATCAGTTGAGGTTTTAGGGAGCTGTTTATTTGTAGGGTAATTCTTGTATTTATGTAGAGCAAGGCATTAGACATTTTTATCCTCTACTTATTAACAAGCCAGATGGTACCGGCTGCTACCCACACAATTCCAATTATCAGATGGCAAACTGAAATATACGTGGGGCAAATGAGAAGATGTATATTAAAGAAGCATCACGGAGAATTGGCTTCTCCAATGTTGATTCTCAAAGGCGTACTAGCAATTAGGGTGTGACAGCCTGCTGCTGAACGTACAGCATTGGCCTGGGGGCACAAGCACCCAGACTCCAAAATTTTAATACTATGTCTCTCTTTCCCCTATGGAATGAATACTTACCTTTGATATCTGATTCAGGTCTTTCAACCTCTAGATTTCTTGTCCACCTCAGAGTGAGATTTAATATCAAAGCCAGTCAGTAAGTTAAGGCATCCCAGAAAGACAGAAGAGCTGAAGATCAGCATGAAGTTTGTGCATCATCTCTCCTAATACACCCTCATGTGCTTCTGTGCAGGCACCCCAGTAATACAGGTACAGCTCTAACACTGGAATGTAGGAACCAGCAAATTATTGCTATTCCAGGTCTCAAACTGACCTAGAAATTACAATTTACACATGGATTTTTGCTAAAGAACAAATTTCAACTTCAGGTTAAAATGTGAGGAGGTCTGGTCATGCTTATTATAGTTGGTTTCATGGTCTTTTAAAAATAGCTTTTGTAAATTCAGAACCTAGACCCAGTCCTTACTTAGAGTGATTCCCTACATCAATGACACATGTTAATAATAAAGAATGAGTGTTTTAATAGAAACTTTTATAATGCTTTTATTTTTTTCTGCCCAGAAGACACAACCTCTATAGGAGATGTTTTTCGGTGAAAACTATGCTCTCATGCTTTCTTCTTTCTGACACAGAAAGTACATACATGAGTTGGCTAGGAGGAAGGTGAATTATGAGAGGAATTTTTTGTGTGTCATTTATATTCTTTTCCCTTCTGGCTCAAGCTGAAAGCACTAACCCAAATGAAACTGTGGAGAAATTCATGTCCTCAGGTCAGATCAGCTAAAGTAAAAAGTTATTTAAGCTAAAGTAATAGCTTTCTAAAGCCGTTCAGTTGTTCATATAGGCTCCTACAAAGTTAATCATCTATGTCAGTGGATTTTGCAAAAGTCGGGATGTGAAGCATTTCAGATTGTCTCTAGTTTCTGTTTATAGTATCCAATCAAGACAACACCTTCTCTTTGAACAGCTGCTCTTACAATGCCTGGGAAAAGGTACTCTCCTTGCAGCTGTTCCTGGCTCTAACACTTATAACCTACAGATCTAGGGGAAGTGTCTTAATGGGACGAGTCTGAAAAACAAATCTGTGTGGTTTAAACACCATTTACACTTCAAACAGTTTACTATGTGCAACTGGGGCACGTGCAAATTCTCACATCTATCTATGAAGAAGTGAAAAATTTGTGTGGGCATTTGTCTGCCATTTGTTTACACAAGTGCATGAATCTGCAGCTGTGAAGAAGTTTGTGCTGCTTGTCTCACCATCCATCTGTGGAATTGGGGGATTAATAAAGTTCTTTTCATCTTGCTGTTAGCAGTAGACTTGAGCAAGGTCTGCAGTGGTCTCTAGGATGCTCTCAATGAGACCCTAAGTGTAAATCAGTGATACGGCCATTCACAAAGCCTTGGACAGTTCAGGCAGAGCTTTTGTACCTGGTTTACCAGTCACCAAAAAAACCCAACCCAACATTATCCAATGCTTGTTCAATAAATGTTCATTCCAGTGAAAAAGGCGCATTATCAACTTTGTAGTACTGAAGTTCCTCAAAAAGGTTAGGCAAAGTAGAGATTCAAAATAAGCATCTCCTTGAAGCTCCAAGGTGCAACTGCCAGCCTCTCCCAGCCTACGCAATTTTCATGGAGGTTCACTGTTTTGCATCTATTCTTTACAATCCGCGAGGCCAAAGTTTGATTTGATTTCTCAAAATAAGAAAGCCAACACTAGATCAGATGCTTGAAGATCACTGACATTCAAATTATCATCAGGCCTGGATTGCAAAGAAGTGATTCAATAGCTGAACATCTGTGTACTCGCTCACGTAGAGTTGCTGTTTCACCCACAAGCAGCTGTGGAGTAGACAGGCAAAATTCTCTACATGGTGATAATTACTGTGTGCATTACAAAGGAGGCATAGTCATAAGAGCAGGCAATCAGTTTGGGATTTTTTAACTTTGGAACAGGGCAACCATTAGATCCAAGGCTAATATACATAAAATAAGTTTCTCAGCCAAAATGGAGGAACATTATTCAGATCTGCATGAGACTACTGAGCAGGAAACATTTTCTAAGGTCAGTTTTCCCCATCTCAGTTTTGCTTCTATAGAAGCAATGGCTAAGAACTACTCCAGGCACCCAAACTCTTCAAGAGACTGAAATATGATTGATTCCATATGGATTTGCAGTTGACTTTAATATGCTTTTATTGCTCACTACATGTGCCTGCCTGCTCTATCTTAGGCAATGGCATTAGCCATTGTATTATTACTTACCACCAGGTCAGTGGTGACAGCTGAACATCCTTATGGCCTTTTCACCTCATATCTTGTGCACTTTCAGACTCTTGGTCACATCTTGTCATGAACGCTACTGCAGCCAGGAAAAAAAAAAAAAAAGAAAGAAAAAAAAAACAACAAACAAAACGCTGACAGTGAGATCTTTCTCTCACCCAAAACAAGCAGTTATGCTCTGCAGAATGCCTATGAAGTGGGGCTTAAATGAGATAAAATGGGATTTAATTAATGCATAAGCCTCATACGCTCGTACAGGACTGCCTTTTCCCCACATTCTGGATCTATGAACTCAACTTTTTTTCACTGCTAGGAGCTGACAGGCATTGAAGTATGAAACAGTGCCTTCCTTGGGTTAATTCTGACGCTCTGAATTTGCTCTTTCAAGGTTAACATGTGAGTATGCATGTGCCAGCATGGGGATCACTGTCCATGCAGCCGGAGACCATAGTCTCACCCCAGGTAAACAGAGCAGCCTGGACTACGGCAGGAGTTAATATGTCATAAAAAAAACAGAATTATGCCAAAGTACAAGAAGATTAAACTATGGCAGGAATCCAAATCCTGCATCTTTTTGTAAAATGGCTGTATTTTATTTATCACAGGAGTTTCTGGCACAGTAGAGACTACACAGCAAATTCCTTTTATAAGCAGTCGTTTGGTTCATGTGTTTACATGATATTTGCGGTAAAGAGAACAGAAATCAAGTTACTAGTGGTTTTTTGACCAACAACAAGTCTCATTTTTTCACCTGTAATATTCGGTAACTGTATTTTATTCATTATCTAAAAGGGTTCCAAAATTTCACAATTTTTTCTCTGAGGGAAGATGCTAGGCACAGCAAGATTTGTGAGGAAAAAAACTGATAGGTCACTCTATAAAAGCAAACCAGCTGTCAAGGTTTAGCTTGTTCCCTTAATAGGTAGCTGTGGAAAAGCATTGTTTGGATAGAATGATTGCAAATCTGGGATTGTGGCATTACACGATGTGCACAGGAGGAAAATAAGGAAATTGAAGGTTTAATTTAAAGGAAAAAATTTAATTTAAAGGGAAGCCCATTGGAGAGAGAGAGGGAGTGAGTTTAAGAGTTGAAATGGGAGCCCCGCTCCTGCCTGCAGTCGGGGCCAGGTGGAAAATGCAGGCTGGGCATGAACTAAGGAGAACTGGTCCTTGCTGAGCCTAAATACAATTTTCTGACATGACCAGCACAAAGGTGTGTAGGCAGCAGATACCTATGGGTGCTCCTGAGCGCTTAAAGTAGAAGGTATCTTCCACAGTGTTGTAGGGTCCCCACAGAGAACACCCTGTGGGGTGGGTACTGTCAGCCGTTGGTTCCTGGGAGAGGGAGGATGGGTTTTCTGGCACAGAGAGAGATCTGCAGTGCTCAGGTTCCTCCTGCATGGCAACCCATTTGCTTTATAGCCCTCAAAGAAGCTTTGGTCCATCATCGCCCCACGCACACAGACGTGTCCCTGAGCGGCACTCGAGACTCTTACCCCAGGGCTTGTAACAGGGGGCTTGTAACAATTTATACTCGTTGGGATTCAGCCCCGTGTGTTTTAAATCCTACAGCAGAGAACAAAAAAAACAGCAAGATGCTTAAACGTGTTAGTGTGAGTTGAACACAGTTGTTCTGCTGACCTTAATGGCGCTATTCACACGCTTGCAGCAAGGCGTGCGCTGAAGTACGTTGCTGAATCAGCTCTTATGCCTGTACTAAAATATAACAGTGATTTCTGCAATCAAGGCCAGTGCCAAGCTCTGGTACATCCCTGCCTAGAGTCAAGATATTAGACCATTGCTGCTGCGTGTAGTAGCTGGCATTGCAGCTCCTCTTCCCAGGCCTGCTGAAGATGAGCAGGAAGCATCCACACAAATTGGCTCAGGCCGCTTCTTTAATAATTCATGTATTTTTGCTCTCTTCTATAGTTAATGAACCTCCCCCACTCTCACCCTCATTCTCTCTCCCTCTCCCATTCAGTCAGTTTGTTGTGGTTTCATGTATCTAATCCATCTGTCACTCGATTATAGCTATCGAGCACCTGTTATGGATTTCTAGAGTTTCATTCAAGCTGTTGACAAGTTATTCACAAATTGGCCCTTGTCACACTGTCATCGTGTGGAGTGCACTTTAGTGAATTCTTTTGGGTACACAAAATAATGAACAGAAGACAGCAAGGCTTGTGAATTAAGCAGTTTCATGTCCCCAATATTTGAAGAACCGCTAACAGATTGGAAGTTTCTTGTTGGTGAGATATTTTTCAAGTCCTTTTCTTAAAATATTTTGTCTTCTCCATCCAGACCCTTTCACATGAATAATCACAACACAACTTGCTTGAGTTGTCAGGACAAGCTATGTTGACAATGACGCCTTATTTTATACAGCCTGTGTTGCAGCTGTGACAAGTTGGTTGTTGCTACCTCTGCTCAATCCTCTGTGCCCAGGCTGCCTTGGTACCAGCAGGGAAGGCAGAGTGCTGGCTGGCTGGCTACGTGATCCTCGTTAGATGCAAAACTCTTCTCCTCAGGTGGTTATTTGTTTAATTCTGCCCTGGAGGACACTGGGCAGGAATCGGGTATCAGAGGCAACAAAGGTAACTGTGCAAGAGTGAAGAATCTCCTGAAGAAAGCTTTAGGAAGAGTTAAGGTAAAAACAGGGCCAGCAATGTATTGAACAATTGTCATTTTCCTAACAACATTTCAAAAATCTAAGTACCAGAAGGTCTAAAAATAAACATTTTTAACTTCTGCTTCCATACAGTTGTTGTTTACTCCTTAGGCTTTCGTCCTGTGCTGCTCATGCACCTTGTAGCTTCTGTCTGTGCTCTGCTGTCGCTTCCCAAATGCCCTTGATGTTATAAACAGTTTCTGAGTCTGTAGTAAGGGCCTTGTAAGTAACATGGTACCAGGATAACGTAAGCTAAAAGAGAATTCTAAAATATTCTTACACTGCAGCGTGTTGGTAGTGTAGAAGAATGCATTTGCAAATAAAGGCAGAATGATTGATCTGTTTGCAGCTATGAAATGAGTTATTTATGTGCAACTTGGCTCGAAACAAGTAAATGTAGTGTGTGCATATCTGTATATTTAAATCTATTTTGCATCAATAAACATATGTACAATTTTCTAGGGAAGTCTGTGAATCCTTTAAATAAGATTCCAGGGCTTCAGTGTTTCAATCTTTGAAGATTGGGATTTGGTTTTTTTCCAAATTCAAAAGGACAGAAACGAAAGTTTAGCAATTGTCTTGTCCAGATGGGGTGCTAATACAGCACTAGAAAATTATTTGGCAATTGCAAAAGGACTAAATTACTTCTGATCACTTATTAGATTTTGTACTTCTTAGGGGCTTGATGTTGCAAGATATTTTTTCCTTTGTGGTTTCACAGGGAGAAATCCAGCCGATCTGATCATTGCTCTGAGAAACCAATAGGTGGCAGGACTTCAAAGCAAACTGTGAAATAATAAAGCCATGTTCCATTATAACAAAGCTTAAAATAGAAAGTGCAGCTGTCTCAATAGTTAATAGCTTAATAGTTAACTCAGAAGTCCTTTTTAGAGTTTTTTGAATATGTTTATAATTATTGAATGTTCAATCTGTGAACTGCAGTTCAGATAGTCACAAAAACTTCCTTCCAATTAAACAAAAAAAGTTTCGGGGGAGTTACGGGCTAAGTTTGTATGGGCATTTAGGTATCAGAGGATGCTGGTAGGCACCCATGATTTTTAAAGTATATAAGGTTCAGATTCACAGAAATACTTAGATACCTAAATATCTAGTTACTTATGCTGGCATGATACTGGTCACATTTAGGGATCCCAGCATAAATATATTATGAAAATAAAACCCATTCTCAAAACCAATTCATTTCCTTCAAGCCAGATCATAAGACCAAGTTATACACCTGAGAAAGCTTCACTGAGAGTTTTAAAACCACATCACAGCGAAACCATCAATGCAAATCAGTAATAATACCTTCCCACCTGCTGCTATTCAGCGCATTCAAATCAGCCTAATCACACCCTCAACATCACAGTAACGAGCTGCTCTGAGCCCTGCCTCAAATGGAGGTCCTGCAAGCCCTGACACCAGGGTTTTAGCCTGGATATCAAAACAGTCCTTTCATTAGTGGCTTACCCATCCAGCAGTATCCTCAGCGTGCTTGGGGCATGCTGTCTCCCAGGACCACAGCAGAAAAACAGATACAGGCCACCTCTAGATGGAAGGAAAAGCCCAACTCCAGCCTACGTGACAGCTGAGGGATAATGAGAATAATAGAATAAGCTCAGCAGAGACGGCCTTCAAGACAGGCAGAGGTTTTGACAACTAGGGCACAGGCTGCTTAAGTAGTTGACTTGGCTGCGGCGCCCGCGTCCGGCGGTGAGCTCGCAGCCAAGGATCCTGAGCGAGGGGAGCCACCTCTAAACTGGCATCACATCAGTTGCTTAGACACATAAGCCCCATTCTTCAGCCTTGCACTATTGGCTAATTTAGGCAGCTCCCTGCTCAGCTGTTTGCCTTAAAAAGCTGAAAATCCCTTTCTTACAAGCTTAACAATTCCCGTATAGGGATCCCAAGCTGCGAACAGGCACTCAAGTTGGTGCTGAAATTCCAAGCTGCGAGCGGCCGAGGAGTTGTGTTGTGCTCCTCTGCCAAACAATGCTGAAAACCATCAGAATAAATCCCTCCAAATCCTAAATCTTGCTGGCTGTGAGGAAACTAGGCTTGAGGGGCTTAAATCACTTTTGAAAATTATGTAGGATCCTAAGTCACTTATATGCCTTTGAAAAATTTACTCTTAAAAGGAAGATGCTGGAAAGTGGTTTCCTTCACAAGTACCACTGTTAACTTTGTGAAATTACTCCTGAAGTGTGCATGAACGAAAATTGTTCATAGAAATAAGGGTATCACCATCTGTCTAAATAAAAAGGGAGCATAAAACAGGCCCAAAACCATATTGGTGTTTGTATTTTTCCAATGAATTGCATTAAAATGAATAGGTTTTCATTGGCATTATAAAAAAAAACTGTGTTATTTCTAAATTTGTTTTTAATATATAAAGCCATCATATTTTCTAAGTATCTCTGATGGGTGGTCTGAGCATTTAATTAAAGGATCCTTGTAACGAGGATATCTTGGCCCTTTGAATTGTTTTCTTGGGTGATGCCAGAAAAGAACTCTCAGGTGTTTTATAACTGCTGTATTTTACTGTAAGAACACTCCCAACACCCTGAGTCTTACTTCTGTATGAAAAAACGATAAACATTTATAAATTTGATATATTTTACCTCCATTTTGGGTTGTGCTAGTCTTTTGTCTTCAATGATGTGATCTGGGGGCTCTTCTTCCTACTCTGAGATGGTTCAAGAAGTGAACAGTTTTGAGGAAAAGAAGTGAGTATCATTCGTAAAAGTATCTGTTGAAGATCATTGTCAGAACTGGACAAAAAAAATCAGCAAAACTCTCACTTTTATATATTCTTCTGATTTTGCTGCATTTCCATAAGATGCACCTGTGGTGGGATATGAGACTCAGCCAAACATCTTGTCTTAGTATTGCTTAGTTGCCTACTCCCTTGACCAAAAACATCCTTTGCATATCTACTCATTTCCTTCAAATGCTTTTCTTCTCAGCAGCTCTCAAACATTTTAAAACTGGGCTTTTTTCTTTAATAATTTGGACCCCCCTTATGGTCGTGTGAATATCCTACATATATTGTCATCTGTAGCATGCCCCAAACTCTACATCACATAAGTGAGCCAAGACCAAAAAAAAAAATC
>JAOXJM010000012.1:116263276-116282961 GCA_026413425.1 Tringa solitaria | reverse complement strand
CAAGACCAAAAAAAAAAGCTAAGAAAATTTTTCTTAGATCTTCTCTTGCTCAGATTTACTGAGTCTTTCCTGTACATCACTGCCTTAAGAACTATTGGTCTAAGTTGCTGACTCTTCCACCAATATAGGCAGTCGTGGGGCTGAGGTGGCTTAGTGGCAGGCACGTGAACTATTTCCTCCACTTGACAAGTAGAAACTCCTGCCATGCCTTGTTCCATTTGTTTCTCTTGTTACTGAAGAGATGTTCTGTCTCATAAAAGGTGATGTGCCTTGAGAAATTCTGTGTAGTCTTTCTTTTACAGAGGCTGTGCATGTAGATCTCTGAAGGCATACAGTAGATATTTGACTTTGCAGAGAAGAAAGGATCCCAAATTCATTGTCAGGTAAGGAGGGGGAAAAACCACAACAAAACCCATCCTACTTGCCTTTGGATATGTACTATAAAAAGACTGAGTTAGTGAGAAATAGCTTACACACAATAAAAATGTGCTGAATCAGCTTTTATCTTTGGGGACTAGCAAAGAAAAAAATTGATTTATTTTTGGTGGCATTTCCTCGCCTGAGCCCAGAGAAAACCCAAACTCCAGATTATGCCCAGGTAAGTGTTTTAAAAATTGTGTAAATATTTTTTTTTTCTAGTTAATACTGCTGAATATAAAGCTTGCATTAACTAATTGCTAAGTTTTACATGTGGACTACTTGCTCATAAATATCTACAAAAATATTAAAAATATTAATAGCATTTAAATATGAATCTAAATAAATTTTTGCTATGGTGTTTATTTTACCCTCTTTCATTCAGCTATCAACCACAGCCTTAGATGGAGAGATTCATAGTAATGCAAAAATGTAGCAGCTGAGGACTAGAACTATTTCTATGCAGATGACAGCATGGACTCCTGCTTACAAATATATGTTGAACAACTATCATATGTATATATATTAGTTGTGGTAGTTCCATAGCTTTAAATATAAATATAAATTAATAGATTTTTGTTTGATGAAAACGATTCTCAATACCGCTGTACCTTCGACAGTTGTCACCAGTTGCACAAATTGGACCAGATCAGAATGGTAAATTCATGTCCGTTCAACACAAGGCTCTATAAACAATATCAAAACCCACACAAGAATGATGAATCAGGCTTGGACGAGGAATTTTGACTCATTAGTGGGCCAACTATACACGAGGACATGCATTTTTCTAATAAAAAATGGGTGTCATTTAAAGCCACTGTATAATGTATTTATTCTAACACAGTTGCTTAATAGCACAACATTCAAATAAGTCAGGTAATTGTTAAGTTTCTCTTTCAGTGACTTTTTATATCAAAAAGCTGCATTTCTGAATAAATCCCCTTGCAAAAGGCTTTCAGTCTATCTACTCACTGACCTTTCAGCAAACATAGGGTAAGTTGCTATTAAAGGTTTTTTAGGACATTATTGGTGAGTGCAATTTTTTTAACTTCAATTTTCATGCTACTTTGCTTTTGACTATGCACCAGGGATATTTTTAGATTATTGATGACTGCACCATCTGGCTGTATTCTATTAATACCAATAAAACTGAGTTTTGCAAACTCTTTCTCCTTCAGTTCAAACCCTTAGGCAAAGTATCCTTCCACAGCTACAGCAGGTACTCTGGAGTGAACGACCTTGGTTGCATGAAGCACAAAATGTATTTGCCCATGTTTCCAGCAGTACTTCTACCTGTACTTTCTGACAGTTGGGAATATGGGACTTCAGAGTAAGAGGGTGGAAACAGATTTCACGGTTAATTATTTCATATCCACTACTCATGAATCCATCTGGATTTTGCTGAATGCAGAAACTTGATGACTGGGAGTTTAGTGGTGGTGTCATGGTCCAAAGACACATTGAAGGACCTTGTCCAGTGTGAGAAGCTGCAACAGGGCCCTCAACCAAGGGAGTGGAAGTTCAGTGTCAGGTATCTCAGTCCAGTGCTGGAGCTGGACATGGAGAAATTCACAATTTTTCTGAGTGCGGAAGAATTTCTGCTTGGCCTTCAATAGGTTGATCAGAAAGCAGTGCAGAGAGTCTGGTTTGGGGTTTTTTTAAACGCTTTTCCTCATGGGTTCCAACCACCACCTTAAGAGTAGGATTCAAACATTTCTGTGCTCACTGCTTTTCTTTTATCACCAGCTTTGACTGACCCATGTATTTAATTTTTAAGCTGTGGCTATGTTACATGCTCTTTCCAGTGGTACCATTGCTTTTTTAAAAAGCCATAGTAATTCACAGAACTCATAAGAAACATGGATGAAACTCTTGATGACCTATTTACACTGAATGCTGTATTTTTTTCATTGTTAATGATGTAAATGTCCAATCATAATTCTATAATCCTTAGAACTGTGATGTTTTCCTAACTTTTTTCTGAGAATTAGTCCTTGAAAGCAAAAATTCATTGACACAAGGTGTTTTGAAACTTCATTGCTGAGTATCCATGAACCTAAAACCAAAAACTACTTACAGAGGTAGAGAAAGTAAACTGCCAACAGTGAATGTCCTGCTTCTGTTCCAACCCTTATGCTAAGGTGTGCTGATTTTGGCTGGGGCAGAGTTAATTTACTTCATAGTAGCAAGTATGAGACTATGTTTTTGATTTATGACGAAAACAGTGTTGATAATGCAGATAAGTTTTTGTTATTGCTGAGCAGTGCTTACAGAGAGTCAAGGCCTTTTCTTCTCATCACACCGCCCCACCAGCAAGTAGGCTGGGGGTGCACAAGAAGTTGGGAGGAGACACAGCCTGACCCCAACTGACCAATGCCAAATGACATCATACTTAGTGTATAAAGCTGGGGGAAGGAGAAGGAAGAGGGGGGACGTTTGGAGTTATGGCATTTGTCTGCCCAAGTAACCATCACGCGCGATGGAGCCCTCCTTTCCTGGGGATGGCTGAACACCTGCCTGCCCATGGGAAGGAGTGAATAAATTCCTTGTTTTGCTTTGCTCGCGTGCATGGCTTTTGCTTTACCTATTAAACTGTTTTTATCTCAAACAACAAGTTTTTCTCACTTTTACTCTTCTGATTCTCTCCCCCATCTCACCTGGGGGGGAGTGAGCAAGCAGCTGTGTGGTGCTTAGTTGCTGGCTGGGGTTAAACCATGATATAAGGAATATTTTTTAAAGCAATTAATATGCAAAAAAACCCACCAAATTGTTTGTGGGAAATTTATTAAGAGAGAAAAGGATGAATTAAAACTTTTTAAAAGTGCTATGAGATTTGTGAAGTTCAACTCAGAACAAAACCCAACCTTATAGTGGTATTATTGTCATGGGTGGAGTGGCGCACTCCACTCATAAGAGAGAAGCAACAATATACTTTATTGATACAAAGCAGCAAGTTAACAAAGGTCAGTGGTATCTGCGGCAGTGGTTTAACAAGATTCAATGGCAAGATACTCTTAGTTATTTACTGCATAGAGGACAGGGTCAGAAAAAACCATCAGGGAGACCCTCCCATTGAGTCACAAGGTTCAGAGAGAATGCTCTTGCTTTCTAAACTCCTTCTCAGACAGGAGTCTAGGGGTGGCTGGGTCTAGTTCTACTTCCAGACTTGGTCAACAGTTTATGTCTAAAGGTTTATATGTGCACAAACAATTCTAAGATCTAATCTTAGTGAAGCTTTGAAGTTTAGCATGCTATATCCTTACCAAGGATCTGTTGCAGCAATGAATCTCTCAACCTTGACGAGTAAACTTGAGAGATGTCCCTACCCAAGGGGAGATCCTGGCATGCAGCCCACTGTCATACAGGAGAGTTCAAAGGGCTCTTGAGCTGTTCACTATTTATAGGGATAAGAAGACTGACTTACAGTCATATTTGCACACCAACCACAGAGGTATGTTTCTTCCAAATTTGGCTCAAGTACCAGTACTGTAGTTAGGTGGGCACATTGATCAATTTAGCCCTGGGCTATTGTGTTGTTATCTGTCTCCCATGAATCCACGTTAAACCAGATGTGGCCATCATGACCAGACACATCCATTATGACCATCACTAGTGGTTATTGTTTGAGCAAGGCTACAGGAGATAAAGGTCAGGTTGTGGGGCGGGGGGGAGGACACTGTCACAATTATGTCACCTGGATGTGTCTCAAGATATCTAGATAGAAAAATAGCAACCCCTTAGAGGGAGATGACAATAGGACTTTGAAACAAAGATATTTCCACTGTGTGAGCTGTAGAACAAAGTCCATTATCTGAGAGAAAGAGCAGGGCTTTACCAACTTTTACTCAGAGCCACTGTGGAGAAACAGTTGGCTAAAAACATAGTATACTATCTTTGTGTTGGTTATAAGCCCCTGACTATAATTCTTATGGAAATTATTTTTATCTTCTCCAAAGGGAAAATGTTTTGGAAACTCCCTGTGGGTTTCTCAGCCTATTGGTTCATTACATGGATTACTCTTGCAGTGTTTTGGTTTCCCACACTCTGGGCTGAGTTGTGATTCTATCTCTATCTGCATTTCTTTCTTTCACTGCCTTTTTCTTTCTCCAATCCATTTTTTCCCCACTGGGAAGTAAACTGTTTCATATTTTTCATTTGAAGCTAAGGCTCCTTAAATGACTTCCACTGAGTTTTTCCAAATCAGGTTCCATTAGCAGAACAAAAATGAAAACAATTCCTGCTGTGGTGAGTCTTAAGAAATGGGTTGTGTAATGAACCAAGACAACGGGTGATTGACAGTCAACAATTTAGTTGGCTTTAGCCCATTTAACGAAGCCAGGATACATATGAAAAAAACTCAGTAACGCATAGACTCCCATGCCTTTCCTAATGTCAGCAAACAGTCAACCTTATACACCAAGGTAAACAAATAGACAGGTTCAAGGACTTTGATAGTATAAGTACCTGACAATGAAAAAGCATGGTCAATGTTGTTTCTTGGAGTTAAAGAAACAAAAATTAACTTCAGAGCTACTACTGCCAGCTCTGTGATTTTGGAGTAGGGCACAAGCAGTAATGGGATGGGGGAAGAGTTAATATGGATATTGCAAAAAGCCCAAGGTATCACAGACTAGAACAGAATTGTAACAGCAGAACAGCAGAATACCAGGAAGAGTAGAGATGTCCAAGAACTTCTGGGGAGAAAAGGTGGCATGGTGCCAACTGGGCTCTTAAGTGCTGGCTCACTGCCAGTGCTTTGGGACCCCAGTGGGATCCTGAAGAGCCACTTTTGCACGTGGATCTCGCAACAGCCGACACTTAACTGTTTAACTGTGTTGAAGCACAGCACCTGCACACGGAGAAAGGTCAAATCACACACTGCCCTAAAGAAAATAATCCTCCCGGAACATGGATCGTGATGGACTGTAGTGCTAAAGCAAACCAAAGGCTCTTCAGGAACTGGGCTGGACCCAGCAGGAACTAGGTAGTTTGATGCACCTGATCCGACTATCCCTAGCCCATCACCAGTGATGGCAGACACAGGCCAGCTCTAGAGAGCTGCTCTGACGTGGGACCCAAGGGACACACCTTGTTCTGCGTATCTTCCTTGGATATTCAAGCACCCAGATCTGCAATGCTGTAAAGCACAAGAAGAAACAATAATTCTGTGTGTTGCTGGCAAGGGTCTACTGCACCTACTGAGTAAACCTTTCTGAACCACATGCCTAAATGATGCCATGTGAAATGGGGAATACACCTTGTCACTGTGCTGCTTACTGTAGGAATGTTTCAGGAACCTCACTTCAAATGTTCTGGGGTAACTAAAGTAGTTCATTTTAAACAGATCTGACTTCTTAGATAAAAGGTGGCTATTTTCTAAAGGCCTGTCTTTGACATGCTTCAAATAGTCACTCAGAACCTGGCTACTAGGTGACTCTGAAAAGTGTGGTGTGGGCATTATGAAACGCCACAGTCCTTTTAACTAACAAATAATCTATAAAAATCACGATCATTCAGAATACGGTGTATAGGATTTTTCAAAGCCATTTTAAAATATTTGATTTTTTTTTAAATCAAATGAGAATATCATCTTGGAAATGAAGATTCACACTTGTATATGAAAGGAGTATTTGGAAGGGGTATGTAGACTTTTCGGTCCACGTGGTTCACACTCAGTACCAAATCAATTATACTATATGTTCCCATGGGATCTCAGAGTATGATATCATGTGTCCACTTAGCTTTTCTAGGCTGTAAATACTCGAAACTGCCATAGATTTAGGAGGAGCAGAAAGCCTGAAGCATTTCATGTAACAGGCCCTCCCCTTTGCATTTTTTCCACTCTAAAGTGTAAGCCATTATCTGCTGTGTTTTGGGTGCTGGCTAGTGGATTCCTTAAGGTTCCACCTCAACCTTTGGAGAGACTCTGATCTTAGCATTCAATGTCAGCCCTTAATTACCTCACAGGTGATGAGAAGAAGTCTGAGCTCCACTGAAAATTACCTGTTTTCTGCTTTTCAGTCTTTCTGCTTTTTATTTTAGAGTAAGAAGTGACATTTCCAAGCTTCATCCTGCATGTTTTTTCACAAAGGCAAGATGAAAACATTCTGACCTGGGGAAAGACCAATGAAGCTGCTATGCTGTGAGCTGGTGTGGAGGGAAATTGTGCTTTCTCATTAATTCTGAAAAAAGTTTTGTGTTGATAGCACTTTTGGAAAGCTCTAGTCTGGACAGTTAGCCCACAACATCTCTATCTTGAAAAAAAAAGTGTTCTCCTCCCTCCCCATTCTCTTTCCAAATACTGCTAGGATGGGTTGATGAAAAATTAGATAATCTTTAATGAAATAGGAGTATTGCCACAGAAGCTTGTGCTATAGATAGCAGCTTGTGTTCTACTCAATCTTAAAGAAAGGCTGGAGCACTTACTTCTCAGACACCTGTGCTAGTTTGATAGAAACCAGAACCAGCAACCAAAAGTAGGATTGCAAAAGGAACACATTTGGGGACCATGAACCTGGGTTATCGAAGCATTTCTTTTTTCCCTAATAATTTTTTTTTAACATAAATTTTATCTAATTATAAAACCAGCCTCTGGTTTGGTAGCTGCCTACTCTGAGAGAGAAGATTAATGAGTAGGTCGTATTTATAAAGATTTTGGATTAATGCTTTGTGGGGAGCCATAAACCAAGCATGTTTCCAATTCCCACTTGTGGTGTGTCTTGGGGCATTAGTTTTTTTCAAGTCCTAAAAATTCACACCCATCTCATTGCCATGGTTAACTAATGCTGCAAGACGTGCTCATGCAGCACTTGTCCACCACAACTGTATTTTATACAGATTACTGGACCACTACAGCTTTTCGCAGGGAGCTACTTCACAATCCAGTAGCACCATTGGAAAAGGTTTGATGAACAGCCCTTCTCTTCCCTTGCTCCATTTCATTTCACCAGGCGTTATGTGTAATTCTTTTTTCTCTAATTACCCTTTAAAAGTTTACAACCATATTGATTTTGGAAGAAGTCAGGCAACTGTAACAGGTAGAGAGACTCCAGCATAAATTATGGAACAACTCGGCTGTAGTTGAAATGAAAGATTAACCAACAGGGAGGAAATTCTTGTTCTTATTAGCCCAATATATCTTAACCACCTGAATGACTTTGATCTACACCTGTCACCTGTAGCAAGAGCAGAGGAAAAAACATTTATCCTTGTAACACCAGGGGAGGGGACGGTTCCCTGTAAAGCACGTGTGTGGCTGTAAACTACAAAGATGTTCTGACCTCTAAGTTTTGGCATGGTTTCTACCCCTTCCTCCTTTTCGCTACCTAAAGTGATCACAGTGGAGAAGACACGGTACATTGCAGAATTACAAGCATTTCTGGGGACTAGAAGTAGAGATCTAGTTGCCTTGAAAACTTCCAAGTCAAACACGGTTGCAGCTATCAAACATAAATATCTCCAGGATCAAGGAGAACTATTTTAGGGCTCAATTTGGGATTTGGGAATCCTTCATTCTAGCCAGGTCTTTCTGGAGGATTTCCTAAACTCCATATCAGGTATTTATTTCAACTAATTACAGGCAATCTGTTCTGGAGAAAATGAGTATTAGTACAGGACTGAAATGTAACAGAAGATACATCTGAGTGTCTGTCAAACATTCCCACTTCCAAAAAACATCAGATTTTTTTTCTCATTATTTTAAAAAGAACCCAAAGTCATCAGATGATTTAAGTAGCCCTTCCCCAAACCTTCAAAAGCCACAAAGAGCTGGTTTCTGGTGCCCAGCATCTTGTCCTTTTGGGGAATTTTATGTAATTCTTTTTCTACTGATAAATACCAGCTCACCAAATGAAAACAAGGCAACCATGAGAGCACCCCTGTTTCAAGTGGCTAGAGCAATCATCTGCATCCTGCAAATTTCAGGTTGCAGTTAGGATCTATAAAAAGCCCATCCAACGGATATGAAGGAGTTAGCCTAATCTGGGATTATTACCCACATCATGACTGGTGCTTCTGTGCAGGTGTGCCTGGATCCAAACTGCTAACATCTTTAAAGTCTCCACTCTATGAAGTTAGAACAAATGGTTGTGACAAAAATAGAAAGCCTAAAATACCACTTGTTCTTGAGAAAAATATATTGGAAATTAATTTTATATCACTAAAACAATTTATATGAAGGTAAACACAATCTAAGGAAAAAGATCTAAAACCACATTACAGACTAATGTTTTATTAGTCTTGTACTGTGCATTTTACATTAAATGCCAAAAAAATTATTAAAAATAACAGTTGACTACAGAACTTCAGGAATTTTAAGGTATCTTTACAAATCTCATCAGATTGAATATTGCTATATATATATTATAAAAAATCCTGTTCATCTTAGATAATTTACAATCACAAATAACTACTTTGAAGGAAGTGAAACAAAGTTTAAAGCACCAGATCTAGAAACACTATTAATTGTTTCCTCAGGCAGGCTGGTACTAAAGGCTTCTAGTCATCCTTAGGACAACAGTGTACCATAGACTGCAAGAGGTAATGATAAAATATGCAATCTTGTCTTGATGAGCTTGGGAAAAGAAGTTAATACACCAATGTGGCATGAGAAATACGATAGACATTGATTTATTACTCACAAATGTAAATTAATAAAATTAAATCTATAAATGGTGCCCATTAGTTGTCTTCTGGGTTCTTTGTAATGATTTCCACAGCTAGAATGAACTTTTTAAGTGCCATACAAGGATGACCAATCTGACCTAAAACACTGAAATGTAAAGAATGATCTTCATTTTGCTGTCCAACTTTCATCCTGAATTTCCTCTCTTTAGTAAAGTAAATGGACACAGAGTTATTCCACTGTAAGGGGATTAATAAATTTGTATATAAAAAGAAATTGTGGAATACCTATATCCTGTAATGCTCAGCTATGGTGTATTTAGTTTACTCTGTTCAATGAAAGGTGTATCCATGTCAGAATTACAATGATAAAAGCAAAGAATATTCATATTAGACCAGCCAAGGATGGATAAAAACACATTTTACCACCAGAAAGGACAATTTCCTCCATTGTCCTTGACTGATCTGCAAAGTCCTTCATCCAAAGTTGCACAAAATTTTTCATCTTATCTTAAATACAGAGCCTCTTTCATTCAGTCAATTTTCTCCTTTCTCCCTCTCTCTCTTTTAAAAAATATCCTGAAAATAACCTTCAGCTTCTTTAAAACATAAAGCTTTGGCATTTTGGAGAAACTGTAATGAGCCAATAAACCCAATTTTGAGGCTGGTTAGTATCACATAAATTAATTTCCCTGCTAAATGATCAGAGTCACATCCACCTTTTTCACTACCATCTGCCTCACAACAAAGTTGGCACTGTACTCCTTTGAGAGGTGGACTGTAAAAGTGTCATTTAGAAAAGGCTTATTAACAAAATCCTTTCTAAGTTCCAATTTTCCTGTTCCAGGGTAATGATCACAGGCAGCACATATATACCGTTAGCAGGAAGCACTCAAATGTCCATATGGCATGCACCTAAAAAAAAAAAAAAGTAAAAGTAAATGGGATGTGTGTATGGATCTATACAAATATTCACCTCCATTTTTAGGGATTCTCCTAGGTATTTTATCATGACAATTCTGCTTGTTGTTAGTTCTGCCTATGAAGGAACAGTCCCTGCCATCTGGGGTATTTTCCCTTCTTGCCTCTGGAATGTATAATCAAGCACCTATAAAATGGCACTGGCATTTTTCCTGAGCTTGCTCTTAATTCCGCCACCCCTGCCCCCTTCTGATGTGTGACAGACATCTGAGGTTACTCACTTGGCCATCTCATTTCATTCCTCAACAGAGTCAGGTATTTGGCAAGAACTCTGAAGTAGTCTGATGGTGGGGGATATGCAGGGAAACAAACGTGTGCTTCACTTCCATGCAGAAAGCCTTCCTTGATTCTGAAATTCTAAATTCTCATATTCATAATTCCCATTATGAATTAGTACCATTTCTAATCATAACAATGCAAAGCTCCGAACGGGCCTTCCCTGTTTGACAGACTTCACCAAGGGGAGATGTGGCGTGTTCATCCTCCAGCCCAGAAGAGGAGGTGTGCGAGGACAGCAGTTCCTCAGCAGCTTCTGGTGGCCAAAGTCAGGGGACAGACACAACACTGCTGCTCTGCAGCACGGGAGCAGTGCTGCTGGGCACTGTTTGCCTGGGGAGCTGCTCTTCACCTCCTGGGACTATGAAGTACCACCCACAGGTAGCAGGGACAGGGCAGGCTGTGCCAGCTCTCCGAGGAGGAATCAATTTAGGTCCTACACGCAGGAAAAAGGGCTCCCTGAAACCTACGTGGCTTTCTAGTGCCCCTACTTCTCTTGTTTGGGTTTCTTTGCTATTTCCTGCCTGTTTTCTTCCCCTCGCCACTTAAATGGCTTTGCTTCCTCTGTGAGTAACGTGCAGAAGCGAGCTGTCTTTGTAGTTTGCAAAAGCCACATGAGTTCTTCAAGCTTAGGTCTTATGTTTAACAACTGCTGCAAAGCAGGAAAACCTCTGAACATGGTTCCTAAACTCAAATTAAAAACACCTTTCTGGAATTTTTAACTTGTTGTGGGTAAATGTACATAAAGGTTAAGATTTTCTCTATATTGAGAAGTCTCCAGTGAAGGCAAGGAAGTTTTAAATTTAGACAGGGAGTTTGCTGTCCTTTTTCCAGCAATGAAGAAAATGTAGTGACAATACTGATTCACTGGGGAGCGCGGTAATATGTTTTTCCATGGGAAGAAAGTAAGGACAAAGTTGAATACTCAAGTTAAAATGTGTATATATGAGTTTCCCTTTTGTGTAGCAGAGTCGGAATTTAACAGTCACGCCAAAATGAATTTTCCCAGTGTCATTCACGTTGCCATGAATGGCACTGTCCCTTCCTGGGCTGAGGTACCACTAGGCCAGGAGCTGTCAGACAAGGGAGTAGTATCTACATGATGTACAAGCATCGTGCTACATTGCTCTCTTTCACTAAATGTCCCGCAGCATGCTATTGGTCTATCATACACATTGCAGACAGTAGCGCTGGTTTATTTTCCAGAACATGCTGTATTTTGTTCTCCAAAATCTCCATTCTTTTCCCCCTTAACACTAGTGATAAATCCTGATGTAGCAATAGGACTTGGGTTACGATGATCTCTCCTTTCTAAATAACCAGAAAAGACACCATTAAGATGGTTTCCATAATTTTCTGTCTTATTAAGTGTAAAAAGATTCTTTAGCTTTATTTTCCCCTCTTAATATTTATTTCCTTTCCTCTGGTTTGTTTTTATATGTCTTCTAGGAAGGATTGGGTTTTAAGAAATTATTTTCAATAAACTACTTAGGGAACTCTTCAGACAGTTCAAGCAATGAACCTGATGGCAATAACTGCAGGAGTCAAGTTTTTCTTCAAATCAGTTTTTGAAACCACACTGTGTATTTCTGATCTGTTTTTTGTCCTAAAAAATGGAAACCAAATGACTTGAATTTAAATTAAAAATAGCAAACTGTATGACTGTAAAGGTCAAAATCTAGATCGCAGAATTACTAACAGTGTTTCTTTCAGATCTATTGTCCTCCCAGATTTAGAAAGAATTGGAAAGTTCCTTCTTTTCCATCAAAATTAAAACTGCCCGTAGGACATCTAGAAAACTTAATATATTAAATTTTTCATTCACCTCTCTCAAGGTGTTCACATCTGAAAATTGATTTCTGTTCAGTAAAAAGAACCATACCATAAAAAACACAAGTTCTCTGACTTTCCATTTTTGCATGTAACAGAAAGAGGTTTAATATTGACCAGGCTGCTGGGTTTCCTTCCTTATAAAAATATGCAATAAATAGCAGCCTAGGAAATTTTGGAGTCCGGATGCTGAATGTCTTCTTAAAATACTGGAAACCCCAAAGTACATACATGTTGCAGTATGGCAATACCACTATTTGTTAATCACAAAACCAACCTATCTCCATGTCTCAGATACAGTAAACTGAAGAGGCAGAAGTTTCTGTTTGGTGCTGCCAGAAGCTCAGGAGGTTCTTCTCTAATTCATCATCCTGGAGGACAGTGCAGATTTTCCTGTCTCTCAGATCCTGAAAACATGGAGGTGCCTGCTTTGAGCTAGGAGAGGTTGCTCAAAAATCATCACTGTCACTATTAGCTAAACCCCACCTCCTAGAATTGGCGTGAACCCCTTGAGATCTCTTCAGTTTGTTCAGGTGTGAAGACTGGCAAATGACTTGTTCCACATTTCCCAGGAATTTCATCAGCATCTCCAGGTGTGTGAGGTTTAACTGAAACCTCTGAATTCCTCACAGCTAGTTTCTCTTTTTCCAGCTGAATTATGGAGAGTTTCAAGTTCACAAAAATGGGAAATTTCTCCTGGGGAAGAAAAATTCTGGGTGGATTTCTGGCTGAACATAAGAAAATCATGAAAAGTGCTTTCAAGCCAGAAAAAGCAGCTTCCTTACTGCAGGAAGTCTATACCTGCATTGCAGCCTCGTCGTTAGCTGCTGGGTGGCTGAGAGAGCTGCCTGTTAGCTGGCAGCAGCCTAATTGCTATAGCACAGAGCTGCTGAGCCACAACTCTTCCCCTAAGAAACAGAGTGCACTGCACCAACGAAAGTTTAAAAATACCTTTTCCTGGGTTTTGTGGTTGACTTTGGGGACAGGAAACATCCTAGCAATGTTTTTTAAGTACTCCTTCCTTTTCCCTTATTTCTATCCTCAACGTTCTCAACAAGCATAGCTTAAATTCCATTCCAGTTTTACAGGTTCAAAGATATTTCACTGCCAGCTGAAAACTCAGGCGTTGCTTACACTGATCATCAAAATACCAATTATTGTACCTGAGATCTCAGCTTGTCAAGTGAACATTAATCTGGTCAATTTTCCACCATGTATATGGTCACAAAAAGCAAAACTCTGCTAGTCCTTCGTGCAAATAAGATGATGTACGTAGGACACATTGTCAGTATTATCACTGGAAGCATACAGTGCATTCACACATGGCTATTTTAATGTCTTTCTGGTGTATCATATGTTTTTATAGACATGGTTGCTGAATTTAAAACAAAGCTATTTTTCTTAGCTTGCTTAAAACCAAACCTAAAGCTTGAAAATATAGTTACCATTTCCGTGTACATGTTTTTGGCACAAATACAAATTCTTTCAGGGCGTATTACTTGGTATTCTGCAGATGAAAATGAGCCTGGTCACTTCATGTTTTCAGCTGACTGGACACAAATCTTTGAAGATGCAGAAGCTACATAACAATATTTAAGATGACATTGTGCTTGAGGTGGCGAGCCCTGCTCAAGCACAACAACATAGTATTTGGAAAGCTTGCAAGGTTTATTAACCTGAGCACTGCACCATGTAAAATGTGGCTCTGCCATTTGTGATTTCGCTCCGAGCACATCCAGACATGAGACACCCTGCATAGCTACATTTTGAAATACAATTGTGAACAAAAAATACTCAGCTGGGAGGAAGGCTTAAACAAGTAAACTACAATTCAAGTTGTCTGCTCAGTTGGTACAGTGAACTGACTTCAGCAAGGAGTAGAATGAAGCTACAGAGCCCAAACCTGCACCGTCCTTCTGGAGAACAGTCAAATGCTGCAGCGACCACCACCAAACAGGGCTGAAGATATATTTTGGAACTGTTTAGATGCTCACCCTGAATAAGGCACAACATTGAGGCAGATCTGCATAAACCTCTTCCTTGGAAGTAATCACCCCCAGAAGATTAAAAAGGCTTTTCAAGATTTATAAGCCCTTTTTCTTTTTTTTTTTAGAATAGAAACTAGAACATACTTTGAAATCCAAGAAAACTCAAAATGGAAGCTGAGGAGCATCTTCCAACTCCTGAGTGTCATAGCAGAGCCAGCCTCCACATCCAATCTTGGTTTCAAACTAACGATTTGGTGACTTTCTGAGCCACCACATCTCCCTCTCTCAAACCTTAGGAAAAGATGGGTTTTTTTCTCACCTCCCATTTGGCTGTGGTTTTGATGCTGCTTTCCTTAGGAGTCACCCATCCATGTTTGCTGTGCTGTTTCCTTGCTGGATCTGGTTCTTCAATTTTTCCTTCTGTTGGCCCTGTCCTTCACCTGGGAATCCTCCTTCCTCTGGACATGTTGAAGTGTTTCTGGAGAAGATGACATCTTCAGGAGGAAGAGGAGGACTCAGTGTGCTGCAGCTAGGATGAGGCAAGGAGACTTCCTTTCTTCTGACCTGCCATGCACTTCCGAAAAAAGTTAACAGATGAACTTCACACTCCCTGTATCCCCTAAAAATCCCCCAAATCTTATCATAATGCGCCTTTAAATTAAAAACAAATAACAAAATTAAAAAGACTGCCATCTGAGATATAGAAATACACCAAAGCTTAATGTAGCTGAGCAAATGTGCCATTACAGTACACACTGGTACATCTAAGAGCTTCCTTCTCAGCTGGAGCACAGAACAAATGGAGTGAATAGTCAGACTGTAAAAGCAAAAGATTCCCTTCCAAGCATCGTTACATTCCTCCTTTTCCCCCATAGATATGCACTCCAAAGGAGTGTTTCCTGGGCTATTCTCATGTCAGTCCCTGGTGCAGAGGGCACTGTGATTTGTGCCACATTTAGCATTTTGGTGGTGTCTTGTCAGCGTCTTGACGCATTGGTACCCCACTGAGTGCTCTGCTCCTGCAATCTGTGAGCAAGTCCTGGGTCATAGCACTGGGACAAGTCACCCACATCGAGTGCTACAGCTCTGAGCCTCAGCCCAAGGCAAACAAAAAAAATAAAACCTTCAAATCTATCAGAAGCCATATCAGCTTTACCAAATGTAAGGAAGTGGTCTTAAGCAGTATTCCATAAAGAGAAGAGAGCTCAACTGTTTAACAGCTATATTTGGGAAAACCTTTTTGGTAAACTGTGGGATTGGAGACTGCATCCAGGAAGAGACTGAGGTCCTGTTTCACACATCCAGGTGCATTTTGTCCATCTTTATTCTGACCAAAGCAAAGCCATCCAGGAGACCGAAAATCATATGCCTGCATCAGTGCAGAAGTGGACCTGGACTGATCCTTGCCAGTGTAAGCAGACCCTGAGGGGCAGGATTAAATACCACAAGAGCAGAACTGAGCAGGTATCCACACACAGAGATGTGCCTGGCCTCGGGTCCAGCTCTGCCACTGGCCCCAGGCACCAACCAAGCAAAACCACCATTGCCTGCCCTGTCGGTCACACCCAAGGAGAATTTCACTTCTTTAATCTAGAATAACAAAGGCCAAGAGAACATTTGTCTTCTAAATATATCAACTATGTAAACACTGGGAACAAACAACTGTTTAGGTTTAGAATTAACTTTTGATTGGAGACAGACATAGGCTGGGTTCAGGTAAACTTGGGTATGGACATGTGAACTGTGAGGAACTGAAGCAACCTTTTGGTGGGAATTGCAGGTGGCTGTGGAGGGAAAGGTGAGAGAGGGCAAGAGGAGGACAAGGCTATAGTAAAGTTATTTTTTTACAGACTGAAGTTAGGGGTGAATCGAGCTGTGAAGGAAATCAAAACAACCCAAACCAACTGAAAAAACAACAAGAAAGTTAAAAAATGGCTATGGTTAAGGCAACAGGAGATCAACCTGTTAACTGTTTACAGTCTGCCTGCTGTAATCAATAGATATATTTTGCTGGAATTGGAAGGCTAAAGTCAGAGAGACACAAAACCAGTGAATGTATAAACAACATCAGTCTGCAGGAGACTGTGAAGTGCCAATGGCTGTTCAGGAAACAAGTTACTCAGATGCTGTTGCCACTCGGAAAAAAATAAAACTTTTTCCGCTAAGAGGTGAAGGTGGTGTTTTCCATATGAACATTCTGGTACCAACTATTCCACTAGTCTAAAATCCTGGCTTTCTTAGGGCATTCAGGGCTCCACTGCCTTGAAAATTTTCAGTGGTTAGTTTGTAAATACCTGATCTGTGTGTGGGTTTTTGTTTTGGCTTTGGGTTTTTCGTTTATTTTTTTTGAGGTGAAAGCTTGAATTTCATTGTGTAAAGGAAAGAAACCAGAGAGCAACAGCGCAGCTACCCTGTTAGCTCTGACAACCTGGTTCTTCTGTACAGTTTTGTAAAGCACTTAGGAAAATTACTGTCTCTCCCCCAGGACACATGATACTCACAGGGAATGAAATTCAGTGGGGATAAAAGCAGCGAAGGGATTGCTGTTGCTGTTGTATTAGGGCTTTACTTGTTTCGGACTTATTATTGCTAGTGGTGATGAGTTCTGGGGTTTACTGCTTGGGTTTTCTTCTTTTGATTGGGTTTCTGATACAGCTCCAGCTAAGGAGCAGCAGCCTTTCCCATTGCTCACTGGTAGCCAGTTGCTCTTTCCAGAGGTGTGTCCAGAAGTGAATTCAAAAGTGCAGGTTAAGAAGAACTGATTTATGCTGCAACCTGTCACTGTGCTGCTGCTTTTCAGAGGAAATCCGTCTTTACTGACAAGACAGCTAGACCATCCTCATGCAGAGGCTGTGGATGTCTGGAAGTGGGTGGGTGCACTTGGTAGGGGCACGTGGATCATTTTATGTCAGATACTGTACTTTTTGAGGTAGCCTCAAGATGATTATTGACATCACTGGACCAACACAGCTACAAACCTGTAAAGAATCTGGGGAAAAGCATGGGAGATGCTTTGCACTGCAGACTGAGAAAAGTGATGCACGAGAGTGCAGGTGGGGTCTGTCCGAAAGAACAGAGAAGGAAAGATGGGGCTAATATGCCAACAAACTTGAAGCATTTTTTTGTCTTTGGCCAGATGGTTTGACGGTTTGTAATACGTCTGTGAAAGACAAACTGCTTGGCAAGGTGCTGCTGACCTCTTACAAATCCCTCCAAAAAGGAACAAGAGTGTTATCTTCACAGGTGCTAAAGGCCTCTAGTGCACCCCGATAATCCACCTTCAGCAGGGACAGAGATCCTCAGTGAAAATAAACCATATTTTGCTTTTCTATGCTGGGAACACACTGTCAATCCTGCTGACTTCTGCAGTTAATCCAGTGCTTGCTAGATGACAGTGAGTTTTTTCCTGAAATATATTGCCATTATGTCTGTCTGTGATAAGAAATATTACTGTCAACTGGTTAGATGCTCCTCTCTGATTCACTATATAGATCTGATATTGAACCACCAGGTACTGAAGGTGAGGTGCTTAGATATTACAGTGGTAAGGAACTTAAATATCTAGAAAGATCCCTGATAAATGATATGCTCTGCAGATAAACCTCTGCCAAATTCTATTCAAATGGCAAAGAGATAATGTGAATATGACTCTAATGAAGGAAGGCTAGAGTTGCCATAATACATGCAGGTGCAATTGCTCCAAATCTCTCTTAAAATCCATTTTCCTGCCAGTGCTCATTCTTCCTTTAAACAGAAGTTAATACTCTGCTGACATTACTGAACTCCATCACGCTCATTATCTCAGGCTAGCATTTAGATCAGGTTTTTGGAGGTGAAAGACCAATTCATTAACTCTATTGTGTCACTCAATGACTTCCTGTGGAGAGATCATAAGTCAGATGGTGGGTGTCACTGCTGGAAGATAAAAGACGGCTATAAAGTAGGAAGACAACTGGTATAATTCGCAAAAATGAGAAAAAAAATACTCTATAGCCTTTAATTTCTATTCATAGTTCAGGTTTTAAGTATGTTATTTAGATAACAGTGCATTTGAGGTATTTTTTAATGAGTTTCAGATACGGAATGGAAGAGGTTATTGGTTGGTTATTTCTTTTCTGACTTAAAGAGAAGAAATAATATAGGTACAAATAGCACAGCAATTCCTGTAAAAATGAATTAAAAATGGTGTGACTTAAAGCCAGATGTGTTGAAACGGCCACATATAATAACTTGTCTTGACTTAAAGGAAGAAAAAGAGTACTTGGAAAATTATTACTTTATCAAAACAATAATGTTATGAAACCATTGAAATTTTTGTTAAAGAAAAACACAGCTGCAAGGAATCAAAATCCACTTATTTGATAAAAACAAAACCAAAATCCCCACACTGTTTCCTCAGAGTAAAGAAAATGTTTATTTTTAGAACACTTTCCAGGATGAAAGAATTTTTTAAGACTTTTTTATGGAAAGTAGGTTCCTACTGCTACTGGTTATTGACTGAGCATAAAGCTTCTCAGTTTGCACATGGGAAACAAACAAGCAAAAATACTTTTCATGTTTGTAATTGAGTTTTTCTAAGAACATTTTCAAATATGAGCCTTTTCAAGTGTAATTAGCAGCTACTTAATGTGAAGGAGCAGTGTCAAATATGGAAAGCCTTCTCCAGAGACCTTTGCAGCTTCTGCTCAGCTTCCCTCTTCCCGTTGCTCAACAAAACCATGGGAGATGATAGATACACAACTTCTTCCTCCCCAAGCATTGTGGAGGGGTGGGGGACTCAACGACAATGGTAATGACTCTTAATAATATGAAATATTTGCAGGGCTTCTCTATGCTTCAAAGCACAAGGTCCAAGAGTCCACTCTTTAAAAGAAGTGGTGGGGCAGCAGCTCTACCCAAGAGCCCTTGGGTCCCTCGGGGACTGACAGGGGCACGGGCACTGGCAGCAGCTGCCACAGTGGCTGCTCCGACTGGTTGCTACTGGGTGGTACTGGTTGACCCTCTTCGTTACTGAAGAGTAAGGCAAGAATCCTTGTAGAACAATGCCAATTTTAAAACAACACGAAGTGGCATCTTTTAGTACTTCGGAACATTCCAGAAAACTCACATCTCCAGTTGATGGGCTGGGATTTCCAGCAGGTAACAGTGCCCAAGAGCTGTGGGCGGGCATGAAAGCAGAATGACTTATCAGTCATGGCATGAAACGCGACTGCACAGCTCTTCTGACTTTCAAGGTCTTGAGCCATACAAAAAAAAGGTGGCTTGGGAAGCTTAGGGTCTTCTTTAGTCTCAGATCTACTCACGTCCTCTTATCCCCATGAACCCTGTTTTTCCCTGTTGACTCCTTCATTAATGATAAAAAGGAGTGCAGTTCCAAAGCTACCAATGAAAGAAGAAATAAGTTTTCCTTTCTCCTAGCTGGTTTGGAAACAGCTACCTTCCCTTCCTCAGCCTGCCCCTACATCAGCTAACTCTCTTTAATGATAAGCTATTGTCACCTTAAGTGAGAACCCCCTTCTCAGAATCACAGAATCACAGAATCTTCTAGGTTGGAAGGGACCTTCAAGATCA
>JAOXJM010000012.1:116236591-116263176 GCA_026413425.1 Tringa solitaria | reverse complement strand
TGATAACCCTTTCAGTGAAAAAATTTTTCCTAATATCCAGCCTGAACCTCCCTTGGAGTAACTCTAGCTCCTTTTTCTCAGCTCTTTTAAAGATAAAAGGGAACCCAAAAAAAGAAATTCTAAGGTGGTATCAATCTCTCTACTATTCAGTTATTTATTCACAAATTTGGTTCCTCTTACCGTGTTATCTGGAAGCATCCTTTGCTCTATGTTTTGGCTGGACTGGGGAACTCTTCACGAAACCCTTCATTACTTTTCATCCATTTTATTTCTTCTGTCCCCCCCTCCCTGCACCCTGCAATTATGGGCTGTGCTCACTTGCAATATTTTCTGCTGTTATCAGACTGGTTGACTTTTTTTGCATCAAGTAGCAGCTCCATAATTGGAGACCTAAGAGTCACTTAATATAAAGATCACTGAGAATCATAAACCATTTTCTTCTTGACCTTTTCTACCACAACGTTAGCTTCTGAGTCATCCTGCTTTGAAGCTACAAAAGCATTACATATTGTCTTGTTGATTTCTGACTTCAAGCAATCCTTTTCTTCCATTTCCTCTATTTTTAGCATCTGAAGGCTGAAATTTTACAATATGCTATTGCTCTTTTATTATTTTTTTTTTTCAGGAACAAATGTCAGCACATCAAAAGCTCACTGCTTTTCGTGTGTGTCTCTTGAGATCACTGGAAAAAAAATACTCTGTAAGTCTCCTTATTGAATCATAAACCGTGGGCGCCACTAAGAACACTTCTCATAAAAGTTCTAGGATCAGTCATTTGAGCATCACTTTGCTGACAAGCAAAATCCGTAAGAACTCTCAACACTGAAGAGGGAGACTAAAAATGAACATTATCCCGAAGGTGGAGGTGTATGCAATCAAAACATTGCTCTCTTGTATGTAGATTTTGTGTTTTGTTATATAGCTTGTGCTTTTTTTCTATCAATTATACAGTATTTTTAATGAAAACAACTGTACTCATTCATATACACATACACTTCAGCTGTTTGCCTCCTCTCTCTCTCTGTTTAGATGCCAGTCTTAAAACTTCCAGACCTGAAATGCTTGCTGAAGCAGTCCAGTCCACTCAGACAACCATGCAACAGTTGTTTGTAAGGAAAACAGCTTTTAATTTCTAGGAAAACGGTTCGTACCCTCTTAGTGATCTTTGGTTAGCAGGGAGAGGGGGACGCGGAGCCACTGCAGACACATTTGGCAGCTCCCCTGCTGCCTTTGGTCTGCTGCCATGTAAATTCACCATCAGCATACGCAGGCAGCTACATCATGGTCATAGAGCTATGGCTGCAGACAGGGTCAGTCTCCTCAGAGATACACAACTGCAACTCATAAATAACCCGAAACAGCAAGTATACATTAAAGAGTTAGAAGGACCCTTATTTTTGCCATGATGAATCGATAATTCCCTGCCCTGCCACCTGGCCAAAGGTGTTCACTGAGGTGTGCTCAGAGGCACTCCCTGAATTTAATGAACATCTGGGAGGGGTGCGGTAAGCAGAAAGACGTCGACATATTTGGCAGGAACAGCCAGTACAGATCTGGCAGAACTTTGTTCAGTTTGCCATTCACCAAGTGTGAGTCTAATGCAATGAAGAAACGGAATATATGAAACATTTAGAACAGGGCTGCTAAATTGCCACCTAGTGGTCTTGTAACAAAGTGAATCTCTCCAGCATGCTGTTCTGAGTCAAATAATACCTGTGTGCTTTTTGTATTTTTGGCAGAGCCTCGGTATGGGTGCTCGCTGGCCCCTTGCTGGGGGGGTGAGAGTGGAGGGATGGGGCTCAAGGTGGAGGGATGGGGGTGAGAGTGGAGGGATGGGGCTCAGAGTGGAGGAATGGGGGTGAGAGTGGAGGGATGGGGGTGAGAGTGGAGGGGTGGCAGAGCACAATTTTCGAGCCAACGCAAGACGGGACTGTTGGGACTGCTGGGGTGCCCGGGGCAGCTTGTGCAGGTCTTAGACACTAAAAAAAGGGAATTCCTAGGCCAATCAAGCAGGCTGTGCGCAGGGTGAAAATATGCTGCCAGGTAGGAGCCTTAGTCTACTATCTCTACTATTTTTGCTTTTTAACAACAAAAAAAAAGGTAAATATTTTTATATAAAAGGAAAGAAAAGGTTTTCTGACTTCTAGTAAATGAGTAAAAAGTTAGGATTTTTGTCCTTCCAAGGCTCAACCAGCTCCAGTGCAGGAAGCATTTTGCTCTGCTGGGGTATTCTCTTACCTTATAGTCTCACCCAACCTGAACCTATGTTCATCAGCATGTGCTGTTTACACAGAGCCAAGCAGATGGGCAACAACCAAGGAGCACAAGTGGAACAATAAATTTTGCAGTTCTGCTTTGGTGATTAGTCACATAGGTCTGCCCTGAAGCTACTATGAGACTAAAAATAATTTTAAATATCATGAGCTGCATAAGCAAAGTCTTTAGGGCTTAATAGCATCCTCAATCATCTTACCAAAAATCCAGCACGCTGGACTGTGTGCTGACAAAGATGATGCCCACAGGAGGTGGAGGCAGAAGAAGCCTCGTGTTGGGAAGCAGTCCTAGAGCGGGGGCTGCAGGCTACATCTCTAGGAGGCATCAGTTGTTTCAGAGATAAGTCAGAGCTAAGTCAGTCCATGGCAGCAGAATCCAAATGACTCATCTTCCTCCTCCATCCTGTCACCTGCTGGGACCTAGTGCAGTTGATGAAGAAGAAACATCAGCCCTGGGAGACAGAATCCATCTTGCACCTTCAGTGAGGTCCCGGGCAGTTTAAGAGGTGTCACATGAGTATGGCATTGGTCTAAGGATGTTGCATAACCCAAAACCTTAACCCTGGCCAAAACACATCCCTTTGCAGACACTGGGTATTGGTACTTCTCATGTCTCCTGTCCTCTCATGATGAACTGAAAGCCCTGTCAGAGAGGGTCATTTCTTCCCACAGAATACGCAGTGGGGCAGGTCAAGTAAATTAGCCGTGGAAGAGAAAACAAACAGGGCTGGGGCCAGGGACAGGACTTGGGTAGCAATAAAAACATTAAATTGATGACAGGAATTTAATCTTCCTACACTCCAGGTTTTGTGACTAAAGTACAGCTCAGCATATTTAGTTCCATCTATGGCTCTGTTTTTTCCTTTCATAAAACTTTCTGCCTGGTTGACTTAAATCTGTTTTAAGATAGTCTGATTTTTATTTGTGGATGTTTCCCCCCTCTTTTTGCTTTGCACATCACCTACAATTTTCTTAATTTGTTTCACATTGGACTTTATTATTGTTCAGGATTGATTCAGTTAAATTTGCACCTTGTTTCTCTTTGTTTTATATATTTGATTTCCACACAGTTTTGTTTTAAGCAAGTATTTACTGTTTCACTACTGTCTAACCTCACTCCATTAACTTAATCAGATTTTATTTCAATGAAGCTCTCCGTAGAGCGAACAGCTATCTTTAGACCGATTTACTTTTTTTTTTTTTTACAAGACCACAGCTTCCCTTTTTTTTAGATATCATGGAAGTGCAGTAATAGAGGAAGCTGTAAACACATACTGCAAACTGATGTGCTGCTAATTACACCGAGTGTAATAAAAAGGCACGCAACTGGAAGACGGTTTACTCCTTAATGTACTCTGGGTGATTTGATCTGTAAGGACTATACAGTAACAGGTGAAAGGTTATCAATGCAAGACTGTCTGAGAAACTGCAGGTTTAAGCCCATACCTGTTGTCAATACAATTACTCGGGGACAGAACGCTCTATAAATGCAATCAGCTTTTTCAAAAAGTAAATGACCTGTTCCAAACCCCTGAAGTTGGTAAGCCACAAAATCCCATCTAGATGGCAATTTCTCATTTGAACTGTAGCGTGTGGCCTAAGTTTCCATTTTCCCTAGCATTTCTTGAGCTGGTCTCTTCTTTAGGGTTGATTAGGGTTGGCTTTTACTAATGGCATTTACCATAGAGTCAACCTGTCAGTGCTCTGCTACCCCAGTAACCTCCTCATTTTTCAGATCCTGTTCAGATTGCCACGCCAAATGGCACCCACGTAACTCTGGAAGAGATGTTTTCCATTTCTGGGACCTCACGCCTGCAGTAGCTAATATTGAAAGCCTTCAAATATGTCTCTGGACAGCTTCTGCTGCCACTTCCAGGTAGGAAGTCCTAGCTACTCCTGTCTTCATCCTCAAAAGTAGCCAGAGATAATTGTTTTAAGATCACATTAGATGGATCACTTGATATTTACAAAACCACCACATGCTTCCAGTGGGGAGAAAGCATAGTCCAGTGTTACTGTGCTGGCCTTGGATAACAAAATTTAGCTGCCACGTGTAGAGAGCATGTGGCAGCTTGAGGCTGGTGAGAACGTATTTGCATTGGCTCTGAAATGGTATAATGGTATACTGTATTGGTCTTGTCTTCATCTTATATGGCTATGCAGTCTTTACTCAGTTCAGAGTAGTCAGAATGAACTTGTGCCCCCCAAATACAAAATTGGTTGTCATACCTGAAGATGTGTTGTGTGGGGCAAGATATCTACACTAACTACACTGGCAGAGAACTGCCTTAAGACTTTCAAATACTGAAGTACGGTCAGACACTTAAAACTGGGCTTTCACAGGAATTTATTTCAGAGATCTTAAAGACACGAGCAGGGTACTCACAGTAACAGGACGGTCAAGATTGAAAATAAGATTGTGTTTTGAATGTATAGAATGTTTTGCAGTCAAAGGGATGTAAAAGTTGAAGTAACTGGAAATCAGGGGATTCTTGATCATTTTCAATAAAAACTGTGTGTGGATGAAACAAGTTTGACCCTCTATAAGCAAGAGTTACTTCTATCTATTCGTTTTTTATTTTCACTTTGTGTGTGTGTGTCACCTCCAGGAATAAAAACAGCTGGGGATACCGAAATCATTTCCCTTCTGCCTTTCTTTATATGGAGCTGGTATTTATAATGAGCCTCCAGTCAGCTCTGTCATGTTAAAATGAACTTTCTGAATTATTGTTGTTCGCCTGATTTCACAATCAGCCCTTTGCAACACACAACACTGTCACTAACAATCTAACCAAAGGCAAAAATTTCTTTAATGTCTGGATCAGTTTATGTTGGATAATCCCAACACCTTTCAGCAGCAGTAGCATTTAAATACAACTGGAGTGGAACAAAACAGAATGTCTGAATTTTCAAAAAGCCTTATGTATCAGCTCTTCTTTCTCTCCTGCTGGAATCCTGTAAGTAATAACTGCTATAGGCTTTTTTCCCCTTTTCTTTCTATGTCTTGCTAAAAATGTGTGTCTTGTCTTGGGTATAAAGTTTAGCAAGTTTTAAGACTTTGTCTTAAGTCTTTGACAAAGGAAAGTGACTTGTTAGAAAGCCAGTAGATTTATAAAGCTATATATAAATTATATGTTTAAAAACTTGGGTCAAAAAAACTTATCAATGTATCTTTCGATGTGGATAGGGCGTACAAACTCATCTTTTTGGAACAACATCACAGGAATAAAATGGCCAGACAGAATTCCATTTCCAGTTACCACTTCATATACATCTTTCTTTACTTTTCCATGACCATCTCTACTTACTGATTTTCAAAGAAAGCCAGTATCAGGTAGATGGGATTGGAGCAGAAGAGCAGAGGTTGCCTATGGCCATTCTCCATTCATCGTCTTTTCAATCACCTTTTCATCTCCTCTCCTACAAAAATGAAAACATCCACAGAACACTAGCTAGGGAATTCTTCTTCCCATATGTATATCTGTTGGGGTAAAATAAAATATTTCCACTTTCTTCAGGCTACAAACTGACTTGAATTCTGCTGCAGCACTGGCAGAGTTTTACCTGTTCCAAGGGCAGTACATCTCACCCGTAGCAGGGCTACAGGAGCTTTGTACCTCTTTGAAGCAACTCTGAATAAAACCTTCACCGCTTGCCAAAAGAACCATCAAAACTCTACATAGCTAGAATAGCTCAATCACTGAGCTATAAATCTATAAAAGCGAAGACAGGATGCACTCCCAACTGTTCATTCCCACTTTTTCCGGTACTTTAACTTGACATAAAACATGTGTACCAGCAGAGGGCATTACATGCCTCAATAAAATACAGATAGAGAAACAATTTGAAAGGAAGGGGAAATTCTTCTAGCATTCCTAGGATATTGGACATTTTATATAACTAATCAAAAGCTTAACACAAACTGGAATATCCCAAGGACAGGGTCTATCACATATTTCTCAATAACTTACTCATTCCGGTAGCTCTTTTACTGGGAAAAACAGAAAATTAGTTCTCCCTTATAAACAAAAGGATGAAACTTAAGTTATTAGAACTGAAAACATTTTTCCTTCTAAAGAGATGAATCTAAGGAGAAAGCAAGAAAAGCATGTTTATTTTTTACATATTTATTGCATAGTTTTTGTTTTCATTTCTCCTACTGCTTAGCTAACACAATGCAGCCTTTTTCTATTTAGTAAGCCACGTGCTTTTGTGGATTTTGCTTTATTAGCATCAAGTAATACTGAATTACATCAGCTGAGAAGCCATCCTTTTGGATATCATCAGTTACAGAAATATGGCACAGCTGGGAGTACATTTGTCATTTAAAATTTATGTTAGAAAAAAAAAAAAATCCTGCTTCCATTTTTCAAGTCTGCAATTTTGTATAAGGATCCTGAACTTCTTTTTTCCATCTCAAAGAGCTTAACAGGTAGACAGCCTCTAAATTTATATTGATAGATTCCAAATTTATACTGATAAATTTTAATTTTCTATAAATCAACCAAAATGAATGCAGTCACTAGAACTGAAAGACAATGACTGAGGAAAACACAAAGCAGAGAATACTTGTCATAGTTCTGTGCAGCTTTTCATTGCAATTAGCTTAATGTTTGCACTTTTTTTTTTTCATAGTCTGAGGGTTTTAGCTGCACTTGTAATGATCCATCGATTTCACACATGAAAACAACTTTACAGTCTTGAGATCTGAAAACAAGTTATCTCACAAACATTCTTCTACCAAGTAATACCTTGCTTCTTTGTAATATTGTTATATTTCTGCTCTTCAGGTAGAAGTAGGGTCTTTGGGGAAAGCAATGCAACACCAGAGTTCACATACTAATGCATCAATGCATAATTAGGTGTTATCAGATAATTTCATATACACTTATTCACTGTAATATACTAATAATTTTCTAGAATGTTCTCTTTATAAAAAAAGAGGGTAAAGAATCTTTTTCAATTCAACCTAGCAGACAAAATTTGGAAACATCTGTATTTCTAAAACACATTACAAACAAAGCTTACTGAAAAAAACATGTAAAAGAATAAATTTCTTTTTAGAAAAATACTTAATTATCATTGCACTTGATGAAATTTTGTTACGTAAGAAAAGAAAAATCTAAAATGTAGGTAAGTCTTCAATGAATGAAAATTAATTTCTTCGGTGGAACACTTCTTTTTACACAAGGATGCAAAGGATATAGCAGCCAATTATCTTTTTATTATACAAAGCATTCCAGCTCTTCAAGTTTGTACATGAGTGTGTAACTTTAGATCTTAGAATGCAAACATAACATGATAATTATTTGTTTGTTTAAAAGGCAAGGATGTGCAGTGACTGAAGTCTATTGCTCGGATATCACAACTGCATTGGGTAATTTTCCAGGTGATTTACAGAATATCATTACTGGGTAGGATGCACTCGCTTGTTCATCCAGTGCTGATTTGCTTCGTTACTTGAACACTGGCACAGCAAATGAATAGCTTATAATAATGTGCATATCAGAAATCCAACATTTGGAAGTACAATCTTTGCATTTAAGTCCAGTCCTAAAATTAAAATACTATTTCCTTCTGCTTCAATAAACCAAAGGAAAAATGTCTTTCCAATGAAAGGATAAACGCCCAGACACATCTACACAAACGACACACTGACACTCTGTGCATGTTTTCCTTCTGCTTGTTTCAAAACTAAACAAAACACTTCGTTGGCTGAAGATAAGAAAAGTCTTTGTCCAGGTAAGCCTAAAATGATCTTAACTTTCAGCATCATCTAGGCTGCTCTACAAACAAGAAGGACTGTGCTATGAAGGAAAGGATAATTGCTCTTGAAAGCGGCTGTCTTGACAAGTAAAATATATATTCATGAAAAACTATGGGACAATATTAATTTAAACTCTAAGACTAATACGGCCAGTATGTGAGATGTAAAACTCTCCAACACAAAGAAAAAGGTGCTTCAAGTTTAAGCAGGCTGAATTTTAGTGACTTCTATCCACAAAGCCTGTAAGTCAGGGAATGAGAACTCAGCCCCAAGCCCGTTTCTGGATACGGGCCCTGCAGTCCCATGCTTATGCTGCTGTAAAAGCTTATGAAGGTGCTCTGAAATTTGAGCTATCAAAGTCAAGGAGACTGCTCTCTGGGTTAAAAAAAAAACCACATTTTTGCTTTATGATGAAAGGAAGAGGTGACAGGAAGCCTTACAAATACCTTATATTTCCTACTACTTTTTTCGACTCTTTTATTTTTTGAAGTCAACTGCGTATCACAAACACAGTGCAATGTGCAAATAATAATGCAAAATGGCATGCAAAGAGGTTAATTTGCCTCATGTCAGCTTCTTGACTAAAAATTTCTGCAGAAACTACAAAGAAAGACTAAGTATGCATGTGGGAAATTTTCATCCATATCTTAAGCAGTATATAACTGAAAAGTTATGCTCTCTAGAAAGAGGTTGGCTTTCAACAAATATTTTGAATAGTTATTGTTACCACATCACTATTAGATCTATGAGGGGGAGGCAGCAAAACGGTGTTGGTTTTTTTTTTTGCTTTTAACAACATTTTTTCTTTTTGATAGAAGGGAGTTGCTAAGAGTCATCCCAGGTTATAGCAAAGTTTGGACAAAAGAGAAATTTTACCTAACCCACATGGAGAAAAATATGCTGTCATTACTACTGGTGCCAAGATTAGGAAGGTCAGTGGCAGCAGCTGGAGGGAGTCTGAAAAAGAGGTGAGAGGATAAGAGTCACTAGCATGATCAAAGGAGAAATGCCTCTGCATCAACTTGTAAACAAGCACTTTAATCATGTTTGCTACTTTGTGAGCATTTGAACAACTCAGACAGAGATATGAAAGATGCTTTTAGCTCCCTTCTCTTTTATGCAGGTCCTGGATGGCTTTAAACAAACACTTTCCATCTGAATAATGAGGAAAAGAATAATAACATTTCTCTTTCTCCAAGGGCTGATTGCAAGAATAAATCAGATGCTCAGATGTTATAGTAATGCATCTCAGTAAGTTAAAAGACTTTTCAAAACAAGCCAATCACATTTACATTATTTTTTAGATACCTACAATTCAAAAATCTCTTTCTTGGCAATCATAAGCTGTTAGTATGTAAGCAAGGAATTTCTGGATGCTTAACCCCAAAACATGAAGAACAGTTATTGGGATATACTTCAGCTGGCTGACAGCAGAATAGACAAAAAAGAGACTATTAAATTATTAAATTATTAAATGACCTACTCTACAGCTTCTCATATGCAGTTTTGCAGCTGGAGATGAAGTGACTGCTAGGATGCTTAGTTTGGTCTCCTCAAAATGTCTACAGTGAGACTCTCGTTTGAAAAGTGATTATGTAAAAATAGCACTTCCTACTCAGCAGATCTGTTCTGGTGTGCTTCAGCGGGGAGAGGGGAAAAAAATAATCACTGCATGTCTTTGTTGCTGAGCCACCACATCTCTGGGGGAAGAAACTGCATTATAATCCAGTTTATGCAACTTCATCAAAATCACCAATTTAAAGCTATAGTGTACCTAAGCAAAACCCATCATTTCAAAATTGTGCCCTTTGAAATCAGACCTGCACAACCTCATTACCTTCAGTTGAATGGAAATGAATGAAATGAAAGGAAATAAACCCTTCAGACTGAAAAATCACAACTGGATTTCCTCCAGCTTCCTATCATCACCCAAACTAATCAAGCTATTTCTCCCCCAGGTGGATACTGAAAAGAAAGAGAGAGGTGACGATGATTCTTTTTTTAAATATTTGGCAGGTAGTCTCAGAGCATGAAGCCCATATAAGTTTCAAGAGGTTACATGAGGACTACAGAAGGCTAATAGCATGATAACAGCTGCTAGCACAGGGATGTAAGCAATGCAAAATCCAGATTCATGCAGTTTGGTCAGCCTGTTGCCAGGGCTGTCAGACTCCTGAGTGATGGAGTGGGCTTTGCCACTATCAGCTGCTTCCAAAGGATCAATGTATCACAACAAATGTTCCTCTTTCAAAAGAAGTCTTCTTTACCAGTGTGATTTTTTCCCCAAGAAGAGCAGATGAGGAGGCTCTTGTAAAAAGGGAAAAAAAAAAAAAAAGTACAATTCTTAACACTGGAAAATGCATACTTAGGATCTGTCTAGAGATTTGAAAGGATACTTTGATCATTCTTGCCAATTATATACCTGTTAGAGGCAAATATATTTACATATTTAATATTCAGCTAATCTCCAAAACCTTCTTTGATCAAATAGACATGCCATTTTTCCTCAAACGCTGTGCCAAAATCTCATCTCTAGATAGCCTAATGTGTGAAGTGATGAATTTGTTTTCAAGTCTTTTACAGAATGCCTTCCATTTTTCACTTCAGATTAAAACACCTACCCTTTTAACAAGTGTATTGCCTCTCATGAACACTATCTTTAAATATAAAAGAAATCATAACAGAAGGGTTCCCTTTGGGTTTTGCCTTTTGACATTCCTCTACTTAGGAACCTTCTGACTTCTGAGAAGGAAAACCAATGGCATTATGCTGGCAGACACAATCTTTTTCTAAATGAACAGAAATGTCTACATATTTCTCCTTACCATCTGTGACACATTCTAGTGTCCCTTACAGATACAGATCTTGAATGACCTTCACTAAGGCCCTGAAGCAGCAGACCTAGAAGCCTGACTAGCCCTTGAACTGCAAATTTTGTGTTAGGGCGTCCGTGCTCATTCCAAATGGAAATATTACTTCCTAAGTTTGCAGGAAAGAAACATACAGGTTCTGACAGGGGTCAGCCCAGCCATGGAGGTTTTGCAGTAGAATCTGGACTCAGGTCTGTTACGTTAGAGTTAGACATGACAAATCCCAATCAAAAAGTGTCATATTTTTGTGATCAGACTGCATCTCTTACAAAATACATGCTTTCCAAGCAATGTCTAAGCTTGCAATTCTTTTCTCCTTCTTCTGTACCAAGCTTTCTCTGAAGTCTCTTAAAAAAACCTCTTTCCCAAAGCCCACCCAAGAGTGTTTTACTCAACAAAGAAAGAGATGCAAAAGCAGCATCACAATTCCTTTATGTATTAAAAATGTGGTATTTGCTTTGAACCTCAGGCTGGGTCTCAGTAGACCTTTCAAGCACGGTCTACATTTTTACTGAAGAAGTACTAGGTACTCCTCTCCTTACAGAACCAGGCATTCCAACAACAGAGGCTTAAGAGCTCTGGCAAGTACGGCATACAGTCTGATAACTAAACTGCAATATATCTGCAGTTACTGTCAGTAAAGCACTCCTTGATGTACCATGAAAGAGTTCCTCAGAATAAACCCCACTAGTAGAGGTGCAGTAAGATTTCATTTTCAAGTCCTATCAGAATTACTCTCGTATTTTTTCAGAATACTCCTTAGCGTTGCCACTTTGGGGAGCCAGTGTGCGAGGCTCTGATTGCAGGCAGCTCCAGTCCATCACACCACGGCAGGCTGGGGTCCACCCATCAGCACTATGCCTCATTAGTGGCATTCAGGAAGGAATACATCAATTTGTACAACTGTTTTCAAGGTGTGATGTCCAACTGTACTGACTTATTTAAGCATGGACCACAGAGCTCGTTAATCTAGGAAATGCAAAATAAACAATGAAAATATTAGAGAGAAACATTTAACACAGAAAAAAATGCTCTTTCATAGAGTGCAGCAAACTTTTCATCCTCACCTATCACAAAAATATTTTGGAGGTTATAAAGCATTTTTTCTTACTAATGATTAGATCACTAAACAGTACAACTTACTGCAGGAATACAAATAATATTCCTAAAAATTTATAAAGATAAAATTAAATACCCTTCAGTGAGAAGGTTTTTTAGGGTTTTGAAATCACTAGATTATTATTTTTTTCTCTTTAGTCAGAAGACTCATTTTCTTTGCAAAAATGTTTTTCTACCTGGGACAAATTTGTAGAAACAGATTTACTGAGAAGAATTCTGACACTTTCCTGGCAACTGGCAGTGATGCCTGGTGAAAGTAGCTAAATTTTGCTGCAGAAGAAATTTGCAAAAACTCATGAAAACAGCTTTTGAACTCATCCAAATGTCATTCCCCTAAAGACAAATCTAACTAGAAATGTCAGGATTGTAATTTTTTACTCACTTCAGGAACCTCATTTGGTATACTGCCTATACAGTTTAATATTAAAGGAGTTTTAAAACCACTGACTTTATGTTGATTATGATTTTTTTTTTAAAGCTGCCTAAACTGGGTATCTACCCTATAATTTTGTGAGGAGACTGTTTTGCTTCTAGCGATTCCACCCTGAAGCCTCAAAATCTGGTAAGGTCTAACAAAGAATGAAAAAAAAAAATAAATGGCAGGTATCCCTATTTTGCCCAACTCCCCATAATCAGACACAAACAAGTAGAAGAGGGTCCAAATAAAAGCTAAGAGCTCTGCCCCTGCATGACATGAATCACAGATCACACTTCTTCGCCTTTTACAAAATGTAAGGCTTGGTACAAAAGCTATCGGAGGACATCACCAGTAATTTGGGTTCTCTACAGTAGCAGGAAACTTGTTATGCTTAGAGGAAGCCAGCAGTACCACAAGCTGGCTATTTGTCCTATATAATGACATTTTTGGTTTTGTTTTGAAAGTCCATGAGACATTTTCATCCAACAAACCAGCATGACAGAGACTTTAAACCGTGTGTACCTGGCAAATCTCATCTGCAGTGAAATGCTTTTTATATCCCGCCTTGATAGTTCATCTCCTAAATGAACTTTAGGAGTCTCTCATTTAAATTCTTCATGGGTATAACCTGTTAAAAGGTGCTTTAGATGACAACTTAATAAAGGCTGATCCTGTGAAAACAGAACAGAACAGGGTGACAAGAAATTAGAGCACTATTCTTGGTTTTCTTTATTTTTTCTAGTTCTGAGAAATTCATTAAACCTTGCTGTTCTTCATTGTACTCTCTAGAAAATAAGGATAATGATATATGGCTATTCTATAGAGATCCGGGAAGATAATTATCTTTACATTGAAAAGCTATGGGAATGAAAAGTATCACTACTTCACTGTTAGTTAATAGTATTAAAAATTATCCTTCAACTTCCATTAAAGTCTTTGGCATTAAATATAACAAGAGTGGGCAGAAGTAACGAATGCCACAGTCCCTTATTTTCTCTATGGATAAAGGTGTTTACTTTTATGAATTGATTGACAGATCCAAGTTCTTTTAGAGAAAGAGTTTGTTTGAAGGAGAAAGAACCCCTATCAAATTCCTATTGAAGGAGGAAGAAACCCTATTGAAGGAGGAAGAATCCCTATCAAATTCCTATCACCGGTTTAGTTTCGGTTTTTCCCAGTCATTTCATAGTGGTTTAGCTCTGGGAGCTTTAGAGTTTTGCTAGCATTACAATATTGCTCTAATAATTACACTGTGAAGAAAAATAATCTAAAAATAAACTAAAGAAATCAAGCTCTCTGGTGTTAACGTCCCATATGGGAGGGGAACAACAGTGGGATGCTGACTAAACACAAATCCCTCTGCAGCTTTTCTATAAACTTTCCTCAATACAGTGCTGACATAAATAAGGTGTTTCAAAGATGTTTTATGTTAAATATGAATCTTATTTTAAGACAGATCCAAGGTCCCACTGAAAATTAGTAACAATCAGGAGCAGTGCAACTTATCTCCCTCCTTCCTCCGCGCTAAACAAGGCCTGTGTTTCTGAAAGCAACTCTTACAAATCTGTTGTCAGCAGAAAAATTACTACATCAATATCAGAAGCTGATCTGATCTACTAAAAGGGAGCATTGTGCTACACAAAGTGAGATGCAGTAATAAAACCATATCACAAGATTTTGGATGTTACTAACCTTTACAATAACACCACCTTTGGGTGTTATTAACCCCCTGTGATCCTTGTGAAAAAAAAATGTGCAAGAATAACCCTAACAATATTTAGAGGGTGCTTAAATAATAACCATCGAGGAAGATGTTTACCAGAGTTAATTTAATTTTTTAAATTTATATTTACAAAGTTTTTATGGCTTCAGAAAAAATGTAGGTATTAAGTAAGCCAGTTTGAAATTTTGTAAATTGATTACAGCAGGTCAGGTTTCCATCCTAGCATGCTGGAAGGTTTACATCGTGTCTCACTAAGAAGGCAATTGGCTTTATTCAAACTCTGGGTCTTTCCTTTTCCATGTTTCCATGTCTTTTCTGTGAAATAAAGAACATATTGCAACTAGATGATCTTTAAGGTCCCTTCCAACTCTAACCATTCTATGATTCTATGATATTTAATCCTCTAACTATAAATGTCTTCAGACACTACAGTCCCCTGCAGCTCTGAGTCACATATCAAGTACTTATGACAGTCTGGACTCTCAGTATCTGATTGTGTTTTGATTTCCAAGTTCTGATTGTAATGAATGGTGTCGCTCTTCTGCAACAGGTAAATTAGTTTTAAAAAGCCCCACAAACACTACAAGCATGTACTTAGTTTGTTTCTGTTGCAGAAAGATTATTAGCTTGTGATAAAAGAAACTAATTCTAATGTTTGAGGGGGGTCAGTAAATGAATTAGATGAAGGCTCTGTAAGACTTCCCTTACATTTAATCACCAGAATAAGGAAGAACTAATGTTATTTTCTGAAACGATCCTTCCTGGCTGCAGGGGAGAAAGTCAGAATAAAGAAAGGTAATACATTGACTTTATTAATGTGACAGTAAAGATAGTACCAAATGAAAGGCCACGAAAAAAAGCCTCAGGGTCACTTGGCTAGATGAAATTGCAACAGCAGCATACTCACATTACACAAGGAAATGAGGCTCCCCTGACAGTCAAGGTCTAAAAGGCTCAAAAGTTCTAAGCAAAAAATTTCACAGAAATTTTAAAGGATCTGGGATAAAGTTGGATTGAACAACGTCTAAAGCTGCTTCTGTGTCATAACAGAAAATCCCAAGCTAGAATCCAAGAAAGTGTGCCATTTGTAAATTATTCAGAACAGCTCTTAGATGTCTATGATGCATCTTTCATTGTGGCTTTCTAAAATCTGTTTCTAGTTAATTATTCCAGAAAATAAGACACTTCTACACTTTCCTCTTCACAGCCGAGATTAAAAAAATTACTGCAATTCCTTTTTCTTTTATATTCCTAAATATTCCTCTAAAGATTCTGGCAACTTTTAGAATGTAGAAGACTGTCATAAAATATATGAAAAGCTATGCAGTAGTTTTCATGTAATTTTTTATAATGTTAAAAGATGTGTACGAACAAAGCGGAGTGTGATTAAATTGCATTAATTCTGTGAGGGTTTTTTGGTTTGTATATCTCTTTTTAATGTCTGTGTAATTTCACCCTTAATAGAGACAGATATGAAGAAACCCCATGAATCCAGTTGGGTACCAAATAATTTAATTTGTCATATCAGTTTTAGTTACATGTTATGTACATGCTGGGTAGTTTCTAGTGGCATCTACTGCCCTAGATACTTGAAACCATTTGGATACTATTCTGTTCATAGGTCTCAACCACTAACTTTGTGTTCCTTACAGGTTCAGTTTGCTACTATATGCCAAAAATACAAGTGCCTTTATTTAGGTGAATTAAAACCCATTGAGAAAAAGTATGTTACTTTCTTATAGGTTCTTGAGCTTCATTTCCCATTCTGTAGCATAAGCCTTCTTTCTAGAGAATGAGTGTTAAATCAGCAGGGCTCTGCAATTACCAGCTACTTAGAAGCCAAAGTGAGATTTAAGTGTAAACTTTATTAATTGATCTAAGTAGATGCTGGCACAATCTAAATATGCATGTTTGTCTGCCACAGACAGATTTACCTGTAATCTAGAGTGTGCTTTGAGTTCTATTTTTTCTAGAGGAAATGGTTGTGTGAAGCACTCGAACACCTAAAAATTAGCCAGATACAGACTTTAGGAAAGCCACTAGAAATAAGTAGGCATTCTAGAATATTAACACATTATTGCCTCTCCTCTCTAAAATATTTTCGCAAGTGCAGATTCTGATTGATTATATCCCACACAATACAAAAAACCCACAGTAATTCAGTTCGGGGGAGGAAAAAGAGGTTTGTATTATCCTTGCATTTTTGCCTGCTTCAGCAGCAGGGTGGTAAATCGTACAGAGACAAAGTTAGTATATAAAATAAATAATGGTATTCTTTTTCTTTAGTATACATATATTTTAATTGTTCCAGGATCAGATTCTGCCATTGCTATAATGTATAGCATAATGTTGACAGAAAATATTTACACTTTTCTACCTCAGAATCCACTGAAGACTTTCTTGCCACTGAAAAGCTCAACACACACGCAAGAAGAAATGCTGTGTGGGTACACACTCACACGTGCACGTAGTCCCATTGATTTCAGGCTGTTATTTTACAGGAGGAGTTGAAGACTTTAGCAGAGTAATTTTCACACTATAACAACTCAATCAAACCTTTCTCTCCCATACTTGGGTTTTCTTCAATGGATTTTTTTTTCTTTTTGTGTAATTGTGTGAAAAATTAGAAACAGACTGAGTAAAACAGTTAAAGTCATTCAACCCCTATGAAGATTTATAGTTGGTTTACTGCCAAATATTTGATTATTTAGAGTTTGTATTTCTTTGGGTTAGTAGAAAATTAAGAACTGCCAGGAATTGTGATGAAACAATCTTTCACATGATTTAAAGAGTGGAGAGGTAGGCACTTATTCAGACCTTCTGGACAACAAAACGCTCAGTCCCGTAGTTGTACATGAGATGGCTTTAACAAGACCTCCCTCTACTACCAACCTGTGGTGTGGGCAAAACATTGGCCTTTGGCATTTACTCAAGATTTAACACAAGCACTGCTCTGCTCACTTGTCCTTGTCTTGCACGTTAAGATATATGCATTAGGCCAAATAAAACAAACAAGAAAGATCACAAACCTATTTTTTATCACAAGTTAGCCACATCATTTCCACAAGAGGCCTAATGCCAACCTAAGCTCACCCGAAACAGTAAGAGGTTTTTTAGCTTAAACATGACTGATCAGTACAATCTTAATCTGGTTATTATGCCCTGCACTCATGTATTTGCTGCAGTTTGGCCTGACAAGTTTTGTCATGAAAGAGCTCCACTGGGGCTTGAAAAGCTCAACGTCAGGGCTGAGCGCGCCAAGAGGCTTTAAAGGCCCCGATGAGCACCACCTGGGACCTTCACTCACAAACCCTGCCCCAGAAGATCTATTTAGCCTCAGACTGCCCTATGCTGTAGGTCAACCTACCATCCCCGTCCCTGCATTGTTGATCAGATTTCCTGGATTCACCTTAGATCTGGCTTGTTGCCTTGCTTTTCCTTTATGAACCCTGTACTGTTAGAGGATCTGTTGCTGTAACCTTACCCAGCTCAGGTGCTACTGGAGTGTGCCCTGGCAATGAGGGCACTGCTCATCCCATGCTGTGGCTGCTCTCAGCTCCTGGTTTGCTTTTGACCTTTGAGTCCTGCTCTTGCTGCTCCCTGGTATTCAGTGGCCACCATTCCTGTCAAAAGTGAATCTCTCTTACAAGTGAGGCACCTGAAAGCACCCAGAATTTCATGCAAATAGGTACACATGGAGGAGTCCAAGTCTACCCCTCTCACTTTCAGCATTCCATTAGAGGATTTGCCTTCAATATCTCTTCTCTTTCCTTTTCCTGTTCCTTTCCTCTTGTTTCCTTTTCTTTTTTCTTTTCTTTTGACACTCTTGCTTTCCAGAACCTTTCCAGAATGTGCTAATGACGCATCCTCCGTGATGCAGACACTAGGGTCTAGCTGTGCTTCAATCTACAGCGCTTTGTACGAGAACAGCTGAAGGCAGAAAATATCTTGCAGTTAGTGCTTGCAGAAACAGCTGCAGAAATGGCCAGAGAGATTTGTGAAGTCAAAAAGAAAAAAGAAAAAAGCTTAAATAGATCTGTTTTGCACTATTCTCATTAGCTGTTTTCTGCAGCCTTCTGTAACTTCTCAGATCCCAGCTTCATGTCATAACCTCTTTCTCCTCTCATCCTTTGTTTCCTGCCTTGTCCTTTTATCCATCTTCTCTCCTTCACTCTTCACTTAATCTTCTCCTAACTACCTTTACATGCCGTAAAGTTGTGAAACTAACCCAATGCTTGCTACTGCCATATAGTTCACTTATATGCATATTGTTCCTCGTAACTATATTCAATTAATTAATTTCAATGGCACTATCTTACCTAGCTAACCTCTCAATTTTTCCCTTTCTCATCATTGCTCCAAGAGCCAGAAGAATAAACCAAGGGATAATATTCAGGTCATTTAATTTCTTCTACTATATACCTAAAGGCGTGGTGTACAACCATGGATGAAGAATTCTAGGAAAGCACTCCAATTAATTGGTTGGGAACAGATCTGTTCCTTTATATCTCTCATAGCAATTTAGTTTCATGTAACTTCCTAAATAATGTGTTCTTCAGACACAGTTATGAAGTTTCACTTTTACTGCCCCAACCATCTGCGCGTATTCCAAAGACACAACAATAGTCACTGAATCATCCATAAAGCAAAAACAAGCAAAAAAAAAAAAAAAGGTGTTAAACCTCTGTCAAATCTGGAGAAAAATATCAACTTCTTTTTTGGAAAGCATCAAGAGTTTGGAGGAGGCTAAAAGAAAAGATTATGTTCTGCTAGAAGACCTTTAAAAAGCAATCTGCGTGCTGAATATTAAGCACAAATCTTTTGGTAAGTCTGCTGGATCTAATGTATTCTTTCTCCATTTGTCATAAAAAATACTTGAAATGTAGAATATTATATCCTATGAACATAAAAAAAAAACACTTTAATTTTGATGCTCTCTATACAAGAAATGATTGTTTCCTTGTCTTTTTGGTAGACTGTTGGCAAAGGATGTTTTTATACAGTCCAAAAGAAGACTAAATTGATGTCTATAACAACTCAATCAAATTTTTTAAAAGATTTAAATTCTCTTAGGGAAAAAAAATAATCATATGAAGTCAACCTTCTCACTTTGCCAAAATAACAAATATGTTAGAAATGAAACTAGGGAGATTTAGATTTTTGACATATTTACAACATGCAAATAGTTTTCCTCCTACTTAAAGGCAGCATGTAAGAAAGATACCTAATAGATAGGCACTCTAAGTAGATGGTTGGTCTTAAAAGCCTCTATAATTGTCGCACAAAGGCCAGATGACTACCAGTAAAAGGACTAGTGATAGTGTATAATCAGCCCATATACAGAAGAGAGGCTCTACAAGTTACATGTTAATTAATATAAATTAAATTACATATTGTTCCATATTTGATTAAGAAAATCAGACAAAACTACAGGCAAATACCCAACATATATTAATTCCAAAATAAAAATTTTGCTATTATTTAAGATACAAAATACAGTAACTTCCTTTTAACATGACTCATTCCAGGGGAACTCATAGACTGTTTGGCTTGAAACTATTAATCATGGTGGCATATAATTTTTCTCAGTTTGAAGGACTGTGTTGCTTCTAAAAAAACAGCATTATAAATTTAGCAAAACACCCTATTGATTTAAGCAGAGGATGACATAAAGAGTCTGTTGTTGACTCACTGTCAGTTACAGCCAGAGACAGATCAACATATTTCCATGGAGAATGTCTCGTGCTTGCAGTTTACAATCAATGAGTAGGACAGAGGTGATAATATATGACACTTTCTGTTGACACATTCACTTTGTACCCTAATATACCTCTGAGGCAAGTTACAAATGATTCAAAACAGAAACACCAAAGGAAGACATTTCTTTTCCCATCATGGGTCATAAAATAAAAATTAAAAAAAAGCAATGAAAGTAGGTATCCATAAGCTTTTTAAAGAGAATGTCTTAATATACCCTATTATTTGTAAAATATCATTACAGATGACTAGGTTACTTCCATACATGCAATCTAAAAGATAAACACTTGTCTTAGTACCAAATTCTAAAAGATTTTTTTAACATTCAATTGCGTGACTAGATTTTACAGTATATCAACCATTACCTAGAGATGATCAGTTTGTCATGTTTATTAACAACATGTGGTTATATACTTATCAGAGACTACAGGCCACTGCAACCCTTCCATTGCTACGAACTCAGGCTTGTTCTTAACAGAAGAAAAAATCACGAAGGCACAAGCAGTAAATTGAAAAAAATAATCTGAAGGCCAGACATCTGATCACGAGACGTATCCTTGAGACCAATGCCTATGGCCACAGATCCCATTTAATGTCATTTTTCATTTCAGTTCAGTTCAGTTATTTTCATCTTTAAGTTAAAATATGTAACATTTTTTTTTCCTAGCATGTGCTCTCAATGCTTTAAATTATGAACTAAGCACAACTTACATTCTGACAGCTAAAGTAATACTTTGGCTCTGCACCATCCTTTCCTTGCAACCAGGAGCAGTCCCAACATCATGGCTTCACGGGGCCTTGGAGTGCTAGCATCGCCCCAGCAGAGGATTTCACGGCAAGGGGAAAAAAGCCTTCTAACAAGATGTATGCAGGTATATCACTTTAGGTAATCATCACTGCTATTCCTGGCTACTCGGGCAACAAAAGACGATGTTTCTTCTACCTGTTGTATCACATTTCCTCTGATAACAGAGTTGCCATCACTCAAATGGGGCATGAGAGCTGGGACGCACAGATAGATTACAGGCATCCCAAATAAATGGATGTGACTCAAACCCCAACACATTTTATTTGGAACTGATTCTGTGTGCTTCAGAGGAGCTCGATTGCGATCCACAGCACGTGTAACATGGTTCAACTGCTTAATGCAATTCATCTCTGAGTGTATTTCAAAATCTACAGCAATGCAAACCTCTATTCCAAAAATTACAAAGGCCTTAGGGAGGTTACAGTACTAACTGCCTCTCTGAAGGGGGTGGGAGAGGGACAGAGTGTCCAGTTCTAAAAGAAAACTAAAGTGACAAGTAAGTCTTAAAGACTAGTAGAAATACTGTATGAAGTAACCTGGCACATAGACATGGCCTGCAGTAAATGATGATTTACTCCTTTTAAAAATGCCCTTTTCAATCAACTAGCTCTGGAGCTTTTGGAAGACATCATTCTGATCTAAAGCTTCATCAGCATACAACCACTTTCATCTAAAACAGTTATGCTGGGTTTGTTTACCCAAATTGCTGATTAACAAGGCCAAAGATGCAGAGACACTAGAGCGTACAAATGTAGATCTTACCAGCCTCACGGGCAAACTCCTTCAAGTCTCACGTGTCAAAGCAACACCATACAAACGTGACTCCAGAGCCAGGCCACACCTGAAAGCAGTGCAGCTGCATTCCGCTTTCAGAGGTTCACATCAACAGCCTACTGAGCCAGCTTGATGCTTCACTACTCATCAGAGCAGGGGGTTACGATGCAATATGTGCAGTCCCACTAGTCCATTACAGCTTAACTATATGTATGTATGTGCAACTGAAGAGACTCAGCTCGAGTCTGGCACTCTGTGGGGACTGATCCAGTTCCCCTCCTGGGAACTTGGAATACCACTTACTATTTCCTTTCCTGGGAACTTGAACATCACTTACTACAAATCTTTGGAACTGGCATGATGGCTGCTGGGGTACAGATGAGAGCCACAGAAGGTACACTTCATACCTGGGAGCAAAGAATTCAAAAATAAACCATTTTAAAAGTATAATAGGCAGGCCAAACATTAAGGGTAAGAGAAGCTACTTTCCAGCAGTTATTTCATTACTTTACCTTTTGTGTTGTCTATAATTTTCTCAATAGTGGAGTATTTTTTGCTCTGAGACAAGATGCTAACGTGGGAAGACCAAGCCTGAAAAAGAGGAGAAAGCCACTGCAGCACTTCTCCATTTCAGAGCCCTCTCCCTGAAACAGGCTGTGCCAATGACAACAGATGATACAGGGTGAAGTACATGCTCTCTGTATCCAGGGCCAGAGGTGGTATCTACTGCAGGGAGCAGAGGCTATCTGAAAACTGTAACTGCTACTTACGTAGCATGTATTTTGTGGAACAGAAGGAAAGCAGCAGCAGCTTCTAATCTCTGTATCAGTCTAAACATTGGACTAAGAGTAAGTTCAGAAAACAATGGATTCTTCTCATCCTACTATATGGCTGCTCTTGGTTAAACTCTTTGTCCAGTTCTTTAGCTCACGTTTTTCAGCTCCAACAGTTTCAGTTTCTAATGACTGTGCTACACTAAGGGTGTGTTGTCCCTCTGACGAGAGTAATAAAAGAAACAGAAATTAGCATTAACTCTGAAAACTCTGGCCCTACTACCTTTTTGAGGACAATGCTTTGTTCCTGCTTCATTGGTAGAGTGGAAGCTGTCAGATATTTTCAATAAGGAAACATATGTGAGAAAAAAACATTAAATATGCAAGAATTAGCAATATTGCATCTTTCACAATTACTTTATTCAGTTCCACTAACAGCTGGAATTATTTGCTGCATTTGAAATTTATAATCTTAATATTTCTCAGAGTTACTTTAAAAACTACTTTCAATTTTTGTCTTAGTTTTTGTATCTATCTGTGATGTAGTAGCAAGTGCTGCTTACCCAGATCATTATATTTTCCCTCTCAAGCCAATTCATCTGAATATATAGAGAGAGTCTATGCTTTAAACAGAAATTTAACCTTAGCTTTATGGATCAAGTTACCTATTTACATTTCCATAGTATTTTGATTGTAACATATTCTACATTGGTTCATGTCTATTTTACTACTCTATTGGGATATTTTTTTACATGTGCTTTCTGGACTACATGCAGACCCAACACTACACTACTAGGATTTTTTAATATTTTTTTATTTATTTAATAGGTTTTTTTTTAATTATTTTTATGGCCTTCAAAAAGCAGCAGCTGAAAAACTCAAGCAGAAATAACTTCCAATAAAGAAGTTATTCTGACTGTTTAGATCTCAGGGCAACCATCAATTACTTCTTAATTTTTTCTCAAGCTGACTGGACCCCTATATAGCTAGATACTAGTTATAACAAATGTGGTTGATTGAAGAAGTTAAATGCTGACATTCAGAACCCTTCTTCAGAAGGCTTCTCCATTTGTCAGTAGGGAAAACAAATTGCAGCTAACCCACAGAACAGTAAATAACCATAATTAAAACAGCTACGTTAAGATTTGTTTCTATGTCTTTTCCACTCATCTAACATGAAAACCAAGAAAAAAAAAAAAAGATAGAATAAAAATTACCAGAAAAAAATTTATCATGAAATACAGAAAAGAGCAGAATCAGAAAATTATCACTGTTATCACTGTTTCAAAATGATAGTAAGTTATGAACATTTTCTAAAAAGTTGTGTCAACATTTAAATGAACACACCACAATGGAAAATAACTAATTTGAAATAGACCTAAGGTGTGGGTCTCTCACATCCTTCTCCTTGCATTAGCTTTCCATAGCTAAACAAGCCAGTAAAGAAATTCTTACTTGGTATGGATAATACTTTAGAAATCCAAACCTTAAGAAATACAACAAAACACTATACTGTTATAGCTTTATTAAAAATAGACTGTATTGTAGACCATCAAAAATATTTTAATCACTGTCAGCTAACGCTCTGTTAAAAATTTCACAAATTTAATCTTTATTCAACTACCAATATGGCATCTAATGCTAAAAATAAATTTTCAAGAAAAAGACCTGTTTTATAAAACATGTTTCCTGTAGCATTTGAAAATATTTAAAATGGTTACTCAATAACACAGAACACAAAGTTGAAATGGACTCAAGTCAATTTAAATACAATGACATGTAAATGGTTTTCATTAACTAAACTGAGATGTGCAAAAATATAAGCAGTATAAATTAGTCATTATTTGTTAGTTCTATCTTAAAAAAATAAATATACCTAACTACTCAATATACATGACATCATCATGTAAATTGCTGTGCATATCTAATTTTCTTTTCGGTATTTTAACAGTTAAGTCTCAATGCTTAACCTTAATTATGCCTTGCAGCAAGTCTCAAATTTAGCTAAAAAACAGCAGTCTTGAATACATAGTTTTCTGTTATGCATCTGAATGTTATAACCTTGACCAGCAGAACAGAATGAAAACGAACTGGAGTGTTCCACCTAGTTCAGACTATTTGCATTATCATGAAAAAACTACAGTGTTAGAACTAAGTATTGAAAGAATAAATAATGCTTCAATCTCCAGAGACAGTAAAAAAATCCCCAAACTTTTACAGAATAATGAAGTTCTGGGGGCACATTAGCCCACAAACCCAACTGTTTTATTAGGGTGAAAGGATATTCACTATGTGTCAATTAAGAAGTGCTCTACATGGGTTTTGAACTCAGCTAATTTATATACAACTTTGACAGGTCTGTCACGTAACACTTAAACTGAGACATCTTTTTTGAGAATATTAACTTAGACTCAACCAAAAAGGTTGCCCAAATCATGCACATCTCGAATTTAAAATAATGTGACAATAAATATCTTCCACATCAAGACGCAAAAGTTAGATGCTCCAATAGAAAATACATACCTTACTTCTGGTTTGATGACAGAAGTTAAGAGTAGATTTGAAAAATCACACACATTTGAGTAGAATTTTCTGCTAGACCTGAATGCTGAAGCCTCTTTTCAGCTCTGAAAGAAGATGGCTGAATGACCTTCCTAATTGGATGTCCATGTCCACTGTAAATGGAAAAAAATGGTATGAGTTCAAGTGTAAGATGTCAATTTACAAGGAAAAAAAGCTATCATAAAATTCCCCTCAATTAAATGAGCAAAATATGGTCATAACTTTTGTCCTAAGTGAATACTGATTAAGTGCACCTTGTCTGACAGAGAACGTTAGTCATACATGAGAAGATCTAGGATGTGATGAAGAGAGGGAAACCTTAGTATGTACAATAGGCATGGAATTATACACACTTATTCCATCTATCTAAAAATTCTTAATAGAAAAAACAATCAACACTCAAAACCAGCAAAAATTATTTAAGTTTACTGTATGAAGGCAGCGCATATTTCAATACAAAAACGGAATTTGTTTCTCTTCCCCTCTGTTCCTTCATGCAGGGGGACATGAGCTACAGCAGCAACAGTATGGCAATTTGTAGGACTATTTGAATCCCTCGGACCAACTAACTAAAGACAGAATTACTTCTCAGTCATAGCCTAGCAGAAACTCTCCCCCTTACAATTATCTGCACCCTCAATTGTTGCCATCTACAACCATTGTGTGCTGCAGGTATTAACCAGTTCTGCCCCACAACAGACTAATGCTCACTCCTGGCCTTTTACCAGCTACATTTTTGTGCACTTCCATTTCTCAGGGCTTTTACTTATAAATCCTGTTCCACCAGTACCCAAACTTTGGCTAAAGCTCAAAACTTTATGCTTCTCAGCTGCATTTCGCAAAACTCTCAATGCTTAAACCACTCCAGCTTAAATTATCATTCATTGTAGATGTCACCAAGTTGCCTAAATTGCTGTTTTAATTGTAACATCCGCTCTAGATCTTCAGATTTTCACATCCAGTAGCCTGAAATCCATAAATGCTACACCTTTTGCCTCATCATCGGGTGAACTTACTGTTCTGCAAATGTGTTTATCATCCCTTTTCTGATACCCATCTCCGGTGTTTCTCATTCCTTCCCTCAATGGCAACCTGATTAGCCAAGCTGCTGCAAGTCCTGACGCCTGTGTGCTTTCAATTCTTCAGAACACCAGGAGCAGCCTAGTTTCCCCACTCGACTCCCCAAATCTCGCATCACAGGGCCGTGCCTTGGAGACCCCACTTCAGACCAAGGCTCCAGAACGACTCAATACTGCTGATCACCCCAGATTTCACCAGCCTGGATCAGGGCCCCCCAGTCTGCCTCGACTTCCGCTTACTTCTGTCTGTACCCTTCCACAGTACTTTCTCCTTTCCCCAATTCCTCAGAGATTTCTCCGAGACCCTTCTCCTTGATGTTCTTTGAACCATCCCACCGTTCAGAGCATGGCCACCGTGGGAGCCTCAAGTCCCTTCTCTGGTGGGGCCAAGGACGCTTCCTGACTCCCCCTGGGGAAGGCCCTACAGGAGGGGGACCCCAGGCGACGCCGGCCTCCCCCTTGCCTCTGCTCACCGGAAAAAAAGGCGAAAACGCCTTAAAATCAGGAGGGCCGGTGAAAGTGGCGCAATTTCCGTTAAACACCGGACACCTTGCGCTTTATCTAAAAACCGGGCCCGAGACGCTGCGTGTTGTCCCCCGCCCTCCCGCGGTGCTGCCGCTCCTCCTCCTCCCCCCCCCCCCGCCCCAAGACCGGCCCCGGCC
>JAOXJM010000012.1:116206348-116236491 GCA_026413425.1 Tringa solitaria | reverse complement strand
CCCCCCCCCCGCCCCAAGACCGGCCCCGGCCCCCCCGCTGCCAGAACACGGTCCTGTTTTCCTTCCTCCGCGGCTCACGGGAGACAAGCGGGCCGCCATGCCACGGGCCGGGGTGACACGGGCGGAGGGGGGACAGGACACAGGTGGGGTGGCACAACCCGGCCCGGCCCGCGGGCCGCTACTGGGAGGCCAAATATTCTCTCCCCCCCTCACACCACCCCCCAGCGACTGGTGACGCGAGCCGTGAACGCCGCCCTCCCATTGGCTCTCGGGCTGGCAAAGCGCGGCCAATCACGGCTCGAAGCGGAGCCGGCTCGCTGTTCCCCCTCCCCCGCCCGGCCGCCCCGTGGCGCGGGGGGGGGTTTGGTCGCCTGCGGAGGCAGGGTCACGTGACCTTCTGTTTACATCCTCTCAGCTGTTGGGGCCCCTCCTCCCTGCCCCGTCTCGCTCGCACCGACCGACACCAGCAGCGGCGGCCTGCGGACCCCTACGACGGGCCGGTCGGGAAGGGTAACACCGGCTCCCGCTCCCTCGCGATCGCCGCCGCGGGCGACCGGAGCCTTCTCCCGCCTGCCTTCCCTCCCTTCTTCCCCATCCCCCCTCTCCTTCAGGCGGGGTCTGTGTAGGGTCCGGGGCCCGCTGCGGAACGGGTGAGTGTCCCCCGCGGGGGGGGGTGGGGTAGTGTTGTGAGGGGGACCGGGGCAGAACTGTGCTGTGGGGCGCGGAGCCCGGTGTCCCGCAAGCGGGACGGTGAGTTGCGGGGGAGGAGGGGGGCGTGGGGGGGCAGCGCGGCCCGCCGGCTTCCCCCTCCCCCCCCCCACTCTCCTCAGCCCTCGTCTCCCCGGTTCCCATTGTCCGTTGGCCCCGCGCGCAGCCACGCAGGCGCGCGCCCTCCTGAGGCGAGGGAGGAGGGGGGGGCCGGAATGGAAGGTTGTTTTCGCGCAGCCGGGACAGGCCCGCTCCTGCGGGGTGGGGAGGGACGGGACGGGGAGAGTGCGCAGCCCGTTCTTCCTCCCCCATTTTCCCGATCCCCCTCCCGCGTCCTTTCGCCGCCTGCGTAACAAATAATCCCCAGCCCGAACGGCGGGGGGAGGAGAGATGTTGTAGCTGTCGCGGGCCCCGGGCAGGTGTGAGGGGACGGGGACAGGAGAGAAGGTTCCAGCCTTGGAATCCATTCGAGGTTGGGGGCAGGGGAGTGCAGCGCTGAACCCCCCCGGAGCGGCTCTGCGTCCTACCTCCTCCCCGTCACGGATGTTTGGGTTTTGGGGTTGGGTTTTTTTTTTTTTTTTTGCCTTTGAGGAAAAGCAGTGAGAACGGCAGCTGCCCCCCGCCACCACCACCACCTTTTCCCGAACCCTCATAACCTCGGGGGCCTGCGGGGCTTACGTCTTCCAGGCCGAGGCATTTAAGAAGAGGCGAAGGGGAGCGTTGAGGGGTGTTTCTCCTGTTGGGAGAAGACGCGATCTGACAGCAGCGAGGGGGGAGACGCTTTGTTTACATAAATAAAGCGTGCAGAATGCACTGTAACTTCGCTTTTTCCGCCCGAAGCCGCGGTTGGAGCTGACGGGAGAAGGTGGCGGACGGCGGTGGGAGCTGCCAGGGAAGGAGAAGGCTGACTCTGTCCCCCCCACCCCGTCCCCGCTCCGCCATACGCGCACATTTCTCTCTGTTTACATTGAGGTCTGTGTTTTGGCTGGGAGCAGCGTGAGGGGAGGAGCAGGAACTCGCTCCGGGGCAGCCACCTCCTCCCCTGGCTGTTTCCTTTGTTGTTATCTGTTCGGGGGAGGCGGCCTGGGGTCACGTCTGCCTGTAGCTGAGCTGCGGTCTGCGGTTAATGTGATTCCTCTCGGGCCGCCTTCTGTGCATGTGCAGGTCTTCTCTTCCCTCTGTCGTCGCCCTCTTCCCCCCCCCCCCCCCCCCCCCCCCGCCTTGCTGCCTCGGCAGTGGTCAGCGGCTCTCGGTGAAGTTGGAGGAAGGGGAAGGGAGGGTGGAGGGGGAAGGAATCTTGGCATTTATTTGATACGCAGTCAGCAGCCTGGGCCTGCTTTGTACAGCTCTGTCGTCTTCGACAGCAAAAGGTGGTGGGGGGAAAAAAAACCTTCTGCGGTGGGAAGGGGGATGTGTGTTCTTTTTTTGTGGTGGAAGACGAAAGAAAACATCTTTAGGGTCTGCATGAGAGAAGAGATGGAAGTGCTGAGCTGCTGCAGTGTGGAGAATGCGCGTGTCCTTGCAGTGCTTACTAGTGCCCATGTAGCTACTGTTTTCCTAGCAGTGATTTTCTACTCCTGTCAAGTAAAAGTCGAGCACAGTTGAACTGCAGACTTTAGCGAGGAAGTAAGGATTCTTTTAATAATGAGCAATAAACTTTGAGACAAACAGAAAGTAGTCGCAGGTAAGGCTAGTCAGCATCTCAGTGAATTAATGAGGATACCCAATCCCTCTTGACCTTGTGCCCTCTGTATTACAGAGAATGCTTCTAAGATGGAACATGCAAAAAATCTGATGCTTAAAGTTAGTAAGTGATGAGAGCGTATTGTGAGAAGGCTTTTGTGTCATAATTCGTTACTTTTGCATATGAATCATAATACATGTGATACATTTATTTATTTTTTTTCCCCCACAGGATCCTTACCTTACTCTGGGCACTGGGCAGACTATCTCTGGGAAGAATCAGGCTTGGGTAAATGGAACTGTTTTCTGCAGAACTCCTGCCTGATTTATTGGGAAAGTTTGAAAAATATTTTGGATGTGTAGGTGGACAAATGTGTGAAAGATCTATTGGTATTTTAACTGACTTTGGGTGAATAAATATAATATAATGATAAGAATGTAAGAAGTACATGAGTGAGGTCAGAGAACCACAATGAGGGCTTTGGAGTTGGACACTTAGCCAGATGTTCTTTATAACAGTCAGTGTCCCTCAGAAATGCAAGGAAGAACAATTGGATGTTGTTGGGAGGTCTGTAGTGAGGAGAATGTAATGAAGTCACAGAAACAGAAGTATGTAATACTGGACAGCCCTGTATGGCCAAATGTTATTACTGGATCTGTGTAGGATTAGGTTCCTTCTCATCTCCTATGTTCACTCTAGAATTCTTGTAAAAAATCTTCCTGCCTCCTAATTGGCTTTCTGTCTGGGTTTTTTTCATCTGGTCTCAGGCTTTGTGTCATGACTTGCTGTAGATATTTGACCAGCCAGTTTCAATTTTGCAGTACTCTGTTCATAAATTTATGAAGTCTTGCCATTTTTATAGTCCTAATTTTGGCAGATCGGTGATTTTTATTGCTTAGTCTTCTGTTTGCCTGTCAGTGACTGCCCCAAGCTGCCGCAGCTCCTTTTGAAGAGGCTTCTGCATAATAGGAGACTAAGAATAGAACCTGACTGCCAGACATGTATTGTTTTTTCTGTGCCTGCACTGGACCATAGCAGAACAGTAACTTGGCTGTGTTTCTGTGAGCTTGTATTTTGAACCTAAAGGTAGGCTTCGGCATGATACCAGTGCAGGTGGACGTCTCTAAAGAGCATATTTTCTGTGACAATTTTTAGGCAAATTTGAAGGAAAAAACAGTAACACAAACATCAAATTTGAAGTTCCTACTGCAAGACATGGTTAGTAATACAGGGCTTTTTTTCCCAAAGATGCTGCCAAAGCTTAACATAGGCAAGATAATTTTTCCATGCAGTGTTCCAGAAAGGTTTATGCCAGGACTTTTGTGAGTTCACCAAAACAAATACAGTAAACGCAATTCTGAAATAGCTAAGCAGTATGGGAATGTTCATCCCAGTTCTCCCAGTGCATGGTGAGAAACACCTCAGAATACAGTCATTGTTTCTGGATGAGAAGTGTCTTTACATTACCTGTTCTTTTCATTTCCTGCTTTGTTCCCATTTTCAGCAGGAATGTCACAGATCTGCTGTTTTATTCTGCTGAACTGAAAGTGATGCTCTGTAGCTGATCATTAATTAGTTCTCAGTGTAAGAAAAGTGCCTTGAACTCTACAGCACTTGGCACTCTTGAATGCAAACATAATTGAATATTATCTCATTTATTTTACCTGCTTAGAATGTAAGTTTCTCAAAGCAAAAGTGGGGAAAATGTATGCCCAACTTGTTTTGCAAATGAATAGTCAGGTATGTGACCGGCCTAAGGGCATTCTAGGAATTTTCCAGTAGGGTGAGAAGTTGATCTGTATGCTTCATCTTCTCCAGCCAACGAGTGTGGATCTTTTTAGTGGAGAATTCTTTTGGTGTATCTGCTTTGCAGAAGTGTGGTGACACTGTTCCGCTTGTTTCTTTCATGGAGTTCTAGGGAGTAAAGTGTAGTAGTTTATGTAAAGTATTACAGGTATAATTACATTAAAAGATCAGAAAATAACTGCTGTGCTCCAGTTGCTTTGGGACTTGTGTGCACTGGATATTAATGAGGGCCTTCAGGTTTGCTTAATGCAAGCTCTTAAAACAGTTGCTGCTGTGTTGTTTAAGGTAATTTGGCTGGACTTCTGGCCTTGAAGAAAGGATAGGATTTGTAGTAGCTTAGGATGCTGAGTATAATTATTTTCAGGACTGAAAGATTAGTTGGCTGCCATTCACAACAGTAGTGTTAGTTCTCTGTCCTTTTTGTCCTGGTACATCATGCCAACTTCATGTTTCAGAGTTAGTGTTGCTACTGCAAAGTTGGCAGTGATGTTAACTAAACCCAAGGAGCTTGAAATCCTCATGAATGTATGTGTGTGGATTCATGTAAAATGTACTTCTGATCAGAAGCTTATTGGAAACCTTTAAAGTAAAAGTAAACTCAAAGTTAAAATGGCTTTGAAAATGGCAGTTAGTCCTAAGAAACTTACTTCTGAAAGCAAGTATTGGGAGTTGTATCTAGAGAGCAACTGTGGTGTCCATCAGTTCTGTGTTGTGACTGCAATTAGTATGTGACTTACTTCTCAATGAACTTTATCAGTCATTTAAGTTGAAGCACAAAAATGTAAGTTGGCCTTCATTGTGAGGAGAAAATACTGGTTTAGAAGTCCTTGTAGAATGGTTAGAGTTGGAAGGGACCTTAAAGATCGAGTCCTAACCCCCCTGCCATGGGCAGGGCACCTCCCACTAGACCAGGTTGCTCAAAGCCCCATCCAGCCTGGTCTTGATGGGGCTAGATGGAGCAGTTTAAAAAAAAAAAAAGGACAAAACCCCAAACTCCACAGCCCTAAAATAGTTCAGAGGTGACATCAGGAGTCGCCATGGTAACTCTCAGGCTACAGATTCTGGTGTGTTTTCACATGGGAGAGTTCTAGAGTGGGGAGGTGACCATTGAACAGGGGTAAACTTATCTGGTTAGAAGGCTGTCTCGGGGCAGAAAAAGACTTGGAGCCCACTGCTTAGAAGATGCATTTAATGAAGCTAATTTTGGAGTTATGGCTTTGTTTTGTGCAGTGTTTAGCAAAGAAAGGATGTAAAGATCTAATTTGTTACAAGTGCAGAACTTTGAGCTCCGAGTTGCATGGAGTTGGAAATTTAAGATAACTGCAAATGTTGTTAAGGCGATGTAAAATATTGAGGCTTACAATTTCTCTCAAGTATTGCACTTCACTCCAGATTTCCTCAAAGTATTATTTGCTTCTATAGTTGCAAAACAAATGTTGAACTTGGATTTACAGCGTTTAAAAAAAAAAAAGATGGCAGACAGGATAAGTCTAAGTAGAGGAGCTGGGTGGTTAGAGAAGGGGCAGTCTTTGTCTTGGTTAGTAACATGCCTGCTTTCCCGGAGATTGTGTGTGTTTGTACGTGCACACAAAGGATACACACACAACCAACCAGTTGTGTGGCAGTGTAGTGACTGTGAACACGATCTCTGAGAGTTTTAAGAAAGTGGTGATGACAGTCTGCACGTTCAGTTCTGGTTACAAGTCAGAAAGTCTCCAGGTTTATTCTTTTGGTCTCTTTTCTCTTACCAGTCTTATGGCTTACCAGGCTGATGATGCTTAACTTTTATCTGGTTGCTTTTCCAGTCCCAACTGTTGAGTTCGTTTCAAAGGACACATCCCTCAGCTTTATGCAGCTTGTGTTCTGTCTAGGAGTCTTAAACACAACAGCAGCTCATCTTGCTTATTTGTAGGGAAGCAAGAACAGGATGTGGGCAGAAGAGTTTTCTGTTGTGTTACTTTACGCTAATTGTTGCCATATCATGGGTCAAATAGCCTATAGTTAGTGTAAACACCTAAAATTGCACTAGAGGTCTGTGTTCAAGCACCTGAATCACATAGCAAGTATCAAAGGCTTGCTGTTATTATTATAAAAACTTCCCTTTGTGTGATTTCTAAATAAATAATGCTTATTAAACCTGTCAGTAATCACGATTATTGCTTCGTTTTTTTTTAACAATTGCCTTGTTGAAGTCTTAAATGATAGGCGCATATTTCTAATGGCAAATTAAGCAATCTTGAAAAGATTGAAAACAACTTTGTGATACTGGATAATGTTCCACCAGGAGGCATCTAACTGCCATTGGGAAGTTTTCTTTTTTTTTCCAGCTTAAGTCTACATTTTTTTTTCTATATTTAGTGGTAGGAGTTAGAGTCAAATTTGAGTTACTATACAATAGTAGTTTAAGATGTAGTGAAAGGCAGTATGCAGTAATATAGTAGACACAAAATGCTTGTACTCCTGAATGTGACTAGTTAGAGTATGTATTGGTGTTATCTTTCAAGCAAAAGAAATAGTATTTGCTATCAGTTCCTGTTGTCTTCAGGAGTGAAAGGGAACTAAATTTCAAAGAGAACATCTCGGAGATTACATGTCTTAATAATGCATTATTTTTTTTTAAAATGACAAAAAATCCACTTCTCAAAAAAAAAAGATGCTGGCATCAATGTATGGCTTCCATAAGAGAAGTAATAAAGTCATTGAAATTCTTTGTGGTAATAGTCAGCTAGTGAATCACATCCAGCAATAGATATGCCTGTGGTGTTCCTGTCCCAAATTAAAGGCTTGATTCCTACAAATGGTTGTTTTAACATCAAAAGAGGAATTAGGATCATGTGGTTGGGAGAAAATGAGAAGTGGTTACTATTCTGAGAATTTATTTGTGTTATTTCTGTAGCAGATGTTTTCAGTGGATATTCAGGAATCACCATGTGGTTTTCTTGACATATATTTGAAAGAAGCAGCCAAGTAATACTCCTCAACCCAGTCAGGACCACTTTACAATGTAGTGGTCCATATACTGAAGTTAAAAAAAGAAGAGAGTTGGAGCCACTATCCTGATAATCATATTTTCAACATGATTGTTTTTGTTTGATAGGTATAGTTAAAATGTATGCAAGTTAGCATTGCTAAGTGAACTCGTAAGATCTCTAAAGGAGATGCTTAATTTTAGGAAAGAAAGCAAAAGGTTAATATTCCTGCAGTACTAATAACTTCAAGTAATCAAGAATGTTGTGAGTATTTCTACTAGTACATTATTTTGCCATTAAAGGATTTGATTTCAGTTGAAAATCTTTGCCTGAGATTCATAAACTTGTTTACTCTTGTTGTTTTTGTTAGATTCTGGCAGGTGGGGTTTTGCTGGCTCTTCTGCTGGGGCATGTGACTGCTGTTTATTTGCAAAACTCTCGCCTTTACCCTTTTAAAAATGAGCTGTGGTTTTGTTTCTATTCAGTCTGGTCACCTGCTGTCCAGTTTCTTAAGCTTTGCTGTGTTTTCCTTCAAGAAACTAAATTCAGAATTATTGTAGTCAAGTCAGTGAAAATGGAAGGACACAGAAAAGTTGAGTTGCTGAGTTTCTGTATAACTTCTGCTGAGCTGACAGTTGCAACATTATAAATCCTATAGGCCTTAGTCTCTGCTTATTTACTTTAGTTAATTATGCATTCATTATGACTAAGACTCATTACTGCTGAGTTTCATGAGATTCTGTGATGTTTTCTGAGTAATTCGGTTGTCAAAAAAAGTCAGTGGAGGATTTGACTTCTCCATTCTGGGATGGTAAGGATAAATTGGAGTTGTTTGTGATGTAACTAAGGGAGGTTATGTGACTGTAGCAGCCTCTTGTGTTGTATCTGTAAACTACACTTCTCTCAGGTGAAAGCCACACACTTTGGATGACTGAAAAAGACCTGATGGGGGGTCACATTATGGGGATGAGGATATACTTAGGCTGTGCAAGTGCACAGCTGCTACGTAAGCAACGATAAAAGGTTCTCAGCTTCTATTTCTTGGTGAAATATTTGTATGAATATCTTGAAATAGTAACCGAAGCTTTCCTAAGCACTTCAAATCCCTACCAGACCATATCTGCTGTTGTTTGTGCTGTAAGTAAATCTTAACTTTGGAACTGTATTTACAATAGTACTTGATTCATACCTGGAGACAACTTGGAAATGTTTCTGTACTATTAAAAATGTGCTGTGTATTTTGTTTTTGGCTTTTAAGGAAGGTCTAGAAGGGATTTAGTTCAAGTATTTCTAGTTCTTCATGTAGGCACACGTGGCCCCAGGTCCAGCCAGTAGTGAGGATGTATTTTCAGTAGCACACAAACACGCATATTCAGCATGTATGTACATAAGTACATGGTTGGCCACCACATCAACACATAAAACACAGCACAAATGCAAGCAAAAAAGGTGCCAGTGGCCTTATCCTGTCGCCCTTTCTGGGTGGTCAAGCTGCACGTTTGCTAGTAGCAAATACGTGCATGTATATGGTGTGGATCCTTCCAGTTACTGAGTTTAGGCAGTTGTTCTACCCTGAAATTGGCTCTTGCGTCTGTTTATCCCCCGTTGCCTCTTGCATACATGCAGTTTTGCTCAGCCACCTCCTTCACCCCCCAACCACCACAGATTCTTCAGCAACTCACTTGGAACCCCACTTTTCCTCCAGCAGCCAGTTCCTTCAGTTGCCTCAGTTGGACAGTCTGCCCCAAGCCTGGTTCCCAGGCTGCACTGCTGGTTTCCTGGCTAGTCCAGCTGGGTACTCCCTGGGATCACATCCTGACCTGCAAAAGCTTACCCCTTCCTTTGCTGGCACCACAGACCCGCAGGCCCCTCTGACCTGTGGTCTGACTCCACTTGTCACGTAGACACACACGCTCCATAGAGCCCCAGGAAAACAGTTAGAAAAGGAGATTGAGCAGATGTGACAGACTACAGTGATTCAGAGGAGAGCATGTCTAGATATGCAGACTGACCTGCAAACTGTTCATAGGACGCCAGTCCCTCTTGTCACCATTGCCCTCTTTCTTTACTATGCTTGTTTCTCCCCAAGCCACTTTGATCCCTTCCTTGCCCCACCTTTGGTTCCTGCCCTAAATGTCTCATAACAGGACTGTGCAATTGCCAAGTGCCTTTCCTCTGCATCCCGTGATAAATCTGGTAGCCCTGTAAGCAGTCACACCTCCCAATCTGAAGAGTACCCTGGAGAGGCCTAGCGGTGGTGGGGATGTGGGGAAAGCTGATGTTTCTCCTGTGATAGCCCAGGGAGCTGCTGGGTCAGGATACTTAGATGGGTTCCCTCACCCACCAAGTGTGCCTGTCTGCCGCTTTATGTGCGGAATAGCTTTTGATCATGCAAACTGACAGGGTTAACTTTGATATGTTCTGGCAAATGATCTGTTTAATCACTTGCAAACCCGGTTGAAAATTTGTGATAGAAGTTACTGGCTAGCCACAGAAATGTGAATTAAAGTGATGCTGTTATAAAAGCAATGTTTGAAATGTTACTTCAAAGTAGAGTTTTAATAACCACAGACCAGGGAGAATGCTAGAACGATTGCATGAAACTTTGTGGAACAGGCTGTGGTGCTAGTGCTCTAGCCTCTTAAATTGTAAAACAAGGAGTTGATTTTTTTTTTTTTTTTCCCCTGGATGACTTGCATTTGTTTCAAGACTTCTTTGGTAGAAATTTTTTTTAAAATCAATTTCATTCATATTTGATCTGTACGTTTTGATAAATCGTCACTTTCATTTGATAAGAACCATGAAAGGATAGTTAATCTCTGTTTTATACACAGTAGGCATTGGTTTTAAGGAATAGGGATTTATGGATAAGATCACATCATTTTAGGGTATGCTATTTATGGTATGTCTGGAGAATGAGGCGGATTATGGGCCTTAAAGTGTGAGGTCCTTGTAGATATGCAGCATTTGGGATTAAAAAGGAGAAAGGTGCAAGTAGATATTCATCACTTCCTTTGACAAGTAAAAGTAGCTGTTAGTGTGCATATGTTTTACTAAACTTATATTTGAAAAAAAACGGTGAATCCAGTGTGATGCTTCTGGAAGATAGCATCAGTGAAAGAATTTTGCATCATCGTTCTGAGGAAGAGAAGCAGGAAACAGGAGTAGGTTTTACTTGCTCTTCCCTCTTGAGGATTAAGAGTCTAAGTAAGAAAGTAACTTCTCAAAACATACTGTTGTTTTGCACTGGACTATTATAAGAATCGAGTAAACAGGATCAGGACTTGAATTTTTTTTAAAAAATTTAGTGTCTCATAAGAAGGGGGCACATAATAAACAGAAGTAAACATTTTGATAATTTAGTATTAAAAGTCATCTGTGCTGTTTTGATGCTTTTAGATATATTTGTAAAAATCAGAAAGCTCAAAGGTTTTAGTGCACTGGGAGCTTGAGCAAGTTTGATATTTTTGTTTTTTATTTAGGCCTTTTTTTTGGTACAGACTGCAGTAAATGCATAGCTCTAAGATGAGGTTTCAAGTGTTAGGAATGTAACCATCTACTATTTTTACACTTGACCTCATTTCTATTTTCTTTTGCTAAAGGCAACAGGCGTATGTTGTTCCGTTGCTGCTGGAAGTGAGTTATTTAAATAACTTGAAATGTTTATGTGCAATAGGTTCTTGAACTTTAGCACTGGCTGAAATAGTGAATATTTTGTCATGGGCCACACTTTGCCTATTCAAAATTATAAGAACTGTGGCTTGATCTGCTTAAAAGCTATACTGGCAGAAACTACATTTGTAGTAAAAGGTTGGGGAGATATTTTTCAGTTCTTGTACTAAAGCTGCTCTGTTTCATTGTAAAAGAGGGTTCTATCCCCCCTCCCACCATTACTGGTTGCTGTCTGAAGGTGCTACTGAAAGTCAAGGACCATTGTACTTTACTGTGGTTTGTTACTTTCTGGTTACCACAAACTAAATTATTAAGCGTTTCCTTTCATGAAGAAAAACTGGTTTTGTTTTCAAAATGCTGAGTATTAAGCTTGTGCTTTATGTCAAGTCTTAGGTGTCTTAGTTGGCGTATGATGAGGATAATGTTAAAATTTGCAGAAATGTTTCTGTCCTTTGTGTGCCTTTTGCCTTTTCAGACTAAACAGAATTAGATATTCCAAAAGTTGTTGTTTGCTTGCTTGTGGTTTGGTTTTTTTGGTTGGTTTTTTTTTTTAACATCTCTCTACAGTTCTTCTCATTTTCAACTTTTGACTGTTACGGCTTATATAAACTTGCTTGAAATGAGTATTCTGTTAAACACCCTTGTACAAAGCTGTGTATTGTGGCAATGAATTTTGCAGGCTGGTCACTCTGTAGCTCACTAATTCCAGTGAAATATGTGCACAGACAGCAGTTTCTCTTCTGAAAAACAGGTGCACGAGACAGACTCGCTGAATATCAGACATCTGTATGTATTAAGCATCACTGATTCATATGTATCTGTCTTAGGAAGTCCTGGTATTTCAGTCTTCCCAGTGAACAAGCCACTGTTACCTGGTACCTCCTGTGTCTGTGGGTCAGTTGGGCCCTGCTGGGTAGACTTAAAATAATTGTAGCCTGAGTGTAGGCAGAGCTGTAGGCACACAGCTCAGGACCTGAGACTTTTAAAAAGTGTGTTATAAGAGGGCTGCCAGGTTCTTTCATACGCTTCTTTCCTGTCAGAGGAAGGATAGAGAATCTTATATACGTTGGACATTGGGTTAAGCTGGCATCCTTTACTTATGAGATCTTTTACTGGAACTTTGACAGGTCACTAAGCTATCTTAGGCTCTTCAGAGATGAGACCATTTTATGCAGTGTCTTAGAAACAAGCATTGCCAAACATTTTGAACTGATGCGTGTAGAGAAGTGGTATTGTTTTGAAATCTACAGTTGATGGAATTCTGTAGGGTAAACAGAATGGCGACAAAGGTATACATACAAACCTCTTGAGATGTAATCACCAGTTTGCATATAGCTGACCTCTAATGGTTAAAGCAACAGACTGATAACTATTGTTTTGTGGACATCTTAACAGTGTTTACTCTTAAAAAAGGGATACCATGCTGCTCTGATCCAGTACTATAGCCAGGAACTGCCTGGCTAACCACTCAAGCTGTGTCATACACAGTCATAGACATCCATTCTTGTCACTGTCAATCAGGTGTTCAGACTTCTTTAGCAGTTTACACTGGTCTCTGAAGTTACTGAAACTTTTAAAATAAAATAAATTTCTAAATTCTTGTAGACAGTATCATTGGACAGATGCATAGTAAATTTTAGTTCTTTGGTTCTTCTGATGATACTAGCTAATAGCACTCTTGCTGCTTTGGAAGATCATTTTCAGAGCACTTAAGAGGCTATTTTCTTACCAGCATTTCTGCTCCTCTGCTTCAGAGTGAGGAGGAGCTGGTTCTAGGGACTGAGCAGCAACTAGTTATTAATACTTTCTGTCAGTAATGGACAAACTCTATGCCTGATAGACTGAAGTCTTCTGCACAGGTAATAATGTCAGATGCCTAAAATCACATGAGACTTTTGTAAAAATGGGTTAATCAGAGTATTCCAGCGCTGTTTACCATCTCATCAGCCTCTCATCCATGGAGGGTTTTTCATTTTACAAATAAGAGCGTTTCTTAACAAAGATTTTTATGGCAGATACTGGTTAAATTAAAACTTACTGTGAGATTATGTACTAGCAAATCCTTTTAACAGACGGGAATGTTTCTCTGCTTGGTTCCAATTTAAAGCTTTTTGTTACATGAATGACTAAATTCAAAATGTTTGCAGGTATGCAAATCGCAAAGATTTCATCTATTTGAGGTGGGAAGTTGGGGGAAAAATCATTTTGTGCAGATGACCAACAGACACTCTTTACTAGTGATTAATGAGTCAGTAAACTAAGGCAGTGAGACAGCTTTCCTGTTGTTCAGCAGGGAGTTTTTGCAGGATATAATTCATAAAGGTTCGTGGCTATCACGGTTTCAGCTGGGATGGAGTTAGCTTTCTTGCTAACAGCTGGCGTAGTGCTATGTTTTGAATTTGGGATCAGAAATAGTGTTGATAGCACATTGGTGGGTTTGGTTGTTTGTAAGCTCTCAAGGCCTTTTCTGCTCCTCATGCTGCCCCACCTCTGAGTAAACTGGGAGTGGACAAAAAGTTAGGAGACAACATGGCCAAGACAGCCGACCTCAACTGACTAGAGGGATATTCCATACTGTCGGATGTCATACTCAGTATATAAAATGGAGGGAAGAAGAAGGAAGGAGGTGGGAAGTTAGGAGTTATGGCATTTGTCTTCCCAAGTAACCATTACACATGATGGAGCCCTCTTTTCCTGGAGATGCCTGCTGATGGGAAGCAGTGAATAAATTCCTTGTTTTGCTTTGCTTGCGTGCGTGGCTTGAGCTTTACCTGTTAAACTGTCTTCATCTCAACCCAAAAGTTTTCTCACTGTTCTTATTCTCTCTGCCATCCCAACTGGGGCAACGAGCAAGCAGTTGTGTGGTCCTATCTGCTGTCTGGGGTTAAACCATGACTGTGGTCCAGAGGCTATTCTAGGATGTGAACACTGAAGCTGGGTCTGTAGTGACCATAGCAACAACTGTTAAAGAATCATAAGGACAGCCCTAAATAGATGCAGACCACAGCTAAGAACTTGTCCTCTGGTGGTGTAGGGCTGCTTTAGTACTTACTGGGTACAGATCTACACCTTGAAATTTCAGAAACTATCCTGTGTTTTAGGTTTCACCCCAGTGTTGCAAACTACATCACTGGCTATCTTGGGTGGAAATGGTGAGCTCTTATTTCTTTGTTTTGAAGTAGACTTTCAGAACATGTTTATGTGGTGTCACAGGTGGGAGACTTTGTTTGAAGAAGAAACTGCTTCTGAAGTCTGAGAGGCTTAGCTTTGAAAACATTTTTTTGGTTGCCCAGATCATAAGCAGTAAGGAGGACTGAGTCAGGATGTGGTGTTAAGCAGTGTGTTTAGAGTTCCATCCAGGAAATACATAAGATTCTTTGCTCTGCTTTGTAATAAAAGGTAATGAGTTTTAAAGTCTTTATCAGCATACCTGAAAACAGGTCTGGCATATAGAACTGGTAAATAGGAAATGATCCTTTCAGCATTCAGTCCTTGGTGTTGTGTGAAGAAGGTAGATAGAATTTCAGATGAGAAAACCAAATCCTGTTCCAGAAGAAAACAGACTGAGAAAGAAATGTATTCCAGTCCAAAGAAGGAAAACAATGTGGTGGTTTTTTTTTTCCTGGGTGGACAAGCAACAAAATTCTGTGTTGGGTTTTTTATTTGTTTGTTTATTTTTCAGTTTAAGATCCTGTGAACCGTCTCTGTTTAAAAAAAAATCTATTAAGAAGTAAGAAAAGAAAAGGGTTCAGGAGACATTTAGCAAGGTTGGTCTAAAAGTTACACCTGTGTGTAACTGCCAAGGTCAAGGTTATTTGAATATGAAATCTGTGCTCATGTGCTGTGTTGGTCACTGCTGATGTATTTGGGGAGTGCTGGAAGATTCAGTGCATATTCTGAGAGAAGTGCAGTACCAGGGATGCTGTCTGGTGTGTTTCGGTGGCTGGGGGTGGAGAGAGAGTGAGAGCAAGCACACACCTGGAATCTTGTATAATCAGCTGTTGAAGGCCTAGCCAGGAGGATCAGGGCTTAAGCTTACATCAGACTTGACAAACATTTTCTGCCCAAGTAGGTCAATGCAATTCAGGTTAAGTCAGTAGTTGTAGCTGTTTACATTCGTTTGGCTTAACTTTAATCCTGTGGTCTGTTCCTTGTTCCATTGCTATATTACAAAGAACCTTGAAGTATGCTTTGTGGAGTGCATTTCACTGGAGGGCTGACTGTAATTGTTTTTGTACTTCTGTCTGTTTAACTTGAAAAGCTACTTGAAACAATCCACTGAACAGTGGGTTAGGAGCCGGTGGTTTTGAGTGAGATGAGTCTAGACTTCCAAAAACTTGCAGTGTTTCCAATAGAGTTTTCCTTAATGTACCAAGCAGTATGTTAATATATCCTGAAAACAGGAGTTTTCCTTCTTTCTAAACTATTTGGAGTGGCAAAGCAAATAGCTGTGGAAGAGAAGGCAGTTCAAGTAGCGCTTACTTTTCCTAAAGCACTTAGACTTTTTATTGCATTTAGTGTAGCATGGCATGTGTATAAAAGTTTAAAAAATGTAGAGATTTCATTGTGAAATACCTTTATGTCCCACAGTTTATTCGGATCTTGGTTTGGTTGCCTACCACAGTTACCTCTAGCACACAGTTAATATTTTGGTTTTCTCCAGCTCTTGCCTGATGAAGCCAATTGTATGATTTCTCTTTTCCTTTCAGATAGTAATCAATCATTCCTTTTATTCAAAAGGCCCTGCTGAAATCTTACACTCAGCTCTGCAGTTTGAATTTCCTCTTGTGAGGCACTGTTACATTACTTGTGAGGAAAGAGGAAGCCAAGCTTAAAATGGAGTCCTTTTGTTATAGGAGTCACTGGACGGGACAAGAACAGGCAAAACACGATCTTGAGTTCATTATAGCTGCAGGAGTAGCACAAACTGAGTCTGAACAGAATTGTCTAACACTTCCTTGGTGGCCTGGGAAACTTTAAATGTCTACTGATCAGAGTGATGTTGCTGGTTTCTGTTATGAGTAAGCTGTAACTGTTAAATGGACTGAAGTGTGTCAGACCCTTGTGTGCATTTCTGGCTTATTCCCTCTTATTGCCAATCACAGAATACTCTCCTTTTTCGGGAAACCTAACAGCTGACTCCTATGTCTATATTAACAAGTAGCTCAGTGGTTTGTTGTTGTCTCTTCCCCCTTTTTCTCCTCCTGGGTAAGGGAAGGTTCATACAATTTTGTATGCCACTTATGACTTTAATGTATCACAATCTCGATTTACTGTGGTATGATGTGCCCCAAGCCGATATCTTAGTGAAAATAGTGCTAAGTAGACTTGAAATATGGCTGATTACATTTAATGTATTTTGTTTTCTATTTTTCATCCTTTGAAAGAAAACAAAGGTCAAGTTAGTTGGCTCAAATAAGTTGTATTTTTAGGAGTATTCTATCTAAAGTCAGGATGTGTTGGTATTACAAGCTACTAAATTTGTAAGATATTTGAAATTGTATGGATTTATCAAAGATGAGGTATTGTTTGTCAAATGAACTTTCTAGCGTGGTATTTAATCTGTATTTAAAAGAGTGCAAGTCCTTAGGCATCTGAGAAATTAAGTGCAAATGTATTCGTAAAAATTCAGAAATGTGCAAAACTTGTGTCCTTTTGAGAGCTGGCAGAAACAAAAACTTGCCAAAGTTTGTCTTGTTACTAACTCCTGAGATAAATTTTACATAGCTTAGAAAATGGTGAAGAATTCAAATGCACTCAAATTGTCATCACTCTTACGTTCACATAGCCAAAGAACACTTGTTCAATCAATGTGACTATTAAAAAAAGTAACCAGAAATTATTACAGGTACAGGAATACCAGTAACATTGGTTATGAATTAGGTCAGAAACAGGTCAGATACAATTGTGTGGATGTGGTGCAGTTGTGTGGATTTTTACAGAAATTGGAGAGTGTGTTGGCACCTCATTTTTATCATGAATATGAGAAAAACCTTCAAGATACAGCATTCCAGCTTGTAAAAGTAAATTCACTAATAGTGTCAACTGAGAAATGAAGGTTTTTAATTATAGTTTTAATCAGTGAATGAATTTTTTTTATTCAAGACTAAATGGAAGTTTTAAGTCCTAAGGTAAAATTTCTGTCAGTTTCTGTATTCCAAAGACTCTTAAGGCTAAAGGCAACTGCTGCATTTTGATGATGTTATGTACCCTTCTCCTTTCTTGTGAAATTTCTGTATCTCTTACTGTAATAGGCATCAGGAAGCTGTTTGTGCTCTTTGTGAACTGCATACGTTTCAATTTAGGTATTGGTGAGCTTCACAGGATGCTTTCTGCGAACTTTGCAGTTACATAGGAAGGTTTATCATAATATGCTTTGCTGTTTTTATCTTAGTCCTGGGTCAGCTGTCACAAGGAAGCTTTGACTAACGTGTCGTTTTTCTGTAGCTGTGCTAAAGTAGCTTGTGGGGTGGTTTCTTTTGTGAGTTTAGAATAGTAGAAAATGTATCTGACTTCACACATCTATTGTCTCTGTTAGAAGCAGGTAATTTTACTTTCATAAGGTAAAAGCTTAAAAGCATTGGAGGGAAGTAAAATATTACAAAATATTTCTCTGCAGCACAAGAGGTCACTTTTCTTCAAAAGATCTATTTTTTTGACTTCCTGTGGTGTTTTTTGTTTTTTACCAAAAATGCTTTCCACTTAAGTAGTGTTTTTGCTTACCTATAGCTGAAGAGGCCAGAGTTGATTAATGAAAGCAAACGAAAAGTAAGATTTCTAAAAAGCAGGTAGTATCACTGTCTCTACTTTATGTCACCTTTTTCAGACGGGACAGTGTATCCAGAATTAAGACACGACCTTCAATCACACATCCATGTTGCCACTCTGTTTTGCTGCATGAGTGTCCCATCCTTTAGAGGAGGCTCTCTGGTGTTTTTTTTTCCTCCCTTCCAAAAATTTGAGGCTGTATACCATATCTTTCCTGTTCTTGCCTTTGAGATTCTGCATGATAACCACTGGTGCAGATGAAACACTTCGTGGGTATCATCAGTAGAAAATCTAGTGATACTACAGTAAGTTCAGCTGTCAGATAACAGCAGGAATATAAATATACAAAATAACTAATTAATTTGGTTTTAGCGCAGTGATTACATTGAAGTTAGCAAATGTTATTTGCAGGAAAGAAATTTTATGTGAAACTAGTAAAGACTTTTTTTTATTAGAAACGATAGCACTTTGGAGGGATTGCCTTTTCCTATCTGAGAGGTTTGTGTATTTGCCTACTCAGCAGTTGTGAGGAGATAGTTGAAGTTCTCCATCTGCTGGTGCGAGGTAGTGAATGCACTCTGCAGGTAGGGCTGGAAGCAGTGTTTCTGCTTCTCAAATGTAGCAGCTGCATTAGTCTACAAGAAATGCAGTTCTTACACTTACTTTTTAGTTAAAATTAGTTCTGAATGTATCTCACGACATTTTTAGGGTTAGGGGATGGCAAAAACTGTTGTTCTAGTCAGTGTCAATCATTTAACTTGATAACTATCATTTGATTCAGTAGTTCATTGAACTTTCAGATTTGATGCAAATGCAGACAAGCGAGCAGTGCTGGAATATTTTTACAAATTATTTTTTACTGAAATCCTCCCTCAAGTTCCACATTTCTGTCTAAATTCTCCCTTAGTTTTTTCACAAATAGAAATAGATATTCCTGTGTGTTTGAAGACACGCAGACTTGCTTACTCTGACATGGAACACTAGGATGTTGAGAAGTGCAGTTTTTCTACTTCCAGTGGAAAAGGCTGCCTGCAGCAGCCTGCCCTTGCTGTCCCCACCTCTTCTTTTTAAGTATGTCTGTAGTTAAGGAGATGCTTTGTGACTGTAAGATCTGGTGAGTTGAGCTTGTCTGCTTGAAACTTTAAACCTAGCTGTGTACCTTAGCACTAGTACTATCTGTATGGTTATTCAGCTTTATTAGTGACTTGGTGTTTTATGTAAATTAATGCAAGGCAAGGATAAGGAGACACTTCTGTCAGTCAGAATTGCAAATAAACATGAGGTTTCCTTTGGAAGACTGTTTTGTGATGGTGATCTAGAGAGGGGATAGCTAAGAATTGTACAATATTGGTGTTGGATGCTGTACAAACTTTTTTTTTAAAGCAAGAAGAAAATAGAAGGCCAAAACAAGTCTCAAAGTTTAATCATAATTCTCCCTATTTTAGAATTTTGTGCATCTTTAGGTATGCCCTCTCTGCTAAAGACAACTCCAAAGACAGTTGTGGTCCCCCAAATATATGTAATATGGGTGATAAGTTCTTAGCTTTGTACCATTTGGGTGTCTGTGTAAAATCTTAGGATGTGTTGCTAGCTAATGTAGATAGCCCCTGTTGACATACTAAAGCTAAGATGAAAACCACTGGATTGAGTTAAAATATGAAGGGGCAGGATTTTGATTAAATACTTGCTGTCCTGACTTTTAATAGTTGTGCTTCATGAAGTGGTCCAATAGTTAACAATATTTGATCACCCTCTAATAGTTGTTGATTTGTTTCTATTTTGAAACTCAATTTATGTAAACTTACCTGTTTTCCAGGATTTGTTTGTGATGTGCTTCTGAAAGAAGAACTGAGAATCCATTACGTACTTACACTTCTGTGAAAACTCTCCTCCTAATGTATTTTGCAAACTAATTGAATTATCGTAGAAATTCATCATGGGAGGAGCTGTGAGTGCTGGAGAAGACAATGATGACTTAATTGATAACTTGAAAGAAGCTCAGTACATTCGCACGGAGAGTGTGGAGCAAGCCTTCAGAGCAATTGATCGTGGTGATTATTATCTGGAAGGATACAGGGACAATGCTTATAAAGACTTGGCGTGGAAGCATGGAAATATACACTTGTCAGCACCTTGCATTTATTCTGAAGTCATGGAAGCACTGAAGCTTCAGCCTGGATTATCTTTTCTAAATCTGGGTAGTGGAACCGGATACTTGAGTACAATGGTGGGATTAATATTAGGTAACTTAAACATTTTTATTTTAATATAGTGTTTCTGCATATTTTTAGAAGATTATACAAGCCCTGTAAAACTGTACTTTTACTTCTTTAAAAGTTATGGTACTATGCTTAAGACTGGGTGTTTGAGATATTAAAATATTGTACGTTGCCTTCAAGCTGTTCACTGACACTGGTGTTCAGTGCCATTTTATGGAATGTTTTGGAAGAGGCAGTTTTTCCTGCCTGCCTTTCTGTAGTCTGAAATTCTCACTCAAAAGGAAACAGTCCTTTGTTGTTTAAAAGGAAAAGGCATAGAGGAACAGTTTTTGAGGAGCAAAATTTTAGCCTGCAATTGCACAGTGTTTATGCCTTTACTCTAGGTTACTGTTTTGATCTTCAGTTTATGGAAAGAAAAATCTAAATTGTAAAGGCTAATGACTCTTGAAGAAACTTAACTTGAAAAATAAATCTCTATCAGCCTGCAAACAATTGTTTGAAATACATTAATGTAATCACTTTGAGTGAGAAAGCTAGGGGATGTAGACTGATAAGACTGTTTAAGCACCGCAGGTACTATAGGTTTTAAAAATTCCTTTAACAGTTAACACTGTGGTTTTTTTCTTCTGTTTCAAATACATTTCTTGTATGGGGAAAAAGATGGAATGAAATACTGCTTTCTCAATTAAAAAACCTACCTTAGAGTAGTGCTTTAATTCTCCTTCCTTCCCTAATATTTAGAGCATGTGTACCAACAAATAATTTTTTAAAATGAATTTCATTACATAAAACAATTTCATTTATTTTAGTATGTAGTTTTCATAGATGTGATTCTTTTGACTGTTTCACATGGAGTTTTCATATTTCCGTGGTTGCTGACAGCTCATATATAGATTTTACGTATATTTATATACAAAACTGAAGTGCGAAGAGCTGGTTTGCTAATTTTCAGTTAGTTTAGTTACTTTCTGTTGTCCATTTTTTACTGATTTAAGAGCAGAAATTATCCCTAATAGTACATAACAATGTAATTTGTTGGCATCTCTGGCAGTGTCTCTTCCCATTAATACCGGTAAATTCAAGAGATAGTATACTGTTCTTTTGTGGAAACAAGAATTCACAGGTTAAAAAAAAAAAGTAATGGAATGTTGATTTGTCCTTTTCAAGAATGTTTCTGTTTGAGACTAGATATTTTTAATTAGATTGTCGTATTTTAAATTCAGAGTTTTATTTCAGTATTTAAACAATTAGTAGATACTTCTGCATTTTTCTCTAAAATGTGTGCTCAGGGTGGTGAGTAATGGTGTTAATTTATTTCTCTGTCTTGTGAAAAGCTTTGTTATTTCATTATTATTTCTCAATTATGATGTTCAGAAAAGAAATTGTGGCTTATGTATATTGCACTTGTATCTGTGTTGTCTAACCTATTCTGAGTGGCTGCTGCTTGGCTGTTGAATGCTCCTGGGTTTGACCTCTCCTTTTCAAGCAGAATTCCTGTCCTTCAGAATATTACGTGTGGAGTCGAAGAAATTAAATGGGAAAAGGCTTTTCTTCTGCAGAGGGTGAGATTGGCTGATAGCCCCTGAGGAGCTGGGTTATATTGCAGATGTTCCCACAGAACCAGCTCAGGTGCTGATGCTTCTAGAGCAGTGACTGCTCAGCTACTTAGAGAAACTGATTTTCTGTGTTTCTGTAGTGCTGTACTCAGTCCCCTTCTTGGTGTTGTAATCTGATTTGAGTGCAAGGCTGAGGCATGGAAGGTATAAATATAAATTGTGTGCCTTTTATTTTCTTACTCTGCTCCCTTGGATAAAATTGCTAGTTACATATAACCATTCTTTATTTTAGTGTTTGTTTTAAACCAGAGAACAGTTGTTTTAACAGAGAAAAATAAATAGAAGTAATTTTCAAACAAATAAAGCATATATATTTTTAAAAGTTCATATGTTTTTTTTAAACCGATTACAGTGTGCACAGCACAACTAGTAACAGAGAACCATGTGTCTTTTGACACTAGTTGCGTATCTTTCAATTTGACAGTGTAGTGATTAATATTTTTGCTATGTTGGCAGTATCAAAATGACTAGATTAAAGTAGCAAATAATTTGAAATTGTTAAACAGTTGTAAGTATAGCAACATTCTAAAAACCAAAAAACCCCATCACTCCACAGAGATTAAATTAACTATTATTGATACCATTAAAATGTAAACATAGTTCAGACTAGCTTATGGAGTTGCTAGCTCATTATGCTGAGAGGCCAGTTGACTTTGGAGAGTAGCAGAGAAGTTGGTTTCACGTTTTTACAATAGCTGACTCTTCACTGAAATGTACAGCTATAACTTTCCTGATGAAAGAACAGAATGTTTCTCATATTTCTGTTCAAATTGTCAATACTGTAGGGTATCATGATGTAGTGGTGTCTTGCATTCATAGATGTATCCTAAAGCTGTTGGAGCATCTGACATTTACAGGTGGTTTTTTTAGTTCTTTGCTTTTCAAAATTGAGTATTGAATATATATGTGAATGTTGAGACAGACGACGTTGATGCATTTTTAATTTAAATGAAGAGGTTAAAGGAATGGTGATTAATTTTTAATTAAAGAGAACATACCTTGGATGCTGCTGCACACTGTAGAACTGTAACTACGCTGGTAAGAAACATCATAGTCTATTACTGTGCAGGGGAATGTTAAATAATGCAACAGCTAGGAAGGGATTGCCTATGCTAATGTTTTTCTTAAAGTGATAGATAACAAACTAAATTTACAGGAGTGTCAACAGGAGGTACATGTCATAAGTTCTAAGAACATCCCTTGAATGATCTGCCTACCTCAGAGAGGTCTTGCGAGTGCTCCATATGGTAACCTATTGGATTGGTATTATTTCACCTGGTAGAAAATGTTCTGAACTATGCTAGAAATTGCAATTACTAATTGCTTAGTGGCATACACGGTTTCTTTTTCTTGCAGTAAAATGAAGCATTTCTTAGTATAACCCTAGGTCTATTTTGTTAATCGGTGTCCTAGAAAAGACAAATTGAATTCTATTTCATTGGAGTAACATCTTTGAGCTAAACACTTAGGAAAGATTTAGAATGCAGTAGAGGATATAAATGTAAGTTTTGTCTAATCTTATTGATGTTTACTTTCTTTTCTTCCCCTTTCCTCTCCCTTTTCCAGTTCTATGCTCCAATGACTAAAGTCCCTGGGCTATGACTGCATGTTAAATATAGAATCCCCACAGCAAATGTGACTATCTGATTCAGATTCCTTCCTGATGTGGATAATCCTCATAATACTGTCTCCGAATTTCTTCTTGTTCCTGAAAAATAGCATTAACTTGGCACACAAATTGACTTGGAGAAATACTTGGATTTGATTACAGGAAAGGAGTGTTGTGATTGTGATGGGATTGTGATGAATGAACGTAATGTAAATTTCAGTGTGCTAAATGGAAGTTAATTGTATAGTGAATCCGGACCAGACTTCTGATTTGGAAACCTGTCAGAAGAACAGGTGTGGCTAAAGGGTTATAATACCCGATCTCTGAATTGTCAAAAGCTGAGAATTTTGCCATAATAAAGCTTTTCAAAATGTAAATACCAAAATACAGTCTAAATTACAATTTGGAATTGTTGTATTCCAGCTACATACTATGTGGAAAAAGAAGTCGCTCAGACTGACTTAAGTGTAGTCAGATTCATTTTTTTCTGCATTTTTAAGAAATTCATTCTATCAAATTGTTTTGCCACAGTTCTCTCCCTGTTGTTTCATTGATCCTTTGGCCTTTTACCTTCCTCTTAAGCATTGCTAATGCAGATGCAAAAAAGAACTTTGTCTAGTGGTGCTGGGAGACTTCTGTAGTTTATGGGATGTTAGTGCTTTCATAGATGAAAGGTATAATGCTGTTCTATGCAGCTGTGCTGGGCTTAAAGGGAAAATAGGGGAAAAAATACCCCAAAAAAACACCACCATGCTGTTTTTATTTACAGGACCTTTTGGGATAAATCATGGAATAGAGCTTCATTCAGATGTGGTAGAATATGCCAAGGAAAAATTGGAGAGCTTCATAAAATACAGTGATAGCTTTGATAAGTAAGTATCTAATTTGTCTAGTTTGCTTTGCAGCAACATTTTTGTTTTTAAACTGAGTGCATCATTGGCTCTGAGTTTAGAGAGGGGAGAAGAGTGGCATCACACAATCAAAATGTAAAACTTGCACTTTGTGACACTAGTTCCATGAGGTAAGTTAAGGCTTAATAAAGCATGCTTTAAAAGTGTGGGAGTATTCCAGCTGTGTAATCCTTAAAAAAAAAGATTTCCCTGTGTTTTGGTGGTGTGTATACATACACAGGCACATGTATGTATGTACACATACGTGCATACATACATATGTACTTCAGAGAATGATGTGATATGCAGGTGTCTTTGCATGTATGATTTGTATCCATTAAGTCAGTTTCTCCTCTATAAATGGACATAATCTTTCTTTACAGTAACTTTTTCTAATTTACCACTGTTGATCTGGATATGAGTAAATTTATCTGATTGTCTTTGTATTTAGTACCTGAAGAGATGGACTTAGAATATTCATGTGTGCTCACATGTGACTCATTTTTACTGGTGTACTTCTGGGTTACAGGCCTTCAAGCCTTATTGGTTCTATTACACTAAACAATTTTTTATTACTAGTTTTAAGCTGGCCCATGAGAATCTGTCTTTGGCCTCTCTGCCTCTGCGAAAGGGAAAACAAGGTTCTAACTAGGGCTCTTCTCTGTAAAGACTTTTTTCCTTACAGGATACTAATTCTCCAACAGTGATTATCAGGTAGCTTCTGAAAAGGCAGAAATGCCTTTGAGTTGTAGGAGTAGCCCAAGAATTGCATGCCCTATGCCTCATGTCTTCTGCAGTGGACAGCAAAGAAAATTCTTTCTGTCACTTTACTGTTGTTGTAATGTGCTTTATGAACTGCCATGCTCTTGGTTATCTTGGCTGGAGCTCAATCCACCTTTTTTCCATACCCCAAACTTCGGGAGCTCTGTGCTTACCACAAGCTTTCCTCCTTATTCTCCTAAGTAGTGGAGGGCTCTGTAATTAGAGTTGTTAATTTAGTTCAGAGTATCATCCTAGTGTTACCTGTATCTGAATTCAGTTCTGTGCTTTTGATATTGGCTAGATGATTTTAATACGATGTTCCTCCATTAGACTAAATTATGTAATAGGAAATACATATGTTTCATTACTACTGTCTTAATTTTAGTACAAGCACTTCAGTTAGCTGATGTTAACACGTACAGTAGGCAGAACAAATAAAAGTGGATTCAGTCTGAACTCTGTGAACTTACAGAACTTATGTAATCTTGTAAAAAAAAAAAAAAACAAAAAAAGGTGTGTGAAATGTGTTCTCTCATGGTCATTACAAATACTGCATTAGTGGTTGTCCTAAGTTAGATGTACCTGCCAGCTAACCAATTCCTGTGCATACCTGTATTCCTGCATTCCTGTAGGTGTGTGTACTCAGACATACAAAAAGCTGGTTTTTACTGAAATGTCTTTCTAATCTGGTGATACTTTTATATACAGAAATTAAGAGAAATTGAGTGAAGGGGTAGCAACAAAATCTGGTTGGGATATTTATATAATCAGAATATCAGAATACTGGGGTTTGTACTTTAAAACATGCAAGAACTGGAAGAAAAACCCAAAGTTGCTAAACTTGGTATAAGTGAATGTCGGTGTTGTATGTATAGTGTGTTTGAAGGAAGTAAGTGATCATACATAGTAAATGATTTAAATACTGTTAAAGACCTATATTTTCCCCCGATTTAGCGAAGATCAATTCTGGGGACTGTTTTAAATGCTGTGTACTATTTACAGTGATAGTTGAATTGATCTTTAGTTATTCAGTGTTACTCCAATGAGTGGAAAACATCAGCAGGTTGCTGAATATCAGCTAAGCTTTATCACTAATTTGTGTATTATTATCTTGGCATATGCTGTTTAACAATCCACCTTTTCCTCTCAACAGTAAAATACTAAGCAATGGCTACAGAAACAGTCTCCTCACCAACCTAACAAAAACTATACTTCTCTGAAAGGGCTTTTTGATACAAATCTACTTGGTAATAGCTGCACTACACTCGACATGATACTGATTGGCTGTTTGGATTTTGTGTTTTGTGGGGGGATTTGTGACTTGTATGCGTAGCTGATTCTGGCTAACTGATTTCTTTGTAAATACTCTGTATTTTAATGTAGTTAATGAACACAGTGTGCGGATTTTTCTGTGATGGGCTCCTTCTGTATTCCCTTTTTTTTAAATACAACTGAATTTTTACAGCTTATCTTGAATTTTAATCTGCCTCGCAAAGTAATGTGCTCTGGATCAGTAAGCCTGGTTTTGATTCTTGTTTCATTAATTTCCCTGCATCTTCATTTATACATGAAAGATATTTACCCAAAATTGTGTGGACTCTGGTATCTGAACTTGCCTGTTGATTTGGTCAGCTTTGTATTTGGATGAAAGACCAACCAAGAAAAAGATGTGCGGTGTCTGTCTGCTGCTAAACACTGGTGTATACCTAGCAGGCATCCTTGCTGTCTGAAAATAGATTTCATGTGGCAGACTGGTATGAGTGAAGTTAATTGTCAGAATGGAGTTGTATGTGTCATGGGGAAAAGCACCTTACAGTTGCCAGCAGCCTCTAACAAGGCATGCAGAAGACCAGGAGCACACAGAGACCAAAGTCCATTTTCTTGGCTGTAACAGAGTAAGATGAATGGGGAATTCTGTAAAACTTTGCCTTGCCACTTCCCTGCATTCTTTCTTTACTATGTAATGTTTTTCAGTCTGGTCTGAGTATTTAAAGCAATCTCCTTCTGAAACAAAACCCAGGGGTTTAACCTTTTGTGACAGTACTTGGAGAGCTACGAACTAGATCCTAAATAAATACTTCTTAATTTTGTGTTTCTTTGCTTGGAGCACTAGACCATTGGCTTTGCATCTGACTTCTGCATGGAGCTGGATCATGATGATTTAGGTGGGATTTTGCCTGATAAAGCAAGATAGCATATTGCTTTGCCGTTTTTATGGGGGAATAATCCACTGTTGTTTGGTAAAATACAACTTTTTTTTCTTGACAACTGCTAAGAATGTTGTTGAAATGTAATTAAAAACTTCATTTTCTATGATTGAGGTAGCTGCTTGACTATGGACTGAAAGCAATGTAAAAATGGCAAGTCCAGGATTTGAGACGCTCTGCCTAAGGGGAGGGTTGTCTACCCCTGGTAACTGAGCTGCTCTCAGTTTTGGCCTCTTGAGCTGTTCATTAGAGGAAAAGTGTTTCAGAAAGACAAATAATTCCAGTAATTGCTTGTATCCATATCCCACCAATCTATAAAAATAGTTTTCTTCTAAATGGAGGTGGAGTTGTTCATTCTGAGAGGTAAAATGCTGAATTGATTTTACTTGATGACATATGTTTGCCAGTAGAAGCAAAGGGAAAGTGCCACCTGAAGACATCTGGAAGTGTTGTCATGGTTGAGGTGCAAAGATTTTAGGTATAGACTAAAGAAAGTTATCTGCCTCAGTCTGAAATATGCATAAGGCTCTCTTTCGTTCTTAAAACCTTCAGGGAATGCATGCCAATTAAGGGGAAAAAAATCATTCCGTAAGAAGGCTCTATCTAACACACATATGTGCAAGTACCAGGCCCCGCTTCACCTGTTTATTGAAGGGGAATGTGTTGTCTTTTCTGCTCCCAGTCAACTTCTAGACCTAGAATATCCAGCTTGGAGAGAGAGCCACAGGGCAAGGCTAGGTTGCCCATCTTCTAGCACCCTATCAAAACCTAAACCTGGGTAAGCTGTTGAAGTCCCTGCTGTGAAAGAAAATCACCAACCCTTCTCAGGATCAAAAGAAACCACTTCAATGGTAAGTGACAAGAACCCTAGTACTACTTCTGGGATAACTGTTGTGGGTTAAACTTCTTCCTGAAATCCTGTAGTAGGTTGTGTTGGCATTGAAAAATAGTAAGCTTAATCTTCCAACAGTAAATTTATTTTTCTTCATAGAAATTCAGGGCTCCTGCTAGGACTCTGAAGGCACGCTTTCTTTTCATTAAAGCACATTTGAAACATAAGATTCCTTGTATACACACAAAGAAAAGAAAACTCCTTCCTGTCTGTGCAGCTGGTTAGTGATTGCAGTAAAAATCTAAGCAGGAAAAACTCTCCAAAACTCACTGGTGCCTTACTCAGTTTGAATCTTACTGATAACTTAGTCTTAGTCTCACATAATGTAAACGATGGGGTTCTTTATTGGCAAATGAATTCTTGTTGAGGTTTAGTCTAACCAGGACAACACAGGGATGACAAGAATTCTAGTGGGACTCTTTGATGTCAGAGGTTATGTTAAACCAAAAAGAAAGGAAAATAGGCTTCTGGAATATCCCTTTTTCATTTAGAGATATTAAAGGGAAGTACTGTTTCTAATCCTACAGCTCATAAACCAGAAGGCTCCAAAAATGACAATTGAATCTACTCTAAGCTAGGAAGGAGCTAAACCTGCAAGCATCAAATACTTTAAAAATTCAGAAATACGTGTTCTTGCCCTCTCAGAACCATACATAAAATAACTTTTAAAAATAAATAAAAAAATCCCATCGTGGACACAGCCTTTCTTTGGAAATCTCTTGCTGCTACAAGTTTTTGATAGTATTTAGAACATATATTACATTAAAGCTAGTGATGACAACACTCAGTACGTTATTCCTATAAAATCCATTGCTTCACAAAACTCCACAGTATAAAATATGACAATGTCAACCTAGAAACCCATTTTTCTGCTTCAGGGGAAAAAAAGGCAAATATTATTTTGTTTCTGTAAACAGCTAAGTTGTTTTCCAGACTTCTCTCCATGGATGTATTAGGACCCGGACAATAAGCTGAACTGACAGAAATTTTTTCTCTCCTTCCTGTTCCTGTCCACCTTTCTTAAAATTTACTGTGGAATTGATAAAAAGTATTCCTTCAATACAGTTCTTCAGCTTACCACCAAATTTTAGGTACAGCACATAATGAAGTTTAAATTTTATAAACCAATTCTGAAGGGAGACTGAGATTAGTCCTAAGTATTTTTAAGAACTAGTGTTTGAATTTTTCTTCAGAATTAATTAAGAGTAATGTGCTTTGGGCCAGTGAAACTGATGAGGTTATGAAAAACTGTAAGTGAAAGCTGAGGTTATACAATAGAACCACCAAGACAGTTTTAATCTAAAAAGGAGATGGCAAATACAAGCAAAGTACAGGTACAGGTTTCTCACTTACTGTCCCTACAGCATTGCCTGGAAGCTGAAAAATTGTTCAGGATAAAATTGCTAAATAGAAGTTTTATCAGCATCACTTGTGGCTTGTACTCTTAATGCTGATCAAAACTACTATTGTAATTGGATGCAAGGGACTTAAAAGCTGTCATTATAGATTTTGTTTTCAAAGATTTAGTATTTTTATGTGTTTCTGCTTATTATAATATTTGTAGTGTACATGCAGCAGGTCTCACAAAAAACAATAATACTAATAGTTAAGTTGTGCAGAACTTTTCAGCAAAACATCCTAGCAATTCATGAATATTCAGGAATACATGAATCTGACTAGTTCAAAGAGCTTGAAAAAATGCTTAAACTAGATGGAATGAATGATGGAGGAAGAAAAAAAAAAAAACACCACAAAGGTGGGAAGGACTTGCTATCTTGCCCTGCTATTGTGCCACTTCATAGGAGAAGAATTCACATTCTTTAAAAAGTTTCCCATATTAATTGACGCAGGTTTAAGTTTGTGAGCCATGTGAATATTGACATTCAACTGTATGTTTCAAGGAAGATAATTGTCAGTTTAAAATCTGAAAAATTGACTTACAAGGTTTCTTTTGGTGAATGCGTTAATGTGCTTAAACAGGTTCCAGGAGTATTTGAAGTAAGGTTACTGATTTATGAAATTACTGTGTTTGATATAGGAGAAGCTCTGAGAATATTGGGTTTTTTTAATGCAAACGAACAAAGGAGCCAGAACCTCATAGATTAGATTATTTATAGTTCTTCAATCTGTGTCTTAGAATAACCACAGGAAACACTTATTGTTCAGCTGCTGTAGCTGTGTTTTAAAAACATAGGCCAATTTTTTGTGTGTGAAAAGAAACTTCTAAACCAATCTGCCAGAACCATTAGTTTGTTACCTTTACTATTTGGATTTATATATATACCTATATTTTTATATCTATTTAAGTATCTATTTATATATATATATTGGATTTACTATT
>JAOXJM010000012.1:116170661-116191334 GCA_026413425.1 Tringa solitaria | reverse complement strand
CCCATCCAGCCTGGCCTTGAACACTTCCAGGGATGGGGCATCCACAACTTCCCTGTTGTCTTTACCCTCAACAGAGCAATGACCTAGGTCAAAATAAATAAGGAAAAGTTTGAGGTAAGAATAGCGAGGGTGGTGAGCGATTAACAAGTCACATGTCCTATTGAAACTCGCTCTTGATGCAGCCTTACTTTGTTCCAGTTAAAGGATAAATGCAAGGTGGGTAGAGCAAGCTGACTAGCAGTACCGTAATTGTCGTCACTGCGAAGAAGGATGTGATGAATTAGCGCTTCCAGGATTTTTTCATCTTTGATCGGGAGGAGGACTGGAGTCTTTTCAGAAGACCTGGAGTTTTTAATCCCGTGTTGTTCAGGAAAAACAGCTGTTTTCCAAAAACTTGGGAAACAGTTTTCATTGAAAGGAACCTGAACAGGTCTCCCTTGCTTGTTTAGGTGCTGGCAACTTAGTCTGTTTTCTTTTTTTTAAGATCTTGACATTTTTTAATGCATCTTTACCTGTCAGCTTGAAAACAAATACGAAGCATAATCAAATATGCTATGGTCTGATTAAAGCTGGTTTAACTCACTAAATCCTTATGTCCTCGAGAGTGTCTCCTGTCATTCATCTAATTGAGTAAAACTGAAGGCTTCTGGCTTTGTGTGATTTACCTTCTATAATTGATTAGTAAAGGAGTTGTGTCTGAAGTTCCTTTTAGAGGTGTATACAGAACTCCATCTTAATGAGCCGCTAAGTAGTTTGAAAATAAATGTTTCACGTATGAGGTCCTTTCCATAAACTTGTTCTGAGAAGGTCATTGGGGTGAAAAGAACAGGAAGGCTTTAAAGTTGGTATCCTTTAGTAGAATTAAGTTCAGTAAAATCTAGATGACTGGCTTGATAAATACCTGTCTCTTTGGCTTCTGTAGCTTCGTGGTCACATGTCAACTTGTTGAATTGCCCTGTTCAAATAAAGCTGGCTTGTTTAGCCACGGGCTTGCACCATGTTTACGGTCAGTATGGAACCAAGAATGTAACACTGATTTATCAGTGCTTTTTAACATGATGGTAACACTTTCTAGAGCCTTCTGATTCTCATCTTTTGTATTCTGTGTTGCTTTAAGGAGATTTGTCACAGATGCTCTGTCCTCTGCTGCTGTGAGTTAGGAATCTGTGATATCTTGCCAGGATATTTTGCAAAATACTTCAGTGCTGGAGAGAAGCAAAGAAAGCACTCGTTTTCTCTCCTCCTTCTTTCATGCATTCACAAGCAGCTGTGATGATCATAGGGTGGAAGGAGAGGGAACAAAGGCCAAAAGTGTATCACTACATAATAAATGTTGTTTTTTCTTTCTATGAGCATTTCCTTGCCATTTTGCTAGCCTTCTCCTCCTGACTGAAAAATAATTCATTATGGTTTCCTACAGTACTCTACTGCTTACTTGACTGCCCTACTTCAAACATCTGTAGTATATGCAGATGATCTCCAGTATATCCAGAAAAAAATTCATCACAGGCAGATAGACCTACAGGGCTTTTTGTTGATACACATTTTGGTAGTCTTTTCTCTTGGACATCCTTCTTGAGTTCTTGTTTGGGTTTCTGTATACTTTGATTTTTTTTTGAAGCCTAGTGGAATCTATTCACGTCACACTTGTGAAAATTGGGCTCTTTAAGGAAACTAACTAGTTCATGAGCCTTACTTGAGACTCTCACTTCTGAAATTGTGTTGGCAATTTCAGATCTTGCTTACAAATCTGTATGACAACCTATGTGTCCAAGATAGTCATGATGGTTTGCATCAGGAGGAAAGACTGAAGCATTCATTTTTATTGAAGCTTTTACTTGATTCCTGGACAAGATCTGGAGGCTCACTAATCTGTCTTCCTAGAAGGAGGTAGGTAGTTTTTCTTTGGAAGGTGTTACACTCAATCATTGTTTTAGACACAGGGATCTATCTATATAGGGAGAGACACACACACACACTCTTTCATAGAGATCTTAATAATTTAAGAATCATGGTTAGTCAAGATCAAAATATTCTAGAAAATAATAATGCAGTTGGAGTACTTTTATATAGAGGAAATAAAATCACAGTAATGCCCACAGAAATACAGTTATAGCACGTACACCCTTTGCTTTCTGTTCCTTTTCTTGGAATTATGCTCAACCTCCCTTCGTTTTCCCCGAGCATTATGTCCACAGCTTGAAACTGCTGGAGGGGGTGACAGAGTTCTGTGCCTTTGCAGTCCTTCATGGGAGGAATGTTTTTTTGATGTTACTGGTTCCTCACTTTCTGGGATCAGCTTGGGAGACATTTGCATGTTGGGCAATGTGCTTTTGCATCTTCTTTCTTCATATGTGATAATCTGCATATATTTGACACTATATTTTGTTACTCCTAAGACCAGCTTTATTATGCTTAGGGTCTGATTTTTTTTTTTTCTTCCCCAAACTGACTTGTAGATCTGTGCACAGCTGTGGGATCTCCAGTAGCAAGTGTCTTGTCATCCCATGCCAGGATTCACCTATGGTGCCTCCTGTGTCCCCGCTTTTCAGGGCTTCTGCTCACATACCAGGACTGCATTTCTCTGCGCTCCAGCATCGTGTGAGAATGATAAATACCTTGTTCTGTCAACAATAATGGCTTGTAGTGCTTATCTATAAAACTAGGCTTGTACTACACAAAGATAAACGTGGGTGAAACAGGTCACCTATAGACACCAGGTGAACAAGAGAGATTGCTGTCACAGCTAAAGTGGGTAAAAGCTATGGGGAGGTGGTAGCTCAGATGTAGCCAGTCCAGAGGCCTTGCAAACTCAGTACAAAACATATGGCCTGCTGTTGGCAGTGTCAGTAACGTGTTACAGGGTAACATAGGGGTGAAAACAAGCTTTCATATCTCTCTGCTTGAATAAGTGATCAAAAAGTTGGATTTTGGTTGTTTTTGTATGTTTGGGACAGAAGCAGGGATAAAGGAGAAGGGAGAAGTAGGAAATACGTATAGGGGGAAGTGACTGGTAAATAAATAGTAGTAACAGCTCAGTTTATATCACAAAAAAAGTTCTGCTTAAAGATTTCTGCTAGTTCCCAGGCCTTTATATCAGTAGTCTTTGTATATGTTAGCTTGAAAGGAGATCTTGCTTGGTGTTTTAAACACTTTAAATACCTGGTTTTAATCTTTTTAACTTCAGTTTTTGTCCTGGCCTTCAGTTTGTCTCTCTACTAAACGGCACAGTGTGTATTTGTGCTGTGAGCAGTAAGAGCAAACATACAGAGCACCATTTTTGTGCTGCGTTTGCTCCACATCTAACAAATTCTGTAATGTTTCCTTCCTTTCAGTGATCTGTCAACAGTAGTCGCCTTTTTAGATCAACGTCCTACAAATCGAAGGCCTGTTATTTATAAAACTTCAGTTGCTTTGGCTTGTCCTTTTCAAAACTCAACGGGTTGGTTTATTATAAAATAAAAAGGTAGTGGTACGCAGCTAAAAACGCTTTCTAACCTTGCTGAGGTCACGAAGGCTCAAAAACGTTGTGCATAATAATGTGCACCAAAAGAGGGCACTATTGTTTCATGGGAAACTTAGAAGTTGTGTGCTGACAACTGAGAGAAACGACAATTAAATGAAATCATATCTGCGCTGATGTTTTTATAATACTTCCTTCAGTAACTTGCTTAGATATATACCTGAAAGATGTAGAATCATTTTCCAAGTGTTTTTAGGATTTTTCTGAATAATTTTCTGAAATTTCTGTTTTAGGGGTATAGTGTCACAGGTTTTTTTTGTTTGGTTGTTTTTTGTTTTTTTTTTTTTCTAGGACCTGCTTTTATGTAATCTGAGACCTTTCCAGAGTTACTGATGTGGTTATAGCCTTCCATTCCTAGAAACTTAAGGTACCACGCTGCAGAAGGCTCTGTAAGGGCTTGACTCGCTGGGTAATTGGGCATTAGATGCCTTCAACTGCCAGAGATGCTTTGACCTTTGTAGTAACGCTTACTTGAGACCATCAGTGAGGTCTGGGAGTATGAGATGTGTAGAAAGCTGCTATGGGTGAGATGGTCCCTACCCAGGCATGACTCTCATAGACCTCTATAACGCAGTACTGGCTGCTGCTGTGCCTGCCACCACCTCGTTTCCTGGGCAGTGTGTGTTGCAGAGGCAGTAGCGGTGAAGCAAATACGCATTAAATATAGCATAATACTGAAAATAACAGGCGGTGCTAAAGCCTGGCCCCAGTGGTGCAAAAGTTCCCAGAGAAAGGGGTATAACCTGAGGGGGGAGCACCTTGGAGCACTGTTTGCTGCTCTGCTCCCAGGGCCCCAATGAGAGTTTTGTCCATCCTGGGTCCTCCAAGTCTGCCACAAACAGATCCCAGTTCTACCTTCAGTGTTTGCAGCAACAGCCAACCAAGCTGTCAAAGCCTCTGGATTATGCAAACTGGCAGTTTTGCAGTCCTGAGAGTTTATAGTCTTTTGCAATTGCTGATTTACTTCTGAAGATGGGGGAAAATATGAAATGGTGGCCAAAAAAGCAAGCATCATATTTAAAGCACGAGATAAACAGACCTGTCACACTGTTTCTACAGCGTGATCTCAGCTTTGCTAACGATGCCAGCGCTGAGATGAGCATTGGCAACAGCCTTACTCGGATGCAGTTTCAACTTCTCTTGAAAAACAAACCCCATTTCTAAACTATTTTGGTAGCAGGGAGAGGACACGGCTGCGGAGCGTTCCAAGGCCAGATCGAGGTGTTTGCACAGATGCAAAGGCTCAAACAGGACAAGGTACACAAAGTGCTATTAGGCAGCCTTGTGTACATGCTGAGATGTGGGGAAGGGATGACATCCCTTCATGAAAACTTACACTGCTTCATTCCACAGCTTTTTTTTATTCTCTCAGATGCTCCCTAAAATAGGCGTGTGAATACGTTGTAGAAAGCTGTTACAGGTTCATCATCTGAAGTACCTGCACTTGCCAACTCTCCCGTACCCAGAAATGGACATTTTAGGTTTTCTTTAACCCTTACTAAATCTTTTTAATAATGACATGCATCTCCATGACCTTATCTCACTTTAAGAAACTGGGTTTCAAAATTTAATCAGACTATCTTTTTTTCTCCTGAGCAGAAAAACGTATCTCAGTAATTTTTTTGTAGAGAAGGGGATATAACTGACATTTTAGGGAGTGCTAGTGATACAGCACTAACTTGCGATTAATAATAAATTCTCATGTAACTTTTCATGTAAACATCTTTTTTTATGGCTATTGGCATCAGTCGGATGATGTTCTTTTCTCTGCAGTCATGGTAGGAATTGGGGTGAGGCAGGTTTAGTCCTCTCACAGTGACCTTTTTTTTTTTGTCCACTACTCATCCTTTGCTGTGTATCTAATCTATGGACTCCAGCGGTCACTAGTTGCAAACCACTGCCTGTATAAGATGCTGGGAGGACAACATCATCTCTAGGGACTGATCACAGATGAAAAGTTGAATGCCAATGGATAATGGAGTTATGAGATTCTTTTGTGGTGAGTATAAAATAAAAAAAAAATCAAAGGACTTCTAAATCATACAGGCAGAGCTCCACAGAAGAGTTCAAGTGCCCAGCCACCACTTGAGGCACCCAAGATAAAAGTTTGTATGTCTGTAGCTTCTCAATTCAACTGCTGCCTCCAGTTCCCGCCTGCCTGCCATGGGGTTCAGTATAACTGTCACCCAAACCCCAGCAAGGATGACAGAGCAAGCACTCCCCAGCTCAGTTTGTCCTGAAAGCTCAGAGCACTTCTGCTGAATTAGGCCTCAGATCTCAGAGAAGATGAATGAAGGTGTTGCAGACGACAAGGGTTGTGATGGAAGCACTCTCTCAAAACCAGGAAGACAAAGGTTTTCACTGAAAGTTCCCATGTGACAAGTAAGAGATGTAGCTTCCATGGTGTACAATTTATGGAAGTCAGTAACAGCTGTCTCTTCTTCTCTTAAGCTTCAATATTTGTGGCTGGTTCAATTAATTTCCATGTCATCATGCTGATGGCTGTGAATCCTGTGCTGTTCCCCACATCACTCAGCCACACATCTCAAATATGTGGCTTCTGTGAAATAGCAGGATAAGTAGGTCTCGCTTACCTATTGAACAGCCTTTTTTTTTGGGGGGGGGGGAAGTAAGCAGCTAAAGGCCCTCTATGGTCTTGGCACCCAGGGTACAGCACAATGTGTATTTGCTTGGGCAGGATTTGTTAGGTTCAAATCCCCCCCTCTCTGCCCCCCAGGGATGGCAGCTTTTGTAAGTCAATTGCCTTTAATGAAGCAGCCTTGTTTAGCTGCTAAGTTGTTTGGAGATTTCAGAATCAATATTCAAAAAAAAAAAGGGGAGATTGAAAAGGCTATTGAAAGCGTATGGTCACAAACAAGAATGGCAAAACTGCCAGCTATGCTTCTTTGACAATTTTTAAAGCTCTGTGTCAAAGCAATTTCCTAATTACTGCTTGGGGATATGGTTAAGAACAGACAATAAAATCATTAAGGAAAATAGCTGAACAGTAAGCTGCTCACTGCATTGTTCTCTGACATGCTAGAAATAAGTATTCTAGAAACTTCTTAAAACCAAATATAAATTTCTGACTTGGATTTTACCCAAAATATCAATGTGCTAGCAATTGCAAATAGAAGTAATATATTTTGATAAAGAGCAGCAGCTACTCAGGAGTAACTGCAAAGGATTAAATCCTGATTCCATTCAAGTCAAGGGGAGTTCTGCTATCGCCTCCAATAAATACTGCATTTCACCATTTAAAAAAAAAAAATCTTGTCTCTGAAGAGTTTATAGTATAAGACAAAGATGAGATGAAGTGTGTAGGAAGGGAATACGGTATGCAAGTAGTGTGTAATCAGTTTCATGGCACGTTAGTTTTTACATTTTATTTTGTCTTAAAAGAATTTGTTCAAGTTTTAAAGCAAGGCCTCATCTGGTTTGAAGTATGCGTAGATGGAGCCTTCAGAGAAGCGTGAAGGTTGCAGTAGGATATGAGCTCAGCAGAGGAAGCAGAAAGTGAGAAGGAGGAAAGTTGGAAGGTGAGAGGAACCTGTGAATAGGAGGCACACAGCCCACGCCTGGTTTGCTCTGGGATTCTACTGGTAGGAGCAGGAGCGGGACCAATGAACAGCCATGCAAGAGAAGATGCGAAATGGAGTCGATAATATTGTAGCTTGGAAGACCAAACTGCTGATTTTCATACACCTCATGGAAGCTCCTGAGGTTTTGTAAGCTTCCAAAGCCCCAGCAGGACCTTTCAGCTCTGGTCACTGGTGGTCGGGCTGCTGTAGCACAACCTGCCTTGACTCCTGACCTTGACTGACTAAAATCTATATGGATTCATTCTCCCAAATCTCCCCAACTAACTCAGAGGATGGCAAGAAAACGTACTCAGATGCTTTTAAAATTTTACTGATGCAAGTCCTCATGTTTAGAGTGGGTTGGTCTCATTCTGCAAATTTCTGTTCTCCAGCTCATGTTTTAGATTGGACCCCGAAAATGTGTAAGGCCTCAAAGAAAAAAGCACTGAACAATCGTTACTGTGAAATATGTGATACAGCCTTGCACTTCTGGGCTAGATCAGTGTGTTTGAAAATCCTCTTTGTCTTCTGAATGTGCTAACTTTTGAACTGTCGATTATTCTGTGTGGAAGATAAAACAAAATGTGATATTTTTTTCCTGAATCTCTTCAACTGAAATTTTCATTTTAATGGAATAATTCAGGAACCATTCTGAGACAACTGAAGAAATGGGTTTGATGGATTGGGCCTTCACTGGGGAGAGAAGGGACTTGAATTTCAACCTGCAATCCTGTGTTTAAATATTTTATTTGAGTGTCCTCACAAGGAATAAATCCAGAAAAAGCCGAGTATGTTTTCTACCCAAAAAGGGGTGAGACGTCCCTAAACGCAGTTTCCGGGGGGAGGAAGGGACGGGGCAAGGGGAGAGGATGGGGGAAGTGGTGGGAACTGAGCAGGGCAGTATCAGGGCCATGAAAATGGAGACACTTCTGACTGGAAACGGGCAAAATTAGCAGATAGGCAGAGACAAGGGGCAAAAAAACCCAACCCTAAACCGGGCTGTGGCTGCTCCCTGTTGGGAGGGAGTTGGACGAACTTACTGGCAGCCACAAAGTGCTGATGCAGGGACCAGCTCCAGCTCCCTGTGGGGTCTGGCCAGCCTGTCCCCAGCTGGGGCTGGCCACGACCACCCCATCTCCCACCAGCACTGCGTGTTTTCTTCAGGGGAGCGGAGAAAAATATTAGAAAACTACTTCTCTAGTAATTCAAATACTGAGGAAAGAAAGAGCTGACGCTGGCACTTTTTTTCATGAGGAAGGAGCAGCACAGGCATCTATCAGGTGAATGCTCGGCCCTTTCAGTCTCGATGAAGATAAACGGTAGGACTCAGTGAAATACCCTGTTTGTAAAACTGTAGAATTTCAGGCTCACCTTCCACCTTTTCTGCAACATTTCCTTTCAGCTGAATACCCTGCCTGGCCTTTTGAGGTTCCCCTGTCGCCTGGCCCCAGCCTTGGTTTTGGGGTCTCACAGACCCAGAGGGAGGGAGAGAGGATGCTTAATGCAGGGTACCAGGCGTACCTTTAAATCTGTAGTCAAACAAGGGGCTGACTGGAAGTGGGGAGAGGGCTGCTGTGGAATATGTCCTTGGTATGGGGCCCAGGAGGAGACTGTGAATGAATACAGATCCTCTGCAATGTGGTCCAAGGGAACAATATTTCTTTCCTCTGAAGATGTCAGTCCACTTCCATCAAAATGCAAAGCTGAAAACAAAGAGTCTGTCTCCAAAATTTTCTTCTTAAAACTTTGAAGTGCTGCCTGGCAATAGAAGCACTCAGTCTGTAGACAACATGTCCAAAAGTTAGGGATGCTATAGAATGCTAATGCTAAAACTGTGAGCTCTAAGCTGTTTAGTGGATCTAGCCGCAAATGTCTCTTTCTGGCAGTAGACCTGAGGAAACAAGTTTTCTTAGTAATAAAAATGGAAGAAATTTGTGGAAGGAATTGAAGTCTTATTTAGTGGTCTGTTGTCAGAAGCTCAGAAACCTCAGTTTACCTGTCAGGAAAACATGTTTTGTGTCACTGAATCCTTTGGTAAATGCTTTTACAAGGACTACTTCACTATAAGAAGCGCTTTACTATGTAAATGAGACATCACACAGCTGGACATAGATCCTGGTGCAGGTAAATGCCAAGTCTATGAGCTTCTTTCCTCCTTGTTCCTTCTTATTAGGAAAGAACAGGGAAAAACAGCAGTAAAAGGCAGAAGGAGCAAGAGCAAAAGAGAGAGGGTTTGCCTGCCCAGGCTGCAGAGAATGGGATGTAGCTTTTATGCTCTGCACCTAGGTAGCTTCTTACTGGTCACAGTCTGAGATTGATATTATCTCTGAGGAATTTTGGAACTGGACTGCATTTGGCAGCTCTCATCTTGCAAGACAGTTTGGCATCAGCAGTGTTTTCCCCCTTTTCCTATAGGCACGTGCTCAGCTGGGTTGTCCAGCCTGACTTTCATGGCTTTTCAGGTGAGAAGAAGCTCTTTATCTGCCTTCTCTTTCCCTGTGAAAAGTCTCTGCGCTTGCTGGCATGTAGACACCTTCCTCAGATGTTATCCCAGGCCACAGGGTAACAGCCTTGCTCTGCAGGCTTTCGGGAGAGCTCTGGTGGAGGGTCAGATTGGGTGATTGCCTGGGCTGGAAGAGTTTGGGTGGTGAGGAGAGATGGGTTTTGGGGGCAGCGGGAAGGGGGAAACTGTCCCAGTGCATGAGGAGAACCTCAAAACATTTGAATTTCTGGAAATTGCTTACATGAGAAGCGCTCGTTTCCCCCACTGTGTGGTTACAGCACATGGTGCTGGGGTGTCCTGGCTGAATAAAAAAGCTGCTGGATGCTGTGGTCATATAAATAGTAGAGAATGTCTTTGTATGAATGGAAAACTGGAGTATGTTGTCTTGCAGGCTTGAGGCCACACAGTACAATTGCTGGTAGAGGAGGCTGATGTGCCTTTGAAGGTTTGGGCTTTGCTGGTTCTCCTTGCTTCTAAGCCTGGATACCTTTTTCTATGCTCACGAGATAAACCTCCCACACTGTAGTTTTTGGAGTGAACTTGACTGCAGATCCAGTCAGCAGATGTTTTTCAGCTTGATTACTTCTACTGTCATTTAGTTGAGGTTCCCACGTGTAATTTTTGCTCTGCTTATGTTTGTACATCAGAAGGGGATGCTTGGAAATGCTTGTTTTGTGGGAGTGTAATATGAGCAAGGCACACTAGATAATGATTACAGCAGCATGGGGTTTCCAAATGACTCTTATTTCAGAGTATGTGCGTGTAAATGATTAAATTTTTGAGCCTGCCGCCTCTTTGTGAACTGTTTAAAATCAAAATTAGTTTCTTTGTATCTGATTAAAACTGCTGTGGACAAACACACCATGTTTGTCTGTCCAATTCTGTGTGTGTGGATGGGATGAGCTGAGTCAGGATTTGTGCTGGTTTGCCTTCAGGAAAGAGTTACAACAATGTTCAGAACTTTGTAATCTTTGGTTTTGTCTTTATAGCCTTGATAGTGATCTGCCTGATGCTTTTTTGGAGCCTGGAAAGCAAGTGGCAGTTAATTAAATGGGTGAACAATGGATGGCTGGAAATTGCAGGGGAATGAAAGAACTTTGGGTTGGATTTGATCACAATTGAATTAATCTTTTCCAACACAGTATGTTACCTGAAGCTGCTAAGCACTAAGTTTTATAGCATCAACACTGTGTGTTGCTCCTTCAGATTCTCTTTCCTGAAGCTCAGATCCATGAAAATTTCACCCTAGCTCACCCACTTATTTCTCCTAAAGAAAAAAAAAAGAGCAATTTATTGTCACAGCACCTACCTACAGTTGAATGCTGGAGGCCTTAGTTAAGAAGCCAAGTCACCTGTGGATTGTATTGGAATTAAATGATGAATTACAAGAAGATTAACAAAAACATTGCTATTGTTGTTTGCGCTGTTCAAGTCACTAATCATTCCTGAAGGGCCCATGCATCAAGCTCGTTGCACAGTCCACACACCAGTTTGCGTTCTAAGGTGGGATCCTGCCTGTTGCACCTTGGGGTGGGAGCCTCTCCTGTGGAAGGCACTGAGGTCCTACGGAAATGCTGCCGGGTTCCTCAGCAGCGTGGCTTGCCCAGTCAGAGGCCGGGACCTGGTGAGATGCTGCCCACAGCTGAAAGAGATGTGGAAATGTGTGGTAGAGGGGATAGAACAGCACTGGGAAATTATTATGCACACAGTACCAAAGAGAGCAGCTGAAAAGTCAATCACTGGAACTTCCCTTTTCCTCAGTGGTTGCGTTCTGCTTTTCGGGTGAAGAAGTTACCCCTGTCATCTGGAGAAGATATTACTTGCCAAAATGTTGTTTAGGACCGTCAATGTCCAAGCGCGTTTTCTTTTGCATTATGGGTCATTTGGGAGGGCACCAGTCTCCTCCAGGCCACTGCGTGTGGGGAATCTACCATCAATCACCATAACCATCACTGCCTCATACCTTCCACAAGACACACTGTGGTTTTATCTTGGTAGTTTTCTCTATCGTTAGAGCTGTATAATTAACTAGTGTTCTCCACAGCACCAATATGGAATATTAAAAGAGAATTAAGACCATGCGCTCCATAGAAGGTGAAATATATGTAGAAAATTAAAACCTCTGGGAGTGGAGAGATTTATTTTAAAATATTTAAATTAATTTAATGGTAACAAAGGCTTGCAATGTATTATAAGCAATGCTTTGAACTCCCGCAGCGTACCATTTTTCAGGCATGTGACTTGAAAAAAGATTCAAATTATAGAAGGTCTGCTCTGGAAGAGCAGAATTGCCCAGCACTGCAAATGTACTCACAAGCACACTAGGGAAAGTTTTGTATGCATTTAATTGACCCTGTTTACGTTATTTATTAATTTAAGCTATAACCTTATTCTGTCAAAGTGTACAAAACTAGGGCTGTTTAATTGTAAGCCAAATAAACTTAAGTTAAATGCAGAATAATATCTGCTTGAAATCTTACCCTATATGTTCAATATTACCATGGTTATACATGCATGTGACATACCATTAAAGTCCCTCAAAGAGCATGAATCCACCTAACAATCTAAATGGTGGAAAAATACAAAGTTTCCTTATTTTTTAATGGGTCAGAACATTGGGAGATTTAAAAAATCCTGATAATGAATCTAGTTTTTCAAATGCAAACGGATTACTTCTTAACAGAGTCCAACACTGTCTCAACTAGTTGTTTCAGCTGAGTGCTGCACATCATTGCGATATGTTGTGCAATTCTCTGGTGAATATTGTGGGTATGTATATAAAATATAAACAGCAACTAAAGAAAAAGTGGAATAAATAAGTGCAACACTTGGTTGCATTTGAATATAGGCAGTTCTTTCTCAGACATAAATTTTAAATACCTGTTTAAAAGTTGTTTTTTCTATTTTAGGATTCCTTTCATATATTGTAGGATACATTCCTCTCACTTGGATTGTGTCAAATCTATATTTGATCTATTTATGGCATTTTTGCTTGATGTAAAAATGAGGAGTTTACATATTCCTGTGAAGAAATAAAATAGACCATATAAAGAATAAGGTTAGTTGAAAAGATACTTTTCCATCTTGAAGAAATCATTTCTGCTTTGTCAAGGACAAAATAGGATTTTGCTTTAGATTTGGCAGTTCTCATTCCAGCTGTTAACCTGTGCGTTTTATTGGATCAAAAGAAGTTAATTTTCCCTTAGTGGCAATGCTGATCAAATACAGCTTTGTTTTTCAGGTCTTGGATGATGTGCCTAAAGCTGTAATCAAGTTGGGATGGTGGGGGGTGGGCTTGTTTCTTTCATTTCGTTTTGTTGTTCTTTGCAGAGGAATATCCTATCCTTTAGTGTAAGGGAAACTAATCTTCGGAATGGTTATGCACAAACAAGACCTAAGAGACTCCTGCCATGGTCTTTCCCCCTCTGTGCCTGCAAAAGAGTGGGGCGCGTTCACGACTTGAATCTACTGGTTCAGTTTCCAGTCCTGAAAATCTAGTTATAGAGCGGACCATTAGAGGAAACTGAGCTACTGTTACTGCAATGAACCCACCGTGTGCATTGATAACCAAGTTTATCGAAAAGCTGCCTGAATTAGTAATGACAAGTCAAATATAAAGTGTGTGTGTATATATATATGTATGAATGCACTTAAGGAACTTCAAGTATACTTCCTGCAAGCAAAGTGTCTCTGTATACCCTTTCCAGATATAGGATGATCCTGAGCCCTGTTAGATCTTCCTAAAAACTTCCACAGATGAAGCCAAGCATCAAGGAGAAATAAGAGATTGTTCTAGAACAATTTCCAGCAAACAATTTCCCACTCGCCACTTTGCCCTCTGTAGAAAAGTTTCTTGTCAAGGTCTCCGTGTCCCTTACAAATCTATTTTTCATTCTTTTTCTCCTTGGCTGACAACTTGTTTTCCAAAAAAAAAAAGTATAAAAAAATAAAAAATAGCCAAAGTTTGTGGCTGTAGGAATCATCTTTTCCTCAGCCAGTGAAAGCTGCTGCTCATCCCTGCCTTTGAAGGGCCCCGTAAAACGCTCCTCTGACTTGCTGCAGTTGTGGCACTAATGAACTGCGCGCAGCTGACGCCTGGGACGCCCAGCCTGTCATTCATGAAGAACACAGAAAATACTTCCAACGCGCTCAGCCATGTCACTTTGAAAAGAATTTAATGACACGTTTCCTTCTGCAATATGCAGCCAGAAAAGTCTCATGTAAAATATGCAAGGAGAGGTGCACAGCAGAGGAACCCCAGGACTTTGCGAGAGGATACTTTCAGTGGAGATAGGGAAATACTTTAGCAAAACTCTCTGATTTAACTGTGCTTGTAGGACAATATATTGCATTTTTACACTCCCTTTCTTTTATGTATATTTGTGTTCCGCAAAATTAAACTGAGAACAGATTTTATTGTATAGAATAGGGAGAAGTACAGTTTATTTTCATTTTTATGTAGTTCACTGGAAATTACTTAAATAATATTATTTCAGAGCATCATTCAAAAATTGTCAGTTACCATGGTAGCTGCTAATGATCTATAAAACTATAAACTTCACAGTTTCTGGGTGTCTAAGTTATGTTGTTATGAATTCACTATTTAATAAATTCCTTCATCAGCGCTTTTCCTGATATTGACTTTGTTACTGGGTAGAAGTGAAGACAGACTCATGGAATATATAAATGACAAAAATCCTCTTGGAATAATTTTTATGTGTCTTTCTGAGGTGGGTGTGCTGCTTTTTGGTGTAAGAAGGGCCAGAAAACTTTGTGTATCAGGCTTTTATCCAGTTTCTAAATACTGATAGATCGGTTATCCCATCTGTCTATTTCTTCTATTTTTTTTCCTTTTTCTTTTATAATACTGGTCCAGTTGTAGACAAATCCTACGTTGATTGCACTGTTGGTCCTACAGCAGTTCCCATTACATGTTTCTCAGCTCTGGTGACATCACCTGCTACAGCTGATGGTAAATGACTCTGTGTATACACACCTCTTTTTCTGCAAAAGTGAGATAAAGAGGTTTAGTTTAAAGGTTTTTTTATTGAAATTAATTGAACGGAAAGCACCATGGAGGATGTTGGTGCTGTCTTGGTGGCTACAAATATGTTGGAGGGTCAGGGTTGGTGGTTTTGCAGATGTGTTCATGGGTGGCTGAAGGCACAGGGTCTGGTGGAGACAGTCACCAGGGAAGTCACTGGTGGGTCCACGATGCAAACTTTCCTCTGAGGCTCAAGAGAAAACTAAAGGAGAAGTTATTTTGAGAATTATCTAGTGATAAGGCAATGGAGTTGGATAGTAGTTGTGAATGGATCACATTCTTGGATGTTTTTTAAGCTATAATGTAAGCTTTCTGATTTTTTGTGTTTAAAGGCAAGAATTCTGCAAGAGAACAGTCTCCTAATGGTGTTTAAAAATTACTGTTTATTCTCTCAGAAGGAAAAAAAAAGTTAAAAAGCCACTTACAAGGGTAGCCCTGTTCTGTTGTGTCAAATGGAAACTTTGTCAGGGACTAGCAGAAGTCATATTGGATCCCAAATAAAAATGTATGATAACTTTCACCTGTTCTACATAAAATATAGTCGCATTAGTAAAACTGATATTTAAAAATGAAATATTAATAATATCTGAGAAACTCTTATATCTCCCTCTTTTTATTTAATCTGTTGACAGCAGCCATGATTAACATGTCACATCCTACTGAAATGTGAGGTGCAGAAGAGAAAAGCGCTGTGTGTGCCACCACAGCAGACTCTGTCTCCAGAGATCTGGCCAGGAAATGTCCAGGTCCCTCACAGACAACACCTGATTGATTGAGCTATGGCAGCCTGAACTGACCAAATTGGACATCTCTATACTTCAGGCTCACCTGCTGATGGGCCAGCATAGCCCCTTTTTGGATAAATGTCAAAATTTTTTTGACTAAATGTCATTCGAGGAATTGGGGTGGCTGAGGTGTAGCTGGTCATCTCTGGCTTGTGCCAGGTATCTGGAGAAGATAAAATCTTAAATCACTGGAATAAGAGTCGTCAGAGGAACTGCCAGAGCCCGTGTACCTCTGAGCAAAAGCTTTATGTCAAGAAGAAACACTATCCAGGAATGAAGTGTTCCACTTGCTGGTTCTTACATGGTATTAGAATGTTAGCTGCTGGTACCAGCATAATTCCTATGGAACTACATCTGTCCAACTTTTCTGATAATTAGTTGGAAGCAGCATGCTATCAAATTAAATAGTAGAGAGAATAATTAGATTACTTCAGCAGAATTTGCTTTGCATGTAGCCAGTGATATGGAAACAGACTCCATTATTCTTTTTTATTTTAAATTGACTGACTGATTTGGAACTGCATTGCAATTTAAACTGCAAAAGAACAAGGTACGCTGCATTTATCCAATTAAAATACAATTTTTGCTTCTTTCCAGACATGCTTTAATATAGTTTGCGGCATGCACTTTTTGCAATTTCAATTGCATTTCCTTTCTTTTGAGTATTTCTGCTACTTTTACTAAGGTTGCTAATGGTAATTCTTGTTCCTTTTTATTCATGAAATTCAACATCACACAGAAGAGCACATCTTATCCCCTGGCTTACTTAAATTGTCTCATTACTTTTGTGGTCTCAAGTAGGATTAGCAGTATTAGTCCATATGGTAGTTCTTTATGGTGTTTCAGAGACCTAAAAATGCATATTATGCAGATTACGACTGATAAGAATTTGATTTTTCAAATTCTTCTTCTTTTTGCTCATTAGGGTGCTAAATGGGAAACTTAGTTCACTATCCATACAGAACCCATTTTCTCAGAGCAATTTAACATTTGCTAAGTTTTTTCTTTTTCTGTCTCTGCTTAGCTGGTACTGTCAGTGTGAGAAATCTGGTGGTTTTTTACACTACTCAAAAGGCTTACACATATAACCTGTTAATTCTCTTAATCAATCAAAAGATGGGCAAAGAAAGTAGAAACAGTAGTCTAGAGATGATACCTAAATAAATAAATCTTCTATCAAAGTATTATTATGTGATGATAGGTTTTATTTATGTATTTTGAAATTCTTAATGAAGTGACTAGTTCTGGTTTATACCGTTAAAAGAAACCTACAAGTGATGGCTAAAAAAAATGTCATTAACTACATTTTAAAATTCTATGTTGCTGATCACATTGTATTTTTATGTAGTAATCGCAGTGGAAGAAGAAATTGGAGCCTTTCTTTCATTGTTGCAGACTCTCACTGGATAGATCTGAAACTGTGGGTGAACCAGTGTACTGCTGGCTGCCAGAAAGAAACAAAAATATGAGACTACCTGAATTAAAGAATGAGATGTTAACAACAACAACAAAAATGTTTCCAGGGTTATTTGATTGATTTCTTCCTGTTTAGCTGGGCAAGAGAGATAAGGTAAACTGAATAAGATTTAAAGAAATGACAGGAACAAAAAACCAAACACACGCCCCCAAACCACATGAAAGTGAGAGTTATAAAGAGCTTCAGAAGGAGTTAGAAAACAGAAGACTTTAAGAGTGAGCTGAAGTTGTTCAAGAGATAATCTTACAGTATTGGAAGACAAAAAAATAAATAGACATGCAGCAGAGCTGCAATGGTAAATTCATGTGTTATCACAGTTAAGGCTTGATGAAGCAAGCAATTAAATTTTGATAAGAAAATCAGGTTGGGCCAAACTGGAGCATTTGGGTACTGGAGACATAGCAGTGAATTTGAAGAACTAGAGCTAGAAGCAGAAAAGCATGAGGAGATTATAATCAGAGGCCACAAAAATGCTGGTTGTCATCACACATGGCAAATGTATTTCAGAAATGACTGGACAAAGGAGTAAAAATGGAGCTTGAACAGTTTATCAGGTGATTGAATAAACTGTGTGTGCCTGCATTTGACTTGTTTCACGCTCACGTAATTGTACTTGCTGTGACTGATGCTGTTGGTGTATCCGCACTAGAGCTGTGTCCTAAGTTGCTTGGTCTACCTTGTGTCATTTTAAACAGAGGAAGGGAAAATAAGTTTTTTTAGAGATGCAGAAAATATGTTTGTCTGTACTTGATGATGGCATAAATTGCTGAATATGAAACAGATACATATCTGAGGGAAAAAAAAATATTCACCCCTGCTGTACTTTTTATGCTTTCAAAGTTTTAAGCAATGCAAAGGAAGCACCATGTTGTTATTGTTCCAAAAGAGAGCTTCTTAAATACTGTAGGTATTAGCAACTATTTGTTTGGTATGACTGCATCCACAAACTTTTTCATTCCACTTCATTTGTAATTCTCTCTCATCCTTTCTTTCTTATTACAAGTTTCGAATCATGTTCTGTGATTAAAAGCAATGAGACTGTTGCCATGGTTTGGTTCCAAGTAATGTCGTTGTAATTAGTGGAAAGAGGCACTATTAGAAATGCTGTAGCCCCTTTGCCTAAATCACACTGGTGTGAATAATTCAAACAACTCTTACTTGCACTTTCCTAAATTTCAGATCTGAATTTATCAGTTATTTGTCCTGTTTTTTTCTAGGCATTTCTGATATTTCAAATGAAGCCTCCGACTATAATCATAGCAGGCAGTTTTAGAACAAATAATGTGTATTACACTATTTACATATGTTTCCGGTTAATATTTTCTTCCTTGTTGATGGAAAACCGCCATTGCTTAACTCCTGCCTGTGGTGGTTGCCCCGTCCCTGCTCTCTGCTGAGGGGCCATGAAGAAAATGTGTCATCCTTAATGTGTCATGATAAGAGTGGCAAAGACTCTTTTCTCCAGATGAAGTGAGTTTTCTGTTTGTAGAAGAAAGTCTGTCAGTCTGTGTGTGTTTGTTTTTTAGTCTCCTTTTCATATCAAAATGGGGAAAAAAAAACAGTTGGTGAAAATGGGAATGTGGTAGACTATCTCTGCTCTGTTCTTGTGCAGTTTACAAGAAAAAGACAGGGCTTTTAGGAAAAATTTCTTCACCAAACTGGAACAGGCTGCCCAGGGAAGTGGTTGAGTCACCGTCCCTGAAGGTATTTAAAAGACTTGTAGATGTGGTGCTTAGGAACATGGTTTAGGATTGGACTTGGCAGTGCTAGTTTAACAGTTGGACTTAATGATCTTAAAGGGCTTTTCCAACCTAAAGGATTCTATGATTATTCATACCCCTTTACCAAATGTACCGGTGAGAGGTGTGTTATGGGCTACTTCAGAGGCAAAGCATCATTTCTGCTCAGAGAGGAGAGGACTTGCATTTTTCTGTGAATTCAGGTTTATTTGGGAGATGTGGAGATGGGGGGAAAGTGAGGGAACACTAGCCCCTCTGGACATCCTCCCCCAGGCAGCATCTCCTGGTGCTGGTGGTCCTGTAGCCTGGCAAGAAACGAGCCTCCTCTCCTGGAGGTGTTGGGGGGAAGAAACAGAGACCTCGATCATACTGGTTAGAGAACCATGAGTGAACTGGCCCTGGGACTTGAGAAGCATCTTTCCCGGTCCTGTTTCTGGCATTTGGTGTGATTGGTACAGCATATACTTTAAACACTGACTGTTTCTTTCCAGAGCGAAAGAGATAGGAAGATAGAAATCGAACTTGTTAAATGTCCAACAGGCTTGACAGTGAAGTTTCACTAGTTGCATCCATCCTAAGTACCTGCCGGTGGCCACTTGCACTCTGTCTTGGTAACCAAGGTTGTAATGAGATCTTCATTTGGGAAATCTAATCGCCACGATACCAAGGCTCTGAGCAGTGAGACTGGCTTGACATTTAGGTGTTGCCTCCTCTGATACACAGAAACATGTTATACCAGATCATTGCCAAATTTCTGGCTTGAATTTCATGCTCTCTGTTTTCTCTCAGAAAAACCCGAGTGTCTAAATCTGTGTAGCACTGTTTAAAAATGTGCATTCACCTACTATTCTCCCACCTACAATTAGCCTGCTAATTTTTTACAGTAGTGTGGAATTGAATTGATTGAAGTTGCAAAATCTTATAATGTAGAAGGGAAAGGATGAATTACTGTCTAAAATAGCTTCACTTCTAAGCAGATATTATTTTAGTACTTCCCAGAATACATTAGTACTTCTTTAGTTCCTTGTGTGTATGTGTTTCCATTTGAAACATTAGATGTAGGATGGAGTATTGAGAGAGGGTAGGAATAATTCATTATCATCTCTGACTTTTTAATGTAGATGTTTACTTTAGCCTTGTGTAAGCTTCAATTATCCTGTCCTTTTTTTTTTTTCTTTTTCTCCCCTATGCCAGATGGACACTCTCTATTAGAAAATGTGTTTTTATTTTTACATGTTTAAGTGCTTCAAAGTTTCTTTGTTTATGAAAGTACTTCTCAGGGGCAGAGCCTTTCCTCCTCTCATCTACCCAAGTACCCTCCCCTCCACCTGCTCATTTAGAGCAACATAAATGTGCGCTGCTACGCTGGGGCGCAGGGGAGCTCCCATCAGCAGTAATTGTTGACCTACCACAGTTCCAGTCAGTGATCAATAGATACGACTTTGCCGCACAGCAGCAGCGCACAGAAATTGCAGAACCCACCGAGAATTTGTTTTCGACACGCAAAGCCAGCTGATGGCCTTCAAGGGTAGCAGATGTCAGGGAGTGACAGGCACCCCGGGGCACTGTTAAAGTACTGCTGGAACTCGACTGAGGGGGGGCGGGGGGGGGTAAGAACGCTATCAAATTACTAACTGCATTCTAACAAATCACATCAAAGCGGAGAAAAAGCTCGAGCAAAAGAAAATTACTACTTTCATTTTCTTTCTTATCTTCCGCTCCGACACAGTATGTGTGCTGCCTTATGCAATGCTATCAACTGCTGTACTAATGAGCAGCTCAGCTGCATGAAACGACGAAGCTTTCACAGCAGTGGCCAAGGGGCTGTGTTGCAGGAGAAATTGGAGAGATTAGGAAGAACACGTACTCCTAGGAACGCATTAGCTAACTTTTTTACTTCCGCATATGTAGATTTATAAGTGCGAATATTTGCTAATGTTTTATCCTTCGATGACTGTGTGAATTCAATCACAGAATCACATGGGGTTGGAAGGGACCTCTGGAGACCATCTAGTCCAACC
>JAOXJM010000012.1:116152984-116165641 GCA_026413425.1 Tringa solitaria | reverse complement strand
TAGAGTAGGGTGGATGGTTGGACTCGATGATCCCAAGGGTCTCTTCCAACCTAAAAAATTCTATGATTCTATGAAAAATGTGGCCATGGAACAATCACTAAGGGTCAAGAAAGGGACAGCAGATCTGCAGGCAGAAGATGTGGAGTGAAATACATGGCTTATTGTGAACAAGGGCCTCGTGTTTTCCCACTGCTGCAGTTCATGGGTCTGGGGCTAGACGCTAAGGGAACAGTTTCAGAGTCCAGGAATTCCTGAGAAACCAGGAATGTTTTGCAAAAATGAGGGTTAAAATCCATGTGCCTGTCCCTTCTGTGTTGGGTGGAAAGATAGCTACTGGTTGAGGGGATTCTATGAGCCTCCCTGCTGGTTCGGGGAGGATATTTTTCCCCAAATGTGAGAACTGATAAAGGGAACTGATTTAAAATTTTCTGCTGGAATGATATGCAGTAATGCATATTTCCCCAAATGGAAACTTTGTTTGAAAATATTGACTTCTTCACCACCACCCCAAAGAGAATTGAAATCGAGATTTTGCAGCCTTGTGCTGCAGCTGCACTGCAGAGGAAGCAGAATATCTTGAATACAGCAGAATATCTTGCCTCTTCTCTGAGCTTGACTGGGGAAATAAGCAGGAAGTGTGGGAGAAAATCAAAGGCATTTGGGAAAAAGACTTTTCAGTCTTACCGCACAAGAAAATAAAATGGAAATGACAAAGATGTTTCAAGGTTAGTCAGCTGGTGAGCTTTGAGTTGGTGTTGCCTCTGCAACACAGGTATTTCTGAGAAATCCTGTCTGCAGTGTGTTCTGCAGATTTGATTTTTGCTGCTATTGATTCCTTTTTTTAAAAAACACAGCACTTTGGTTTGGAACAAGCTGAGATCAAAACTTGCCATGTTGTTTCATGACAAATTATATTTTGCTAGTCTTAATATCCAACATAATTTAGTGCATCTTTTCATAGGCTAATTCATCTGTTTGCCTGAAAAAACTGTCAGAAAACCTATTTATTTGTTATTGTACTGTATAAGCTTAGGAGTATTTCACTTTTCTTGGTAACAAATCACAAAAGTGCATTTTGAAAGATAGTTGAAATTGTCTAGAAATTCTTTTTCTCTGTAAAGAGAGCGGAGGTGTGTGTTTAGTTTTGTTTTCTTCCCCTCTTCAGTTTTATTAGCTTTAAGTTTGACATCTGTTTTCCTAGACAGATTTTTCCATAATTGCGAACTTGAGAAGTGCCAGCACTGATGCTGCTGTTCTACCAATTCAGATAAAAGTTTCCTGTTCAGGCATATCTTTTTATTAGTGTGGACAGATTGTGCCACAAATGGTTCATTACCTAGAGAGAATTCAACAGTTTTTAACAAAACAAATAATTTTATTTACAGGCAAGCTGAGAGATTGTTCAACAGAAATAATAAAAGTCTTTTATCTAACTCACTTGAACAGACTGTAACTGGCTATTGGGCTGGAGTTCTGAATGAAGTTGCAAATTGGATGTAAATTATGAGCATAAACACCATTATCCATTTTTCCAGTTCATCTCTCTTGTGTGGTAATTCTGCCTATTACCCTTTCCAGTACGGCCCTGTCAAGAGGAGAAAGAAATTAGAGATCAACAAATGCATAGGGCATGTGTATGTGTGTGTGTACGTATGTAGGACTGAATCCTTGTGAAATGCTGGACCAGATCATTGGGGTCTTAAAAAGATAACGATGTCTATATCCTTTGTTGCATGCTTCTGTGGCTACATGACACCAAAACAAGAGACATTCTGAGAAGGAAGGGGTTGTCTGTTGCTTTTACTTTACAGCAGATAAAAATACAACTTTCAAGAATAAAATAGTGTATTATGGCTTTGCCAACAGAGCTACTGCTAAATCCACCTCACTGGCTGCTCCAGGATTGCCCTTTGGTGGAGGAAAAAAAAAAAGGTAGAAAATTCCCAAATCGGTTTCTCTATTGCCCCTTCTAACTCACTGAAGAAAAATGATGTGTGAGCAGTGTGTTCTCAAGCTCTGGCAATTCTCACTTGACAGAATTCATCTTTGAGATTACTTTTGATTTAAGCTGGAACCTGACTGCAGTTTTGGTGGTAAAGCCGCTGTTTTACCTCTCTTCCTCTGCTGGATATTCAGGACTTACTCAAAGTACTGTATGTATTATTTTACCACAGTGTGTATTTGTGGACTTTAATGAGTAATACTCCTGTTACTGAAGACTCAAAGGACCAAATCCTAAATTAGTGAATGGTGATGGTCAAAATTTCATTAATGTTCTGAAATATCTGTCTTGTCTTTCTTCCTTTCCTCCCTCAGCAGGACAAGGGGGCAAAATAGAAAGAACAGAAAGAAGAAAGATTCTGGGTTGAGGTAAAGCCAGGGAGGTTGCTTACCAATTGCTGTGACAGGCAAAACAGATTCAACGTTGGGAAAATTTATTTATTGTCAATTAAAATAAAAATTTAGTTACTAACTTGGGTACTGGTAGATGAAAGAACAAACCCTCTCACAGGCTTAACTTCACTCCTTCACTTCAGACTCCTCTAGCCCCTCCACACCCCAGCAGGGGGTAGGGAATGGGGACTTGGGCACACACCATAACAGCTCCTCTCTGCTGCTCTTTCCTTCCCACACTTTTCTCCTGCTCCAACCTGGGCTTTCCATGGGCTGCAATCTTTCAGGAATATCCATTGGCTCCAGTGTTGTTCCTGCAGGGTCTGTGCTGGAATCCCTGCTCTGGCACCAGGAACACCTCCTCTCCTCCCTCTTCTATGGCCTTGGTGTCTGCAGGGATGTTTCTCTCACATTTTCCTCAAACATGCTGTACAGCATTTTTTATCCTGTCTTAAATATGTTACCACAGAGGAGGCATGAGCATTGCTGATGGGCTCAGAAGTGCCCTGAAATGGATCTGTTGGTACCAGCCATGTCTGGCACCTGATTCCCAGTGCCTGGGCACCTGCACCCAGTACAAGAAGCAGCACAGAACACACTGGAAAAGACCTTCAGATGCTCGGTGGCTCCTCTGCCTGGGGTGTCAGACATATGTCAGGCCATCCCCTATGGAGGCAGTCTGGGCTTCTCCTTGACATAAAATTCAGCTGGTTTTGTCCAACTATTAAAAGAAAGTGATAACGGCCCATTTAATGCAGCTCAGACCTTGAGGAGGTTGCATTGCTTTTTCTTGGAAGCTCACACTTTCTTAAGATCCCTTGGACATATGAAGAGGTTTGCCAATAAAAGGACAAAAAGTTGGAAATTTAACAAGGATAAAAAAAATCAGATTCATTGTCTTTCTCTGTTCTGTTCTAAAATGCGTTAAAAAACATCACTTTGAGGATTTTTTTAATCCTTTAAAAGACCATAAAAACAACAAGTAGATCTATACTACAGCTCTGTAACTAAAATTCTGTTTTCCATCTTCCGTTACTGCTATGTGAATAAGCCACAAAAACATATGATATCTTTCCTCTTCAGTTCATTTTGAAGTCCTCTTTGGTGTATTAATGGCAACAGTTTAAATGTAATTTTACTCATGTCTTTCATTTCAGAAGTAATTGTTTATAAGTAACCACTAATAAGAGAGTATTTCTGGTGAATGTGATTGCTCATTAAGTAGGTCTTCCCAAGATGCCTCTACTAAGAACATTGTTATTCATCACTAAATTTAAATTAAGAAAATTTATCAAGACTTCTGGAAGCTGTTCTCTGTTTAAGGCACAAATGCTTTCTTAAATCCCAGTCTTCATGGGCAAAACATATGCGTTGTTTTTTTTAAAGCTATCAGCATGTAACATATTCTTAATTATTATTGACAGAGCTCTACTCTTGTGTAGATATCTTCTTGTTGCTTATGAAATTTCTGAGCAAGCAAACAATCCTCAGTGTTGTGCTTGTGGGCAAGCTGTGCTTTTAATCTTTTCCTTGCAGAGGGGTGGAGGAGATGTGTATACAGGTATAAGCTCTGTGAACAGAAGTCATAGACTTATTTTTTTTTAAGACACTTGGAAAAAGATGTGTTTATCAAAAAGAAACTCAATTTGAGATGCCAGATACTCTCTTCTTATACCATAGCTTCCGTAGCCTGGCTGGAGGAAACACCATATTTTTGTGGAAACAGGAACATTTACTACTTCAGAAGGAAGAAAAAGACCAGCATGGCTTTTAATCTTTCTCTATTTTTCACCTAGCTATGTATGACAAACTCAAGCTCCAGAAAATTCGAGTACAATTAATTTGCATGACAAACGTTCATCTCGTAGGAGGGAAAAGGTGTAATCTGCATTTAATATTCTTTCTAAAAATACTACATTTTGGGAAATGGTTATTTTAGACTATGCTAAAAGGCTTTCTAAATACAAGAGAAATGAGATAAAGACAGCCTACACAAAGCAATGAGACAAACTTTATACATGAAGGAACACCGCATAGAACTTTTTAGGTAAGCTTCTCATGCAGCCTCCTGCTGCAGTTGACAGAAGTAAAAATCCTCCTGGTCTGCAGTTCTGACCTATTTTTAGTTGTCTGCTTTAGGATGAGATGAATCGCATGCTAGAAGGCATGTACTCACAACATGGACTCTAGAGGAAGCCTTGGGTGACCAGCTCAAATTTAAATGTCTGTGCTGTGATTGGGGAAGACAAATCCCATTCTTCTTACCTTATTTCTTCTTGGTGCATGATGGGAAAATTTGACAGGTGGTTCTGTGGGTAATTATTGAAAATAACACATTTTGAGGCAATAATGCCTTGATGCTATTATCAGTAATGTTTAAGAAACTGCAAACAGAGATCAGTAGCTTACAAAGAATACATATGTTCCTGACAAGTCACCTTCAGGGGAATGATCTTAGAACCTTGGAAAGAGAAATAGTTTAATGATATACTTCTGCTTGACTGATTTAATAGCCTTGCTTTAAAAGAATGAGTATCACGCTCATCTTCTTGAGGCTGTTGTTCAGATCCCATTTTACATTCTTACACGGTACTTGTAAGTGCCACATATTTATCCGCACAAAATCCCTGGAAGAAATGAAAAAGCTACTTTTACACTTTCTATAAATGGGAATCTTAAGCACAGACAGACTTTGCCATTGGCCAAGTCCCACAGCAAATCTATCCCAGATGAGAAGACTGCATCTCTCCCACGTCCTTGGCTTTAATTAGAACAATCCTTTTTCTCTACAGCAGACATTGATAGGAAAGCTGATATGTATTGAGTACGACTACACAATAGTCATAAAAAACCCCTGTTTCTCCTTTCAGGGATTTGATTGTATTTACCATGGATGCAAGAACTTGCTGATGAAGTTGTGCTTCTTGTATTGCACTCAGTTTATCACGATGTAACACTGTGCCATGCCTATAGAAACATACTTTGCTTCAGAAGTAGCTCACACATCCCTAACATGGCATTGAACTGTGAAGTGAGTCCTAAAAGTAACAGCAGGGTAGTCCTTAATATTTATCTTCTCAATGAATTTATCTTCTTAATGTATTTATAGAAGCACTTGGTCTCCTCTGGCCATGAAGACACCTTTCAACAGGTTAAACCATAAAAAATAGTCAAAGATGAGTATAATTACTTAAAAAAATCAACCCTAATAAATAGTAGCTTTCTGCATGGGTGAATGACCCAAGAAAAAAAAAAAAAACTATGTTATTAGTCTCTGTGTGTGTGTATGCATGTGTGTATATATATGTATATATGTACGGATGTAGGACTTAGGATGGTATTGGAGCTTTCCTGTTTTTAGTTTAGCGGCTGGCTTGGGCATTGATCGTATGTCAGCTGAGAGACCTGGAACAGAGCAGGCTGCAGGACTTGCTGGAGCAGCAGAGAAAGACTTTGGATCTCTGATATATTCTCAGTTCTGTGGTTCAGGTGTTTGAATAAATTAGGTTACATCTGGCTTGGGAATGTTGTGCTACATCTCAGAGTAAACATGCTTTGGACCGGTGCGTGATAAGGGTAGGTGAAGTTGTCTGACAGCACATGGTAATACATCATTAGGTTGAATTTTTCTCTGATTCACAATTACAATTACAGTCTTACGGCATCTTTCTGCGTTGGTTATGCACAAAGCTGGTTTTGGAGGCAAGCGGGAGGGTAAATCCCAACCACTTTAGTGGCAAACAGTAAAGAACAAAGGTCTGTTTATGTGATTACAGTCAAATATTAAATACCACCATCCTTTCAAGGTAGGAGTGAAAACTTGTGAGCAGGAGACAAAGTGCACAGAGTTTGGTTTACCCATGAAAAGGTAGCTCAGACGTTATGAGGAACCAGCTGCTGAAGGGTGGTGAACTGGCAGTAGACACAAAGGCATGGAAAAGTGTACTGCTAGTGCTGGTTTAACAGAATAGTCAGAGCAGGAATGGGTTAACATGAAGGAAATGGAGTATTTTCCTCTTCCCCATAACTTTGAAAGTTTTTTCTGGAACAAGCAAAGCTTCTTGGTAAGATGCATGTGAATGTCCTAATCTTGACCTTCCTGAAATGACAGATAACTCTAGTTTTCCCAGAGCAGCAACGTTAGCCCCAAGAGCAGACCTTTTCTGGACCGTGCACTGTGTGAGTGTAAGGCAAAAGCTGTCCTTTGAGCCCAAGCCTCTGTGTGGAAAATCCCTTTCCAAATATGTGAAAGAAGCAGGTATCAGCCAAAACGCTCCCCCCCACACACACCCAAATGCACCAGTTTTTTTTCTTTTTGGTTTTGTTTTAGATATGTGAGATGCAAAACAGAGGCTCTGCTAAAGATTTTTCCCAGTTTCCACACAAGTTGTTTCATTGCTAGACTACAACTTAGACCAGAGTGGAAGCTGTCCTTCTCAGGCTTTCCTTCCTCCAGAGCTGCTTTAGCGTGTGTACAGGTATGTATTATCTGGGTACCTCAGGGCTGTACCCTGGCATCTCTGACGTGCATCCTGACTGCTCCCCGTCTCTTTTTCTCTGGCCCTGTGAATAACCGAGTATTTTATAAAAGGCACTTCAGCTGAGAGCCTGAGGGGGACGTGCCTCAGACAAGCACTGCTACGTGCCGCGTTTCTGAGCGCAGCCAAGTCCCTAACTCCTGCCCTTGCTCTCTTCCAGCCTGGACAGTAAAAAGATAACTTACTGAAAGTTCAAGGTAAAAACTCATGTATTTCCTCAAAAGTTGCAGTAACCATGCAAAAATTGTTTCCATGGGGAAATAAAGAAAGAAAAAAAAAAATTCCCAGCCTGTTCTAATTCTTATGCACACAAGCAGTTCCATTAGCTTCACGGGGATGACTTGTGAGTAAGATCCACTCCTGCAATTAACAGTCTTGTAGAACTGAGTTTTAAATCAACGTTTTTTCTTTTCTAACAGCCAGACACCCCGAGGAGAGAGAAAACAGAGCCTCTGAGGACAAATTGCTAGGATAGATTCCTGCACTAGAAACAAATACTTTAATTTGTGTTTGTAACAAAATCATTATGCTGCTTGATGCAAAACAGACTTGTTCGTTAATGCTGTATTCTACCACTAACACTCTTTGTGAAATAAAGACCAGGTTTCCTTTTAATTTCACAGTGCTTCCAGGCTATAATTCTCGTTTTAAATTTTTTTGTCCTTCCTTAATAACTATTAATACTAGAATTTATGGCCAAAATTAAAACAAAGTAAATTCTGTACACTATGAGTTTATGCAGTTTTCTTGTCATGATTTTAATTTGCTGGTGCTAATATATGAAAAATAGAATGTAATAAATAACTATTTTTTTATGTTTTGGGATGCAAAATTTTAATTTTTTTTTCAGTTTTTTTTTTCTGTTTATTCTTTTGAGTTTCAGACAGAACCTCAGGAAATAACTGGATGAATTTAGGTCCTGTTTTCACCTCTGAGCTTTGTGGATAATATCCCATTTTTCCTATTCTTTTTTTTGTTTGTTTGTGTGTTTTGATTTTTGTTTACAAAGGATTGCTCCTGTTGTTGGAGAGAGTAGATAATCACACAGCCCTCCGTGCTCTGAGGTAAAACATGCTGTGTTTATTTTAATTCTTGTCCTGAAACCAGGCTGAGGAGCTGAAAAACCTGGGTAGATAGCCAATAAAGTTGAGGAGGAAAGCTGAAAAGGAGAAAGAAACTACAGGAATCCTAAATGTCTGTCTTGGATGATTTGAACAGATCCTGTGAGACGGTACCTTACCAATAATTCCTTGAAGTTTTGCACCTGGAGTCAGAAACCTGCTACACTGAAACTGAAGCCCTGAAATCCTGGATCACAAGGGAGTGCTCGGAGAGCTGCAGTTGCAAGGATTGCTCTTTTTCTGCTCAAAGTCTAAGCAGCTACTAGGAAGTTGTGGTCAGTGTTCATCCTCTCTGGTGTTTCAGAAATGGACCTAAGAAGTGGTTAACATAAATAATACCTCTTTCCTTTTTTCTTTTCCTTCCCCTCTCAAAGGAAAATTAACAAAATTCTGGATCCAAAAAACATTGGGACAACCTGAGTCTGAACCCGAATGGGCAAGTGGAGCCTTTGGGCTGTGATCTAACAGTGCTCTTTGATGAAGAGAAGGCCTGGATCCTTTGTCTGAGATAAAATGTACCCTAAATACTTACAGATGTCCTGGTAGCAGAGGCAGCCTTGCTGCCTAAAGAAATAGAGAAATGTAATCGCTCTCTACCAGCTCACACTGAAAAATATTGATCAGGCAAATGTTGCAGCCCAGCGGGAGCACAGCAGAGATCCTTGAATTATGTCCTAATAAGTATAGGGACAGCTGAGCTTATTAGCTTACACACATCACCTTAAAAACATATCCATACTGCTTTTGGGATATGTGCCTGGCTGACTTCATGGTGCTGAGTTGCACGGTCTGCCTGCATTTTCATCCAGCATAAGCTCAGGGATTTCTCCAGAAAACAGGGTTTCTGCTGAAGAAGAACATAGATCCATAGATGAGGATTTAAATAGTTAATCATCTCAGCTGTTGACATTTAGGCCAGTGAGTGTTTTAGGAACCTATTTTCCAGGCAGCTGTTTTTTGAGCAGTATTTTGCTCAGGTGCAAAACTAGTGGGGGCAATTTTAGGAGACACAAGATTGTCTTGGCAGAAGCGAAAGATCCCATCCCAAAAGGCGCTCCTGCAGCTGTGTGGACCAGAGAGCTGCACAGTGTCACTCCAGCTACTCACTGCAGAATCTGGGGATTAGTGTCACACACCTTGCCGAGGCCACCAGACACGTGATTAGGATTTATAAGGAACCTGTAGCCCACGTGTACCACAGGATATTTTCTAAGGTCCCCTTTCCATTTTAATATATCTTATTGCTCCCCTAAGAAGCATCCCATCCTTGTGACTGAGCATGTTTGTGAACACAATGTTTTTGCAATGTTCATTTATTGTTTTATTCTTATTTATGTACCCAGTTTTGCTCATAGGTTGAAAATGTACAGCTATACTCTGCAGAATGGCTCAAAGACCATTGAGAAAATAATCCAGGAGATGAAGCATTCTCGTTCTGTCCACTCAGTCTGTGCAGCAGCTTAGTGGCAATTGAAATGCCACTTGAAACATAGATTTAAATTTTCTGTGGGAACTACTAAAGCTACTCTCATTCCCAGATATTTGTGTTGTTCAATATAGGACGCTGAAACCTCTAGTGCTGCTTGAAAATATGAAGTCTTCTGCCTTTACTGCTAGCGCTAGGCTTCAGAAGGAACACTAATGCAGGCTATAGAAAATTTAATGTTGTAAAACCTATGGAGATTCATTAACATTTGTTGACTTTTTACTGTGTTTTGCAGTAAATGACTCCATAGTATTCACCTCATCCAAGTACAATGAAGGTAGGAGCACAGCTATTCCTTTTTTATTACATTTTCTGACCTTGACTTTCTTCCCATATGTTAAATTGAAACAGCAAAAATGTCAATGGTGACATGATCAGTTTCATTGTGAATCTTCCTATAAACAGCTATGAATCCCATGCAGTATCCCTTTATATTCACCATGTGCAGAGTATCTTGCTTACAAAGCTTTGCAAGGAAGACTTGTGCAAATAAAAAAGAGAAACTGATTCTCTTAAAATGTTTTCCTGAGATGCCTCTTGTTGCAGTGATTTAAAGCTGTACACTTCTTGCAGAGTAAGGACACATCCATCCAAACATATGTCATGTTTCTTTTTCGCAGCTGTAGGAAAATGGCCAGAGAGGGAAGGATTTGAAGCCCTCTGACCTTTTCCATGCCATTTTTGAGCTGGTGTGAGTGCTTAAACTCAGGGATTGATCCTGGTGAGCTGTGGATCAGTGGGCTGCCTGCAGCCACCACCTACCTCCCTGCCCAGGTCAGCCCTCATTTGCCTCCCTCCTAATGAAGTTTCCTTCTCTAGTTTGTGTTCCTTTCTGTTTGCATAAGGGAAGTTGTGGCTACTTTTGAGGTTAAGCAAAAGTAATTAAGATTTTTGTTAGGAAAAGCTTGCACCCACTCTAATTCCTTTTGGGTTTTGTTTGGGTTTATGTTTTGGTTTTTTGTTGTTTTGGATTTTTTTTAGTACAATATAAACCCAACAAGTTTCCAGATCTGTTTTCAGTGAATAACTTCCTAATTATATTAAAGAAACTCACAAAATTATGAGTCCTATGCTTCTGTTGCCTACCAAGTGGCTTTCCCATTGTAGCTGTATCATCTCAGCAAGCAAAATAAATGAGTCTGATTGTCCAGTCTTAAAAAACAAAACCAACACAAAATTAACCCCCCCAAGACCCAGCTGGCTATTTAATTATTTGCAGAAGCTTATTCAGAGGCTGAAGAATATTTTCTTTTCCAAGTATATTGTCATATCACCCTCTGATAATGTGCACGATGGAAATCCAAGTGTTAAATCCTGTGTTCTTGTGTCTTCCTTGCACGTTTTAGAACCATGAAAAACTTCTTTATGAGGCTTTTCTTATCCAAGCTACCTCTCTTCCCAGCACAAACTTTGCAGTGTCTACCCATGGCAGACAATGACGGGGTAAGAGATCCTAACACCAGACCTCAGGAAGTGATGGGGGTCTCTAAGAGGGATGCTGTCCAACCTGAGACCTTCATTGCAAACTCCCTTTGCCAGGCTGTTCAGGAGTTATCCCAGGTGAGGTGGAGCAAGGGCTGTGAGGGATCCCTGCAGCAAAGCCAGAGCTGTGTGGTTCCAATGACACCAAATCCAGCCGAGGAGCTAACTGAGACTATACTGACCAGAGGTTTAAATTCCTCCTTTTTTCACATAGTGGTAGTGTGGGGAAGTAATAGAAGCACTCGTAATCACATTTTTCTGTGTTTCTAGCTCTTCTCTGTACTGACCACACAACATATAAAATGTACATTTGAAACAACAGGACATACTATGGAGGTGACTGTAGTCATACGAGGGTAAAATAGGGGTTGGCAAACAGTTGTTATTTGCAGTCTGAGTTCTGCTGGTGAGAAAATCTGTCTCCTTGGCATTCTTTGATCTCTGTTGCTCGAGACGTCAAGAGTGAGCAGTCTCCTTCCTGGGAACCTGTTGGATAAGCTCCTGCTCTCCATGCAGAGCAGGGCTTGTGTTCTGCTTTTCTGTTAGCAGGGAAGTAGTTTCTCTCCTGGCTGATAATCACGTTGCTTTTCTAAGTCACAAGACTGGAAATCAAAGACGTTGGGAAAGCCAGTGGAGTTTTCTCTCTAGGTTGCTGTCAAAAGGCATGTGTTCCTGTGTGGGATGATTTTGAACTCAAGACTTCAAACCTGTTTGAAAATTCTCTGCACTTTCATTTCTGCAACTGTCCTCTTTCAAATGGGACTGACAGCAATGAACAAGAAGCAAGGTACAAAGATCTTTTTACTACCACTTTCTGTCTTTTAGGTACGCTCTGTACCTGTGTCTAGCAGTGCCTATTCTGGTTTAGCCAGGGTTCTCAGTTTTGAATATAATATTTATTTCTGTTTTATTCCATCTTCCTGTGCTGCAATTCCAGTGGGACAAAAAAAATGCCTTTCAGTCTTCCTGGCAGAAGATGCCTGTGAATGAAGCAGTTGGCATAAAGTGCTTATGTGTTGAAAAAAATGTCATTTTCCCCTTTTCAAGGCCAAGTGTGTCACCTGTGATGTATCTAATTGCTTTGAAGTCCAGGCTTTACACCCTTTGGCAGAGCGTCTACAATGAAACTCTTGTTTTCATGAGCTGAGGAAACTGTGTTATATAGTGCCATATGTGCCAGTTGGTAGTGAATAAACACTTTCCTAGGAGTTATAGAGAGAACGAAATAATGCTCCAAATGCAAGGAAGTATGCCTGGAAGAATCAGTTGGGATAAATATTCTATTTCCATTTCAGAAGTTTCATGTTCTCTGTATGGGTCAGGGCATTGCTTATCTGTTACAGAAAGGTAAAGGTAGTTTATGACTTCTTGTGGTCCATTTAAAAATTATTCTGTAGCTGGACCAGTTCTGGTTTCCGACTCTACCTTACTAATGGACTTGCTGACCTTAAGCATCTGAGAATTTAGAGTTAATTGTTTTATTTAAGTTACCTGGCTGTTGGACATATTTTGGAGGAATTTACTGGTTTTCTAATTCCTCAGATTAGGATATGTCTATATAATGGTATGTCTGACTTATGTTTTCAGGTTTTATTTTATAATAAAAATATCTTAGATATCACTAAAGAAATCATAA
>JAOXJM010000012.1:116094068-116121057 GCA_026413425.1 Tringa solitaria | reverse complement strand
CACCTCTCTCCAACCTCCTTTCAGGTAGTTGTAGAGGGCAATGAGGTCTCCCCTCTGCCTCCTCTTCTCCAAACTAAACATGCCCAGTTCCCTCAGCCTTTCCTCATAGGACTTGTTCTCTAGACAGTAAAAGGGAATTTACCCTGCCATATGCTTGATCCCATTGAAATCTCCCCTTGTCCTTACTCTGTTCTGCCAAGAGAAAGGAAGATAATCTCCCACATTATTGTTATAAGACTGAAACTAAGAAAAAACTGTTTGACAGAAATATAAAGGAACAACTTTCTTTAAATACAGTCAAAAACTGTCAAAAGTCTCTCTTAGATATCCAGTCTTTTTCTTCCTCATAGCTTTCATCTTTTCTGTGCATATGACAGTCCTTCCAGGCACCTCTTTCTTTATCCCTTCCTGGGAATAGGTGTGCATTCCCTTGCTTTTTCCAAGTGGGAGCAGCCATAGGAAGAGCAATTGCTCCAACTTCCTGAAGAAATAACACTTAGTCAAAATTACTTCTCCCCTTTTAATAACATCCCTCAGGCTCCACTGGAATTAGTCACTATTGCATGGTAATGATATTTTTATACCACCTGGATGTACTTTTTCTACAGCCCGCTCTCCTCTGAGGCATCTCTGCTGTAAGGAGTTTAAAGAACTGATGCAGTTGAACTGAAAAAAAATATTTCTGTGGGGAATTTAGTACCCATTTATCATGGCTGACCTTCCTGGGATGGGACAGCAGTGCTTGTCGCTGCCTTTGCATTCTTTCAGATCCAATGCATTTTAATAGCCCTGTTGCAGCAGGCTTCTAAATTATCAAAGTACACACACGTATTTCTAAAAAAACCCACAACACTAGACTGAATAGTGTTTCTTTCAAGAGGAAACAGATAGATGAAAAAGTTAGGACAGCATGGTAGTAAGAAGGAGATCAGGGAACTAAGGAAATAAGGATGTCTCAGAACAGTCTTCTAAAATTATGGAGAGTAGAGATCTTTTTACCACCTCTGAATGCTGTGGGAACTTGTTGGAATTTTAGTAAGATTTAGGTGCCATCCCTGCTTTAAAATTTATTCAAAATATACTCTTTAACCATGAACACTTATTAAAGCTCAAGAGGGTTCAAATTTCACTGTATTTTATCTGCTCCTGCTTATGCCATAAGCTTTGCTGAGTAATGAATCATCTTTCTCATCTACCACAGGCACAGTATTTGGGCAATTAGGCAAGGCTGAAGTGGCCTTAATAAATTCAAAAAGGAGTAACTTTTCTTCAACATTCACAATAAATGCTTTTGCTACATTGTTGCCTTATGACTTTTTCTTAGATGTGTTATTACACTTCATGCACACTTTTCTTCTCTCTCATTTTTTATCACGGAGCTTTGCATCTTTATGTGTAGCTATTTCCACAAGTTGTGGATTCCAGATAATGTGTTTTTTTATCCTAATATCTTGTCATCTTTTTTTTCCTAAATATATTAAAAATGTAAGTATGAAAATTACTAAGATCACTCCCTTGTGCCACTCTGTATTGTTTTCTAAATGTGCCACTTGGAAATTCCACTATCTGTGATGCTCCTATTTCTTCTACATCAACTGAAGCTGGTGATTTGTTTATGTTTTCTTTCCTAGAGAAACAGTTTGAGTTTCTCATACCGATGGACAAAAGAGGGTGCTGTTACCTGAAAGAGAATTGATGCGTGCCCATTGCTCAAATGTTGGTGGCATGATCATAGGATGTACATCAAACTTCACTTTTACCTGCAAGTGTGAATCAGGCAAAGCTGTCCAGTTACTTTTTAATCAAACAAGCAAGTATCTTTCTCATCGTTGAATCTACAGGGAAAGGAAAATATTTGTTGAAGTAGTTTACATCAAGCCACATGTTGCTGGAAGGTGGTTTTTTTTTTTTATCTGGGTATGAAAGTAAGTCCAAAATAAAAAATGACATGAAAGAACAGAGATAAGCACCTTTTGCAGGGCTGCCTGAAGAGTTATTTTAATCTACTTTTTAAAGCTTTTTTGCTTTTTTTTTTTCCCCATTGACAGCAGCCTTCATGGGAAGAAAAAACATCTCGGAGATGTAACAGTTCTGTTACTTGTCTAGAAGTGACTACTAGAATGAAGAAGCATCCTCCCAGCTCCCAAATTTTGAAACACACCTTCTTACAGTCTCTGATTTCTCAGCCCTGCTTTGATTTCTTAGCAGGAAAACATAAAAAGGCAATAAGGAGGTCAGGAATAAGAAAGAAATCAGTAAATTCCAAAGAATTTTCCCCTTAGAAAAAACAGATCAGTTTTGGTTGCCTTTTTGTTGTTTTTTTTTTTTTTTTAATTTATTTTAAATTAGCTTTTTCTGGGACATACAGAAAATGCAAAGTTTTCATAGAAAGCTTTCATTTTCCTACAAAAAGAGTTTGCTGGTTTGCTCAGGTTTGAAAATGGCCAAGCCAGGAATAAACTTGAAGACCATCTTGGTTGTACTAAATGTTTTGTTGAACATGGGCCATACATCTGCTCTGCTGAGGCACAGTCATTCTGTTTACAAATTTACCTAACAAATTGTTTTTACTGAAATAATGATTATTTGGTGCAGTGGTATTGGCAGAATTAGTAGTCCTTCAGGCTTGCTTTTATCAAGGTGAGGTCTGGCTTTGGATGTGAAGTAGCTTAGGAAATTAGTTCTGTCTCTTTCAAACTTGCATTTGTTCAAATGCAGAAGAAGTATCAAGCATCTGGTATAGCATTCCTGTGCAGCCTTTTTAATTCTTAAAGGAGGCTTGTAAGAAAGGTGGGACAGACTTTTTAGTAGGGACTGTTTGGATAGGACAAGGGAGAGTGGTTTTAAACAAGGAGTAGATTCAGACCCCATAGAAGAAGTGGTGAAACACTGTAACGGTTGCCCAGAGAAGTTGTGGATGACCCATCCCTGGAAACATTCAAGGTCAGGTTGGATGGGGCTTTGAGCAACCTAATTGAGTTGAAGATGTCCCTGGGGGTTGGACTAGATGACCCTTAAAGGTCCCTTGCAACCCTAACCATTCTATGATTCTATGGTTCTATGAAATGCTTCAAAATGTATGTGTAACCTCTCTCAGACGACTGTCACATCAGTTCATGGGATAATCTGCTTGTGGTGAAACGACACGTGTGGATGTGTCACCAGAATATGTCATAGGAATGAATTTTCCTGTTTTCCATGGAGTCCAGGTCACATCTGAATAGTAGCCCTTCTTTTATCTTTCATGTCTTCTCATGCCTACCAGTTTGCATAAGAGGTATATGCAGTAGGTGTCCTCAGGCTGTTTGTGACCCCTGTTGTAGGTTTGGCATCTCTCCATCAGCTGACATCAAACACTGTCAGAGTAGTTGGTGTTAGCAATCCTGTGACTATAAATCATGTTAGTTGTGGCTTGATTATCTTGGTCTCACCACTACGAATCCTTTTAAAAGTGGTAGGTCGTGTTAGATTGCAACTTCTCTGACACATTGCAATCCCTTATGCTGCTAATTGATCCTGTAAAATTTTGACATAAAATCTAACAATGAAGTCAATTGTGACAAATATTCTGGCAATTTTATCACCTGACTTTCTTTCTTCGCTCACCAGACTTCACCAGGTAGTTCTCATATACATGAGAGTAAAATGCCTCTTCTGATCTCGGTTGTGAATCTGATGGTTGCCTAAAATGCTCCGCATTGCACCTGACCCAGCCATCACCAGTCTTGCAAATAAGTTGTCCTAGTCTAGATGAGTGATAGGTGCTGAGCATGCAGTGAGTGTCTGCGGTCCTGCTGCCTTGTCAACGTGGAGAGTTTTGGATTGTTTAAATAAGAACCACCAGCACTCTTGGCTTCTGAATATGTCCTCGTGAAAAAAAATTATGTACTCCCAGGAAAAGCCTTTCCTTTTACTCTTTTTTTCTTTCGAGGCTTCAGTGTACCAGAGGTTTGAAATCCAAAGCCCTCTTGCTTTTGTGAGCATAAATATGCTACCATAGTGCTCTTTGCTCGGCTGCTTGATGATGTGATGTTAGTATCTTCCTAATTCCAGTCACTAAGTGAATTTCACAGTTGAGCAAGTTATTTTGATTTGCTAGCAGGGAAAATACATACAGATTGTTCAACATTGGTTTTAAGTGTGTATCACAGGTGTTCAATACCACACCGTAGTTATGCTCTTCAAATCTGAATATTTTTCTCACTGCAGCTCTACTGTGATACAGATATAAGGTATGGAAAGAATAAATAATATGCACATGGTCAGGCAACAAAAGCTGAGCAAAGCAGAAATTTCATCTAAGAAGCTCATGTTCCAAGCTGATTCCCTAACAGTTGGATAATTGAAATGTAAGTAGTTTAACAAGTTCTCCAGGCAAAGGCTGTTTTAAAACATCAGGGAAATTGTTATGTGGTACTTATATAGATAGTTTGCAAGCACACAGACACCTCAAAATTTATACAACACTTATCCAGAGATGCAAAGTAGGCACAGAAGATTTTGGTTTTTTTTCAAGAAAGATAGACAAGCCTGAGGTTAGAAGACTTCTCAAAGCAATGGTAATGATTTTTACCACTATAAAAAAAAAAGATATTTGTATCAAAGTTATCATATTTATGACACACGTCTTTATATTGTAAGTGCAAGGTATAAGTATATATTATTTGTATAAAAGAAGTACCTTTCATAATTCTGATATTATGAACTTCTTATTCTTTATTTGAATTGCTAATTGAAAAAACAAACATAAACCAAACCAAAATATAACCAGCAACACACGAGGAAGGACAATGAAGCTGTCAGTTAAGCTGGCAGCATCTGGATGCTCCGACCTTGCAGGTCTGTTCATATGACTAGATGTGTCACATATGTTATCACATTCATCAGGTATTTGAAAATTAGGGCTGTCAAAAGCAGTTACGAGTTACCTCTCTATTTGCTACTTGCATTCATACACTAAATGCTGTGGAAGGGCAAGTACAAACTACTTAAAAATTAATGTAGAACTGACTGTCTGACTTATGAAATATAGATGTGACAAAAGCCTTTGCGGACTTCTTTTTCCATTGTTGTTGACATCATCACTTCTGTACAACCACACTTCATGGCTCAGGTATCTGTGTTCCTTGTAGCTCTAGTCAGAGGTGATATAAGGTAGGGTTAACACTGTTTAACCTTACAGGTCTTTCGGATTTATTCTAATCTTGCATTAATAGGTACTTTCATAACTATAGAAAAGGACCCAGCTATGTTTTGACAATTACCAATTTTTTTTATCGTAAGACAAAATTTATCAGAAGTGCTATGCACAGGAAATGCTCTCAGGAAAGATTTAGAGTACAGCCCGAGTTATATGTCTGGTAACCTCATTTCCTCAAGGGAAAAACTCTGAAGCAACAAAATGGGAAAAATTTTATGCTGCAAACATCAACTACTTCTCTTCTTTATTACTAGCAAATATTCATAAATTACATTTGAGTAAGTCAGGAGGACTTCTTTTTATATATATATATATATATATATTTATTTTGCTTAGTTTAAGTTTGTGTCTTTGTTTTGTTGTTGTTGGTTTTTTTGTTGTGGTTTTTTTTTTTTTAAGGCTTTAGGGACGACTTAGACTTTATAGTCTTAACCAGGACTCAAGATTCACGGTTTAAATCTTCAACACAATCTTGCTATTGCATCCTACAAAAATTCCAACTGACCAGCGACTTCCTTCTGACCCATATGACAACTTATTTCTCATCAAGCCCCTCTGGATTTCTGATTGTCTTGAGGGAGTTTTATATTTCATGCTCTTCTGATTGTATGTTAGACTCTTCAGATACTTGTATGCTGTGAGCCTATACTATCTCATGCCTTTAAGTCAGACAAATATGTTCTCTTGAAACTAAGAGTGAGCTGACCTCCTAGTTCAAGAATATTCCAGTGAGACTGCTCTCAGCTCTTGCTGTTTGAATAATGGTATCTCACAGACAGAGAAGGTTGCAGAATTCTTTAGTAGGTTGCAGTTTTGTCCTGCAACAGGTAACAGGTATTTTCACGCATGACATTGTGATGGAAAATGTTATCTAATGAATGCAAATAGCATGTATTTTATAAACAAAATTGTATTTCAGTTACTCCTTCAAAGAACCAAAAAGAATAAAAAAAAAATTTGACCCTGCCAGAATATCTTATCAAGTTAATATTGTTGGGGAGCACTAGATTATCAAAGTGTTCAAAATTAGGGAAATTTATTTTACATAATTCAGGGTAAGCTCTTCATTTGCTTAAATGACTCATGCCCTAAGTTGCAAGCTGACTTACTTCTGGCAAAGGAATGACTTCATTTGAAGTTAACAAGGAAAACCTTTATTAAATTCTGTCTCATGTCCTGACTTACAAGGAGATTGCTCTGTATGCTAATTTAGCAGTCAAAATAATAAATAGCTCTTTTGGAGTCCAGCCCACAAAGATGACAGGAGGTGAAGGGATGGAGGTGGAAGGCTGAATCAGGTGTCTCATGGGAGCAAGGATGGTGTGAATGGAGTAAGCAACCTCTCTGACTTTCTGTGAAGTTACAAACACTATCATTTTGAAAATTACATATGTTCTGCAGTGCCATCTGTTGGGAACAACCACCTGTTTTAGGCAAGAAGGAAGAATCAGTACTTGAATACTTCAGAGGCAGCACCAACTTCAACATAAAATTTGCTTTTCCTTTTCTAAACATATCTTTTTAATGAAAAATAATTTAATGTGCCAATGAAGGTCTTCACCTACATGTGTGTATTCTAAAAGCTTTCTATAAACGTGGTGATATATAGATAATTTATGCACCAGGAATCTTTCCATAGGATTCATGAATTCTGATAGCTAAGGTGCTGGTAGTCCCCGGTTCCTAAAAAAGCTGTATGATACTGACGCTTCAAAATGGTGTTCATTCTTTGAACTGATTTAAGAGCTGTTGGATCTGACAAGCATATTTTGACTTAGACAAGAAACAAATGCAAAAAATCCCCTAGTCTTCACTTTTCTAAGTTGTGGTAAATAACCTGAAATCTTCTTTCAACATGCCAGTGAAAAGGGTCAAAGGCACGGATGGTCAAAAATAAGATAGCAGATGCTCACCTGGAAATAATTGAAGGTGTAAATTGTCAGTATTGTCTGAGAAATAGCATAGTAAAAATAAATGTAAACAATCCAAAGAGATTTTATTTGGAATGCATAGCCTTCTAGGATAAACAGAGACAAGCTTTAAATGTAGATTTCATTGCACACATTGACCAAAAATTCAAAGTTTTTTAAGTGATGCATTAGAAATGTGATTTTATTAACTCACTTTTATGTAAAAGTCAATAAAATGTTTCTATTGTTTTATAGCATATATTTGAGTAACTTATTAAGGGTAATATATGCTTTTCTTTTAATTTATTATTTTAATCACAAAATACTTACAAAACCAGTAGCAGCCAGAGCAGTGTTCTGATGACTGGTAATTGGTGTTTGGGGGATGGCTTTGGGAAATGAAAAAGAAATGATGTTGTATTTGAACTCTGTTAGATTTTTACAATTTCCTGTAATTAGCAGGATTACTAGTTTCGTGGGATGACCTGAGTAACCTCAAAGTAACAAATTAGTGCTTTTTCAGTTTTCTATTTGCTTTTCCCCTAAAAATTGAATTTTCATGCTGCACCTAACGATTGAGAACTGTGCTGTGTTTATGGATTGTCAGAGTTCACGCTGCTGGTGAAGAATCTCCTGAGATTTATCAGTTCTTCCAGTAGAAGTCAAGTAAGAATGGAAAACCCCACCCTTGGGAAAAATGCAGAAAACCAAGGAGGAAGTGAAAGATACATCCCCTTAATAAGCTGGGTCGTTACTGCATTAATGATTAATCTGAGTTCTTTCCCTAGTTCTGTAGACTGCTAATATTTCAAAGACTATTCACCTTATTGATGTTCTGAGGTACTGAGGATGAATTTGAATTCCTTACCTTTTGATTAACTCCAACTTTTGAGAAGCAAAGTAAAGGACATTTTAAACTAAGTACAATCCTGTTATAGATTTTATTTTTTTTTAGGATTTGGATAAAAGAAAGAAGAATTGTGTTTTTCTTTGACTTCACACAAAATGTTCTCTGTCAAAATACAGATTAGCTGAAATTGTGGAAAGGAGAGCTTTATTCAAGCTGTGACCATGAGCTGCCAGATAAGCAGGTTTAATAATAACTTGTTTAATCTAAAAAGGTTAACATAAAACTGTCAATCTTTTTTTCCTACGTAGTATTGAAGGAATAATGTAATGAATCACACCCTTTAAAGGCTGTCTGGGCATACGAACAACCCACAAGCAGTACTGTTTTCACTTATCTAGCTCTGTATTTCATTGTTATGATTAGTTTTAATTCCAATTGCCATTACAAGCAGGTTATAAGGTATTCCAGTCTCTCGGTTTCCTACTCTAATTTGTATGCATCTAAGTTCAGAGGTGGGGATGAATTCATTTGTTGTGATGAGCAGCAGGTGTTCTGTGTGGTGTCCCTACCCGAAAGATGCATGTTGACATTATATACCTTCTTAATATTTTCCTGTTTTATTTGTGATGTTTCTGAAAAATAACATTTCAAAGTGACTCCCTTGAGCAGATGGTGCCACGATAGCTATATATGTACAGATGCATTTGAGCACCTGCGAAAGACAGGGGTTTTATGGAATGAAGAAGAGAAATTTCTGGCAGACAACACTGAGGATTTAATTACCAGAATACAGATTTTCTATCAGGTGCAGCTGTTTCTCTTTCTTCTATTCTTATCATCAGCACATTGTTCTCCATTTTAAGAGATACGAAGAACGAGCACATTAGATACTAAACCAAAATCAACCACTTCCCTCCTTTCCCCAACACTTTCTTATGAAGGCAAGATAAGAAAAAGTCAATTTCTCATTCTTGTCAACAAATTTGGTGTTTAACAGGATATGAGAAATCCCATCAGACACCTTACAGAAACTAGAGGGTTTGAACACTGTAAGCCTGTGATTTGCCATTGGTGTCCATGGTTTCTGGTGACATTAGCACTTCAATTCCCAAACAATACATGTATAAAATAGACTAATTATTCTCTCAGCCCTCTTTAAGCACATGCATAATATTTATTTATAACACTTATATCTCTTTTCTTTGTATCCAATATATACATATAAACATAAAAAAAATAAACCTAAATTTATACTTATAAATTGATAAGTTTTTAAGTTTTTAGAAAATAACTTTTCTCTTTATGAAACTTGCTTTAACTTTTAGTGTATTTGCATTTTTGCTTGGTTAATTATTTTGCCCCCAGTAAGTCTGAATATACTCCTGATTCTGTCCTCATAGGGTCCTGAATAAGAGGTGACTAAGAATGAAACATAATCCTCATTTTATTGTCAGCTGGGAATTGCACAACTGTGCATATGGCTAGGGTGTGCCAGCTATGATAATGTGTCCTTTAACATCCTCATTCCCTTAGCATCCTCATGTCCCTTAGCATCTTCAGCACTGGCCTCTTATAATGGTGGTACATATGGATAGTTGGTTGGAGCCAGAGACCAGCAAAGAGTAAGACTAAGAAGCCTGTTTTGGGCAATATCTCAGGGTCTGCCTTTTATGTGGCTCCACCTAGTCACAGGGACCTCAGGTGAATATCATTGCTCACTCAACCACCAGAATGAGCTCTGAAAAGGAAAATACTCAGTACTACGTGGGTTTCCCCCCCTCTCCACGTTTAATTTCCAGTGTGGGAGGGCAGGACAAGGTTATATTATGGTTAGAATAGTACTCTAGCTAAAGGGCTTTCTAAGACACTATGCAAAGGATAGTGTGCAAAGACTTTAAGTATCCATTTCCAGATGAACGTTGCTATTAAAAACCTCTTAAGCTTGTACATTTTCCCAATTAACTGACATTTAGGTGTGCCCTACTCCAAGCATTCTAACAAGATTACGTCTATCCTTAAGATTCAGAAAACTATCCTACTGAATAATGAATCACAAATGTAATGGAATTTTACATGGAAAGGTTGCTTAGAGTAATGTGTGAGGTTCTTCTGAAGAATGAGAAGTACTAGAGACAACTGTTCTCAGCAGGGAAAACATCACATGTGGCTTCCAAAGTACACATGAATCCTATTTAAAAAAAAAATAATCCAAAATGGCTGATACTGTTACATGAGACGAATACTGGCACAGAAGCATAAAAATAGCAGCATGCAATTCCAACTCTAACCATTCTATGATTCTATGATTCTATGCAAGAGAGGGAAGTTGGCTGGAGTTGGTATTTAGTTCCCATTTTTTTTTATTTGTCCATTAACATTTACAGAAGGAAGCACACAAATTTGTATAATACAGTCAAGAACATATCAAATAGAGTTGTGCATCAGTCTAGTTGGGAAGTAGAAAAATAATGCAGTTTAGATAGAAAAAACAGCAGGACAACAGAGTTGGCAAAAAAACGAAATGAAGGACAGGGTTTTGGTCAGACAGAATTACTTGAAAATCTAAAATGTAAATATGTGGGGTATTAGAAGTGAACATCAAAATGGTTATAAGTATAAAATGCAGTAAGGCAAAGGAAAAGTGGAAGCATATTGCAGAGAAGGAAGGAAATAGTGTGACCAATTTTAAATATACAGAGAGATAACACATCATGAGACAAATGATAGTGCCTGTCTGCACTGAGGTACTCTGTGATGTCTTCGTTCTGGAAAATGACAAATGATAAATGCGTTTACTAAAAATGATTAAGCGTCTGTGAGAAATGTGTTCATGGGAAAAAAAAAATAAAGAGATGAAAGACCTTACATATATAGAGGGAGAAAAATTAGTGGTATGGTTGGAAACTTACAGTCATTTCTTATTCTTGACTTCCAGGGCTTGATCCCTGGGCAGGCTGCAGCAGTTGCAGTTTCAGAGATTATCAGCCCATATTATCCAGCATTTTTCCTTACTACAGACCTCCTCCTCCTCCTTACCCTTTGCCACCCAGCTGTGTTGCTCCTGGTTATTGGCAGGGCAGTGCTATGTCTTGTGTGGGGTGAGCCAGGACCTGCAGATCTTGACATTTGCCTGTCCTGAGACAGGGAGCTTTGCAGTGCCACAGTGGATAACACCTGCTCTTCTAAATGTTTATGTTGCCATCATAACTGGGAGGTTTCTCACAGCTCAAGTTTATTCAAAACGTGCTAGATAAGGAATAGAGCTCAAAATGGGAATTATTATATGTCACTGGGTAAAGCCCTCCTGTCTTTGTAAGCTGACCAGTGAGTTCAATTCAAGTTCCTCCCATCCAAAAACAATGTGGAGAAGACAGCAAAAATGCACAGTGGCCACAGCTAAAACTATGGAGTGACAGCAATCATTGAAACGAATAAAGATAATATGAATATTCAGTTGTAAAAAAAGATGAAGAAGGATACAGTACAGACCTCTAAAATGTATAAGTATTGTGGAGAAAGTCATTAAGGAATGAGTTCACTGTTTCTTTTGATAAAAGTGAGAAGGGACATCAAATAAAAGTTGTAAGTAATGGTTATCACTTGCTTTGGAGCTCCTATGAAGTGAACTGAGAATTTTCACTGTATGAAAATCATCTAAAATTAAGCTTGGGACATCTTTCCTCAGGGATTTGCAGATAACAATTAAGAAAAAAAAAACAACATATGGGTATGAGGAGGAACTGGGCAAGTCTGTGAGGGAAAACTCTCTGGAGGGTTACTAAAGAAAACATTATTTTGGCTTAGGAAATCCCTAACCCTGCTTCAGGCTGAGCAAGACCTAGGGGAGCAGGATTATGTGATCCCTTTGTTCTTAAACTCTCTTCTAGGCATTTACTGGTCTTAGAAACAAAATGCAGCATTGGTAACGCTCCTGGTCTGCCCAGTAAGGGCATTCTTACAGTTTTAATGCTGACATTTGGTGAAGTTTTTCCAAGACTGTGAAAGGTCCTTAGCTTTCATTACTTAGAAAACAAAGAGATATGGTGTGTTGTTTTACTGATATGCAGCCACCTTAGCTTTTGTCTTGAATTTTTAAGGTGATACAATACTCTGTCTTACTTTCTGTCTTAAAATTATATTAGCTAGTCACATAGTGTGCTCTGTCCCAGAGACCGCCGTGTTCTGTGTGGGATGGGTATATATTCCACTACATTAAATTTGTAAAAGGTTTTGGGATTCTTTGAGATGAAATGAGCTATATAAATGCAAGCTGGTAATATGTTTGCAAAATCTGTGTGACTGAGAAGATCAATCTTCCAGAAAAATGTCAGTAGATACAGCCAGTTTATTATTTCTGGAGGCCGAGAATAAGAAAAGGATAGAAAATAAACTCAGCAGACTGGATAAAACTGATCTGTTTTGGTTTCTTTGCCTTCTTGAAAGAAAACGATGGAATCTAGCAAATATCAAATAACACTTTAGGCTTGACCTTTCATAGTTCATATAGTCTAGTATCCTTATGTGTCATAGCCTGTCTTTCTCCACAAGAAGAAATATGGTAATGAATGGTGCACATACATATAAGGTATAGTCCAATAAATCTGTGATTAAACATTTCAAAGGATTTCTTTCGAGTTACTTTTTTAAAAAGTATTACTTAGTAATGTAGAAATCTGTCCAGTTGTTGATGGGTTTTAACAGAATACTTCCTCCCTGTGTATTTCACAAAGTCATGTTTTAGACATTCAGCACAACATACTTTTTATCAGTCTCGCCTACTGAATTTCAAAAAGGAGGTCTAAGTGATAGAAACAAACTCAAGAAGACTGCAAATAATAAAACAGCAGGAAGGGACATGGGTCCTACCTTACAATATCTGAGTTGCCAAGTTTATTATTTCTTTTATCGCTGTCAGGAACTCTACCCAGTTTCTTTGGGGAAACTGAGCCGTGTGTTCTCTTGAGACATCAAGAGTGCAGCTGGCAGTAGCTGGCAGTTTCAATAAGTGTCTGTCTGCATCAGATCCTTACAGCTTCCTATCACTGCTGTCCTGGCACTTTATGAACAAAAATTGGTTGTGCCTTGTTCATTGCTGAGTGAATGTGATCTGTGAAAGGCCATGTTTAAGTTGTCAGGTGAAAGTTTTAAGAAAATGAGGTAGAAGTAAGCTGAGAAGAGAACGCAAGCAGGTAATAGCTGTCATATCCAAAGGTGCTCTGTCTTGGGCCTCTCCACTTTGGAAGGGCCAAAAAGAAAGGTCTGGTGTTTGCTATATCACATGTGGTGAGTGTTCCAGCTTTCATGCACCAGACATACTGTGCAGCTACGGATGCACTCAGCAGATCACGTGCAACAAGTGGCATGTGTGGGGCACACAACAGATCGAAGTGTAGAAGTTACCTCTCATGTCAGCTAAATCCTACAAGACTGTAAGTAACTCTCACTGTGGTAGTCTTTTGCCCACAATGGTAGCCTTGACAAATGTAACTTTTGTTCTTAAATTTTCCACTGGATACTAAAGGCCAGTTTCAATAGACATCATTTGGAGTCTCTCCAACAACTCAGAGGACACTGGATCAGCCGTAACTTAGTCAATAGTTTATTTAGCTCTTTTTAACTGCAAAGTAGCAAGATTATAACAGAATTCCACTTTAACAGTCAGCATTACAACAACAGACATTGAAATATATTTGCAAACAAAACTGAAGAATTTTCTCACTGTTATTCTGCAGATCATTTATTATGCCCAGCTGTTTAGGCAATTGCCAGTTATTTGTAAAATGTCCTTATTTTGGAAAGAATTTAAAATGTAAGTTCAAGGGTTATTTTTCCTATGTAGAAATCACAGCATTAATTTCTTGCTATTTTCCACTAGATATTTGACAACTATTATTCTTCAGGACAAAAGTTTTTCATCCAACCAAGTGACAGCAAAAATAGCCTCTTACTTTTTAGATTCCTCCACACAAAACCGCATGGAAATGTTAATTGTTTATTAAAAAACCCAAGCCTGAAAACTAATTTCTCAGAGTGGCAGGTGGAAAGCAACAAATACCACAAAAACAACTTCTGTGGAAATTGCAATAGTCTGAAAACTACTAGAAAACAGAATAAAGCATCACATAATATTCTCAAAGAAATCATGCATCGTTTAATTACCTGAAATGAGATGTACCAGAAGTCTTTATTGATCTCAGATGAAGCTTTTGGTGCTCGGCACTCTGCAAATCAACTACTTGCTAGAAAATTTCCATTAAAATCACTCTCTTTCTAACTGCATACAAAATACAGTTTTTGCAGGTCTTATATACGTTTTTTAAAAGCTCTGTAAAGAAAAAAGTCCTTAGATGTTACATTTTCCAAATCATCTACTTTCATGTTGCTGCCATGTTTTCTTATTAAATAGGCTTATTGAAGGAAAATATATTGTTTTGTTGTGCTCTGTGACAGCCCATTGATAATAATTAGGTACACAAGCCAGAAAGGATGCTTCCTGAAAAGGAGCTCAGCAAGAAGAGCTTAAGGTCCTGCCTCCAAAGCCTAAAAGCCCCACAAGTGCTGACAATGAGGCCATCAGTGCTCCCCCTCCAAAACCTTGTATCATGCACTGGGGTAAGTTCCTGTAGGTGCTGCCTGGCCACAGGGACAGGTACGAACCTAGAAGGGAGGGAAAGGTTGGCCACAGTTGAAAATATGAAGAAGGGAGAAGGGTGGTGTTCACATTGGGCTTTTCTTTCAACGTAGCTGTAGAACAGTTCATGTTTAAACACCTCTGATTTTGGTTCCCCACCAGTAATCCAGCTGAGAACTCTCACTGATCAGGAGGCAATAAAACTGAAAATATCAGAGTAGTTTATCATAAATATCAGAGTAGTTTATGCATTTTTGTGATGCTTTTTTGTTGGTATTGCCAACTCCATGGCTCCATTCTAAAGTTATCTGAACTGCCAGAGTTTCGGTCCCCTATACCATTGCTCCAGAAGTGTCAGTAGATTTTGTCATTTGTTTTCTGCCAAGCTTGCATGGACTCCTGAAATGCAAAGTGAAGGCTTTTCAAACCATGTTTGTCAGCAGGTATTTACTTTGCCATCTGGACTGTTTCTAGTACTTTGTGATAAATACTTAAATAGTCTTTACAAGTTGGGCTCAGCTTGCATGTGTCAGCCCCCAGATTTTTCCTTCAGTCTTTAACATAAGACATTAAAATATCGGTCCATTTCTTTGGGGTTTTTTTGGTTGTTTTTTTTTTTTGTTTGTTTTTGCTTTGGTTTTAAGGAAGAAGTTTTTTATACTCCTAGCAAAATAGTAAAGTATAAAACATCAGCTTAGTTTTAGAAGTGGGGGTCTGAGGCACAACAAAATTGATACAAGTGCAACTAAGACAAAGCTAGAACTTCAAAATATTAGTTGGATGGCTGAGTTACTTGCCTTTTTACCTTAAGAATGAATCCCCAGTTACATTTATACAGGAATTCTGCTTTATTATCTACAAACTTGCATGTTTGTACTGGGATAAGAGAACATAGAAATTGATCCGCAATTAGATGTTCATCTTTTTCTAGCCAGTGTTGACCATGAACTGCTGTCATACTTCAGCAAAGAGCAGTCCTCCAGCACTTGCAATCTGTTGCTCAGTCAGGAATGTTCTTTTGCCCATAGAGCTGAGCTGATGTAAACAGTTTGCTGCCATTCAGAAGTGTGGTCCTTCTGCCTACTCCTCTATCCTTTCCCATTCCTTCCTTTTGGTCAACACTTGCACTCATCTTATTTTCCTGCCACTGCCCCTCTGCACCCCATGTGGCTGAGCTAGTTCTGGGTTTAACCCTGTAGAAACCTTTTTCTGTTTGGTGGGGGTTAGTCTTGTCCCGACAAAAAAATTGGCCATATCTCACTGAAAAGCGAACCAGGAGTTTGACTTGTTCAGTAATATTTGATCTGCACTTCATGAGAACCTCGGTGACAAATTTGTGTCACGGCTGTGGTTCCCCATAACACTGGAAGGAATGGGGCAGGGGGAGTCCAGAAGGGTGACACCAAATTTCTGCCTACACTCTCTGGATACTGTGGACAAGTGATGTGGTGCTTACCACCGGGAACCATTAAGTGTTCTCTGAAGTCTATTATCATAGCAAAGATTGTCAAAACGTTGTTGGAAAGAATAATTTCAACTAGCATAAGGTAACTTTGTATAAGCCTTCTTGAATGAAGTGTGATTAATTTTCATTAAGAAATATAAATATTAGAAAAAAAACTAGCATTATCAAAACATCAGGGGTTTGAGAAGGCCAACTTATCTCAGCAATATTAATTCTATGAGAACTGAATACATTTTTAGTGAAGGTCAGTGTTTGGTCTTTTTTAGAGTTACAAAAGAGGGGAGTTTTATTTTGGTTCCTTCACCAGAACTGGCTCTAGACCTCAAGGTGTCATTGTAGAACAGAAGTAAACAACATTTATTTTTACAAGTCGACTGTACTTGTTAAAATAAAGTAGGATGTTGAGGTCATGATGGTCTAAGGATATAACAGAGCTTATTCAGGTAGGTAATAACTTTTATTTTACCTACAGATGCGACTGGGAAAAATAAACTAGCTTTCATTTATGTGATGCCTTTACTAGGTTACAAATAAGTGGGAGGAGGAAGTTGCATGTTACAAATGTACATTCTTGAGATGGAATTAGATTATAAAGATCAGTAGAGTGGCATCTTTTATATTTCAAGTCCAGACTGCCCTATAAAGAGATCATAAAAGAATGATATATGTTGTGATGGCCCAAGGAAGCAGCTGTTTACTCATATAAGTGAAAGCTTAATGCATTTTGCTCATAAAATATCTACAGAGCTGATGCAGGTAAAGGCATTCAAGTTTACTAATATTTAAGCACTTTAATCAATACTTTCAGTAATTCTGATTGCAAGTGTTTTCCATGCAAACTTGGAAGAATAGTTGGATTGGTTTACAGAAACCATAAGTTGAAAATGTCGATCGACAGATGTATCTTAATTACTGAATACCAAGAATCGACTCTGAAGTTCAGTTCTTCAAAATATATATAACTATCAAATTTGAAATTTCTCAGTTCCACATGGTAACCTTTAGGCAGTGATGTTAGGAAAAGAGCACCCCACACAAAGCTGAGTCTAATGATACAGTAGTAAGATAGTTTTAAGAAATCAATTTTCTGTATTTCATTACAATTTTGATGCTGTGTAGGCAGTGTTCAAAACCAATGAAAATGCTTGTAATAAGAGTCAGATTTTATGTGTCCAAAGTGTGAAGGCAGAAAAGCTGCTCTGGCAGTCTGGGCTGCCACAAAGCAGTAGTGCTCTGTGTGAAATGGGAAATAAACCAGAGCATGTGATGTTGCAGGTAAACACAGATAAGTCTAAGTGGTAAATAGCTTTTTGTTTATTTGACTTGGGGGATTTCTTCCCCAATGTGTTTAAAAGATAAAAATTTCTACCAAAGGAAAATAACTGCTATCTATTTGCTGCAGGAGTATTTCTATTCCCAGGCTCTTGTACAAATGTGTAGGACTGCACTGTGTTGTCTGCAAGATCCCATCTCTTAAACAAGCAATTTAAAAATGTGCACAGTAGTGATTTCTGGATCTGGTTATTGCCTACTTTTCTGATTTTGCTGCCGGTAAGCCTTGTTTTTCCAGTCCTGTGCTGCAATGACTAGTTATCAAATGAAATCAGCTTCATACCCTGAAACAGTCTCTGCAAATACAAGAAGTCATACTTCAGGTAGTATCTGCAGAGCTGGTCCTTTGATTTATTGTTCTTCTTGCACTTTATGTGGACTGATACTGAAAGCATGTGGAAATTCTCTCTTATGCATATGCTTGTGTGAGACAAACTCTATGTGGTTTATAAACCCTGAAAAGTGATTACTTTTGACTGTCAATGCCATGCACAATCTGCATAGTGCTCACATTTGGTAAAAGGTCCAATCTAATCAGTTACTGTGCAGAAAAGTTCAAGAAGCAGAGTCAAGTCAACCCATGTAGATTCAGTGCAGTCCTTCACTTAAATGTTTTTCTTGGGAATTTCTTAAATTCCCAAACCTCTAAAGGTGACAAGGGTAGAAATCAGACTTCTTGGGCCCTATTCCAACTCCTTTCATAAGTGGACATAGTTCTCCTCATTCCCCTTCCTCCTCCTTCATCCACCACGTCTCTGACTTCTACATCAAATGAGGGTAAGCTCTGTGCAGCAGACAGTATGTTCCACGCAGTATTAAAGGGTTCCCAACAATGTGTATTTTTAATATGTGAAATGATTATGTTTTAAAAGGTCTTATAATTCCAATTAAGACTTCCGACAGAATTTTGTGGAGGGTATCCCTCCCTCTAACCCCAGTTGAAAATAAGGGGGTTTAAGTCTGTTTTTCAGTACTTGACAATTAGAGGAAAATACATAAAGTTTGAACTCTTCCACTATCTTTCTCCTGTCAGGAGGAAGAGAGGTCTTCAGGAAAATACAGATGTTATAATGAAGGCAGAGAAAAACTCTATTTATCTGTATTCATAATGTATGTATATAGGGAAAACTGACATTGCCATTCCAAAGTTAAGGTTTTTTTTTACATTATAAGTGTTATTTTTTTATTTTTGAGAAGAAAATAACTTCCTTATAATGTCTTTGTGTGTAAAATAATTACACATATGCATATGTACACATGTCTTTTAATACTTCTCACCTCATTTTTTTCAGCTTAGTCCATTAGTAAAGCAGGTTATTACTTTATCGAAAAGATGCTATTGCAAGTGTTCCTTTGAATTATGCAGCATTTTCTCTTTCATATAGATTTTACCTCTCCATTTGTAAACAAAGCCCAAATAAGAACAGTCATTTCATATAGGTTGATGCCTAAGGTCTTTATGACAGCAGAAGTAGCTAACCTATGGATAAAGAGACTGCTAATACCAAAAATCAATCTGCCTCTGAGCAAGCCACTGCTCTGCCCAGGTCAGACCCCACTTGTAAGAAGTCAAAAAGACAAAATTGCATTAGGAGAAAATAAATGATTCGGCTCATTCAGAGAATACGTAGAATAACAAATTGACAGAAACTGGAATCAATTTTCATGTGATCTACAAAGAGTAGAATTGCTCTGACCTTCAGATAAGATTAATTTGCAGGTAATAATTCAGTGTTCTATGTCCCATCACATTTATTGTTTTCATGAGTCTTCTGTACTTTTTTTTCCCCTCCCTGCTCTGATCAGTTGCTGTTGTTTAAGGATAGAGAGGATATCCCTGAGGATAGAGAGACTTGGGATGGTGCCAGGTGGTCTGGGGTCCAAGCCAAAGGATTGACTCTTCAGCTATCACTCCTTCTTTAGGCCTTAAACAGGAAAGCAAATAACAATAAAGTGCCGATTACTATTTATTTTTCTAAGTATTCAGAAAACAGATTTTAGAGGAGATGTAAAACAGAAAGTAAACTCATTTTATGCCAGTCTATGCAGAACTGAAAATGTGCCAGCTCAGGTGCAACTAAGACATATGGAAAAAAGTTGCCTATCAAACATTTATGGACCTTAGTGTTGACATATCTCATATCTATTTATCTATATCTTGAACAGGGATCCTGTAACAAAGCATAATGAATTCTTATTAATAAAGGTAATAAATTTTAGATGTTATGAATTCTTCTGTGAATTCAACATTATCTCAACATGCTCAGAAACTACACTGGCTGTGTAGAACACCGACAAACACCTGTCAGAACATCTACAAGCACCTGTGATAACTGGAACACATTAATATAAAATGATGCATACTAATTATCTCTGTTTAAAATGAAATGCAGTCTGACTGGGCCCCAGTCTTCAGTCTCCCGCCTCTGCTATCTGTGCCTGCATGAATACTCGTGGAAAGTCAAGTTCTCATGGACCTCGAGAACAAGTGATTTTTGCAACAGGGCATTTCTTGTCTGGACAGCTAGGCTCTCACATAGAAGAAGATGTGAGCCAGATGAACATATCAGTATCAAAATCCTATAATTTTTATCCCTAAGCAACAGCTACAATAGCATTCCAGTCTGTATGTTGCAACAATCTGCTCTAAGAAATTAATATTTAATACATAGTTTTCAAAGTATTTATACTCGTGTGGTAACTGCCATTTATCAATGCCCTGAAGTATCTCAATGTGTTATTGCTTTTTCCTTCCGAACAAGTGGGAAACTGATGGCTGGTAGTTTTGCTTGTCTCTCCACTTTATCAGTGGGCTGGAACTAAGCTGCTAAAATGCTGTTTCTGGTTCACGACTGTTAGCAGCTGTCCCTGCTGTGTTTTGCTGTGTTGTCCAAAGAGCAGTGGTGAACGGAGTCAAATCCACTTGGTGGCTGGTCATAGGGGGTGTTCCCCAGGACTCAGTATTAGGGCTTGTTCTCTTTAATATCATTATCAGTCATCTGGACAAGGGGATTGAGTGCACCCTCAGTAAGTTTGCAGACAACACCAAATTGGGTGGGAGTGTTGTCCTGCTTGAGGCTAGAGAGACTTTGCAGAGGGATCTGGACAGGCTGGATCAATGGGCTGAGGCCAATGGAATGAGGATCAATAAGGCCAAGTGCCGGGTCCTGCACTTGGGTCAAAACAACCCCAGGCAGCGCTACAGGCTTGGGGCAGAGTGAAAGGAAAACTGCCTGGCAGAAAAGGACCTGGGGGTATGGTTTGACAGCCAGCTGACTTTGAGCCCAGGTGGTCAAGAAAGCTAACAGTACCCTGGATTGTATTAGAAATAGTGTGTCCAACACAAATAGGTAAGTGATTGTCCCTCCATAGTAAGCAGTGGTGAGTCTGCATCTCAAGTACTGTGTTCAGTTTTGGACCCCTCACTATACGAGGGGCACTGAGGTATTGGAGCATGTCCAGAGAAGAGCAACAAAGCTGGTGAGGGGTCTAGAACACCAGCCTTATGAGGAGTGGCTGAGGGAGCTGGGATTGTTTAGCCTGGAGAAAAGGAGACTTAAGGGAGACCTTATTGCTCTCTACAACCACCTGAAAGGAAGCTGTAGTGAGATGGGCATCAGTCTCTCAAGAAACAGGTGACAGGACAAGAGGAAACACCCTGAAGTTTTGCCAGGGGAGGTTTAAATTAGATATTAGGAAAAATTATTCACTGAAAGGGTTATCAAGCATTGGAACAGGCTGTCCAGGGAAGTGGTGGACTCACCATCCTTGGAGGCATTTAGAAGACCTATAGATGTAGAGCTGAGGGACATGGTTTAGCGGTGGACTTGGTAGTGCTAGGTTTGTGATTGGACTTGATCCTCAAGGTCTCTTCCAACCGTAACAATTCTATGATTCGATGATTGCCTGGCTGGTTGGCCACGCTGTCCTGCTCTGTGTCCCATCACTGCTTTGAGTCACACAGTTTACAACTTTTGTAACAATATTTGATATATTTGATAAGATTTTTGGCATAAGATCTGCTATTGTGTCACTAGCAGTTTTGCTCTCATGTTCAGGAGCAATGCATGCCTTTTGACACCTTGACACCTACACGTTGTTTATATGTTACCTTTCATCGCTCAGAACTGCTTAGTTAAGGTTCATTTCAAGCCTCTATATCCTGCCTGAAGTTCATTCTATTTTTTTTTCTTTTTACTTGAAGCTTATAAAAAATATATTTGAAGTGTTTTTTGGTGTTTCCTGTCAAGTGTTGTATCATTTTAACACAATCTGCTCATTCCTCTACTTATCTCCTTCTGTAACGTGTCATTTTGTAGCTCATCTTATCATCTTATTTTTATTATAAGGATTAAATCATGAGAGGACAGTATTTGTAGCTAGTGAGACGCAGGCTGTTTTGTAAAATTCTGCTGCATTCAATACATCACACAATTTTCTATATTTTTTACTCTAGCTTTGATGATAGTAGCTTGTTCCATTGTCTACGAGTTCAGTGACAAATTTTTGCTCTATTTTTAATGAGCTTAAGACCTTCAGCACTTTGGAGCAGGGACCTCCTTTGCTCATAACTGTCAAGTACTATGTAAGGGAGTTTCTTGATTTCTTAAAAAAAAAAATATGGTTATTGCCATAATTCAGTCTACTGCTTTCATTTCTTGTAAATATTTCTTTCAAAAAGAGGCTTATGAATTTGAGGAAAGACTCACAAGTAAAGATATGAAAATGAGAGGTTTTTTCCTGTTTTGATTGCTTGACATTCTAAGAGTCTAAACATCCCTGCCAGCAATCTGGTTGGCACCAAAATTATGGATGTGGTTTAGGAACACAACATGACTTGAACTTGCTTGGAACTTGTCCAATATTCTGTTTTTTTCAGTACTTTTATGAAAAGCTAAAAGTTGATCCAAATTCAGTTCTAAATGAACTGCCAAATACATGAGCAGAGGTGATAAAATGCACAAATGAAGTGCATTATTATAATGGAATTTTATTGCCTGAGGAATAGAGAATGAAGAAAAATAGGAATGACCTTTTAGTTGATGGCTATTTTGTGACTTTGACTTTTTTTTTTATTTTTTTGACTCCAGAAGTGAGTGTATTATTCTGTAATCTCATCAGAGTGATCGCAGTTGTTTTCTTAACAAAAGTGTTGCTATTGGCACAGTATAAGATAACTTGTAGTTTTGAACTGTAAATCTTTTCCATATGTCTGTACGGAAGCCAAAAAGAGAATATGCAAACATAGAGATTTAGCATATGTAATTATTTTCTAAGTAGCAATAGAAAACATATTATGGCTGTGTCTGAGTTAATAGCAAATTTGGTCTCTGCCAGATTTAAGAAGAATTTATGAACGTGGGAATCTACAAAAGTAATTTCCCTATTGCCATAGATCGACTGTTCAGAAAATCCATGGAAAAGGTACAAATTGCTGGTTGGTTTGTTCTACATGTTCTTCCTCTCCTACTGCAAAACAATAGTAGTTATACAAGCAAAAGAACACCTACATTTCTCTCCAGACTAGTTGTCTCTAAAGGAGACAGCTCTCCTTCGTCTCTCTAAAGGAGAAAAGGACTATGCAGAGACACAGAGGTAGAAGGGTACCTTTGTTCTTAGAGCTGCTGGTGGGAGCTGGTTGTGATCGCTCATTGTAGATCAGTAATTTTAAGTTACACCCAAATAGCTGCAGACATTTTAGAGGAATCTGAATTTCATTTGGTCACATAATGAAACAGGCTGGGACCTCTTTAGAGTCACAGTCTCTTGTTGGGGTACTATGTCTCCAGATGATCTGTCTTCTCTCTGAATTTCGAAAACAGTACCACTTCATATGGACTGTTTTAACCAAAACTTTTCACTCACTGCTCTGCATTTTACATTTGCAAACAGCAGCTGTTAACAAGACCCATAAATGTATTGAGAGAAAGCTCATCCCTTTCAGAATACAATTTAAATAATCTTCTAATTCTTCCTTTCTTTTCCACTGCATATACAACATTGATTACCTAGGTGGTTATGGTCCTCATAATCTCACTTTGCTTAGAGTAAATCGAGGTAACTTCAACTACCAGCCCATCCAAAGTAGTGGTAGTAGACCGAATCTAAGCCTGGTGTTATGAGGAAAAACTTACTTTATCTTTTAAAACAACACAATAAAAGTTTGCCATTAAAATCAACACTGAGCAGAGAATATTTTCTGCATTACAGTTGTAAAAACGTTCATCTCTTTTTGTAGTGGTTTTTCTTTTTTTTGGTCAAGAGATAAAAAAATGAAAAGAGTTAAAAACATTTTTAGTAATAAGCTATTTCTTGTATAACCTGTGAATTTTGTATTGGTATCACTTATGTAATATTATTGAGAGAAGTACATAAATGTGCGGTCTTCTCTTTGTTTCAGACTTCCTTTTCTGAGTGCAGCTGATTGTGCAGCTGGCAGAATAAGAGAACCTTTAATCATTTTTCTTCACAAAGCTTCTCGTGTAATTCTGTGAGCCTAAACCGTTTTTCCTTTTCTGAATCTCCTTTGAACTTTTGCTTTGGTTTGGAAATACTTTGCTTTTTCCATGTCTCTCTACCTGCAGCTGGGGAAAGTCTGATTTCTATTAGATTTGATTCATTACTTGTCTGGACTGCAGTCACTGAGGTCAACTGTTCTCCATCCCTTGTTTGGCCTCTGCCAAAATTCTTTTTACAGTGTGATGGTTACATATATCAAAGCAATTCTCATTATAGACAGTTTTCATCACATCAGTGTCATAACCTCAAAATTTTTCATTTTCCATAGGTAGAATTGACTTAGATTCTAGTAGGGATCAAACATTAAGCACAGACAACTTTTCTTGACAAAGGTATTCTCACTTTTAATAATAATTAACTCTGTAAGAAGTTGTATTGATATTGAGTAAAACCACCTCAGTTTTATTGTGCAATTCAGCTTATAGGCTTGGAATCTGACTAACTTGTTTACAAAACACGACATTGGGGACGTGCCAGGACATTCATCTTCTTCTAAGAGCTCTCTCTTGCATTTTTCAGTTCTCTTCCTTTCAATTATTAGAGCTCTGATTGAAGAAGCAAGACAAATACCCACTTACTTCATTAGCAGTGGAAAGAAAATTGAAGCATCTCTTCTTAACAGCACATTAGACTGAGGAACAAAACTGGAGGCAAATGATACCTTTATTGTCTGAATCCTAAAAACCAAAACACAAAACAAATCCTGTCATAGCCAGAGGACAGAGTAAAGTGAGTTCATGGGTACAAGATGTCTTTCCAAGAGAAGCAACACAGACTTCTCAGAATTTTAGTCCTCCTTTGCCACAGGCTGATTGAGTTTGGGAGACGCTTAGCTAGCCTTGGCTATGTGTGAACTGTTGGTTATGGGTGAACGTACAGGACAGAGACCAGGTTATGCTTTAATTTGGACTGGAACCCATCTGTCTTGTGACAGGAAAAGGGAAATTAGTCACAAAATCTCTTCCTACAGTCTGGCTTGTTTGGCAAGGGAAGAGGGCTCAACTGCTCCCCAGAAATGATGGGGAGCTGCGCTCACAGGTGCTTATGGGTGCATGCAAACCTTGGGGAGGGTTGGCAAAGAAGGACATTTCTCCATGGAAATGCCTGGATTGAATCTTTAAACTGTAGTTAACAGAGACGGTTCCTGACTTCTCCTTAATTCACTGAGACCAGTGCAATTTCAGGTGTGCCTGTTTTTGTGTTAGCCTGTGCACCGATCCCAGGAATTAAATATGCTCTGTCTTTCAGCTCTTTTGTCATCGTTGCAGAATTTATTCTCAGTGTTAAAGCAGTATCATGTGGTATTTGAATTCCCACTTTGTACCTGGAAGAAGGTGATTGGATATTTTTGGAAAGATGGTAAGATTAATGGAGCCTCTCACAATTTTTAGGATCAACTGATGTTATCATCTTCAGGAAAGAAGGAAACAAACAACTTCTCTTTCCTAGAAAACAGACACCTGAACTGAGAAGTAAATCAGGGTGGAACTGTTAATAAATTGTTTTATTCTGAAATGGCCAACAGTTTCTTGTAAGCTGTCAATGGGTAGATGTTTGTTCTTAATTCTGATGTTGGTTTTACTGTTAGGCAGGAACAAAAAACTGAGGCTGATTTCTTTAAATGTCAGTTCTATAAATACAGTATAAACACTAGATGCCATCTTATGGAGTGTCATATCAAAGCTTTTGTGACAGAAGTATGCACATAAGATGAATCATATTCCCCTATCTCTTTCAGTTCCCTTTTTATCTCTGTTTATTTTCTAATTTCTGTAATTTCATGACAAGAAGCTCTAAAACTGAGAGTTCAGAAGAGTTTAGATGCCTAGTGTCTCTGTTCTTTTGGGAAACATGGGGCCATGGTTTGGAGTCCAGGGCTCAGACCAAGCCCTGAGCCACATTAATGCTTTCAGTTTCCCTCTTCTGTTTCAATTCCAACCTGTCAGGACTTGAAGATCAATACCAAAGTACCACTGCGTCCTTCCATGAACATACAGAAGTTCATAGGAAGGATTCAGCACTTTAAGGCACTGGGTTGCTCTCTTTTTCTCTCTCGTACCCTCCTGCCATTTCCCTTCTTCTGTCCTCTCTAACCTATGTTTTCTTAATGAAGAGAAATAATGATCTCCAGAGTGGAACAGGGTAGGAAGGGTAGGTTAAAGGTGGGTGTATTTAAGAAGTGTCAATAGTCAGTAAATTCAGGTATAAAGTTGACTTTTTAAATTTAAACAGCCGTCAATCCGAAGCACAGTTTAGCACAAGCTTAATGGTAAAGGTGTGCATAGCATAAAAATTGTATGTAAGCTGCAGGCAAACGTGTTACATAGATTGTTTACATGCTCATTTCAGCTAATGCTGACCCCTGTGGTTTTATTTGGGAAATCTGCTTATTTGTTCCCTGATACAGCTGGTGAGGGTTTTATGTCTGTGCTTGTATTTTTCACACTAAAGCAAACACAGGTAGAAATGCAAATTGTGAGACACAGTTATTCGAATATATGCAGACATATAAACGTAAACATCTAATTCACTCACTTTGTTAAAAAAGAAAGGGGTTAAAAAAATAATCACTGAATTAACTGAACAGTCCTGGTGCCAAAATGCAGCAACTTGTTCTCTCACAAGCATTCCTGATGTTTTGTCAAACAGAATGAGGAATTACTGTTTAGGATATTTGCAAAAAAACTTGACTTTTGCATTCATTCTGCTTGAATCATTAAAAGTTTGCAATCAAAAGAAAAACATTACTGTGATATTTTTTCAATATATCTCTGATTTGCCTTGACTGAAGAATATGTTTTCGATGTTGTACTTTCAGTGCTTTTTCCCCGCTAAGTCTTCTGTTACCATTGATAAGGAATGTGCTTGTAATTTTCTCTTTGCAAAGGTTGCTGAAACATAACCCAGACAAATACAAAAATGATCAGTTGGAACTGAATATTCTAACAACATTTTAAGTTTTATTTTAATTGTTCTTAATGAGAAATCTTGAATATGAGGAAAAACTTTTTCACAGTGAGGGTGACCGAGCCGTGGAACAGGCTGCCCAGGGAGGTCGTGGAGTCCCCTTCTCTGGAGATTT
>JAOXJM010000012.1:116079839-116093968 GCA_026413425.1 Tringa solitaria | reverse complement strand
TTGGTGGGGGAGTTGGACTAGATGATCTCTATGGTCCCTTCCAACTCCATAAATTAGTGAAATTCAGTGAAATTCAGTGAAATCAGCTTAGATATTCTTGTACATTATAATTATAAAGCCTCGGACCGAAATTGTATTATCGTCTTTTTCACAGATTTCCTAATCCTCCTAATTGTTAATTTCTCTGAATGCCACTGTCAGTAGGTACAAATGATTAACGCAGGGAGAAGCAGGCTTCTTTCAGACAGCCTTTGTTAAAAGACAGAATTCACATTGCTCTGTTCTCACTCGAGGATATTCAGAAGCAGTACACATGATGGCTGTTCTACCGTAACACAGCTGTAATTTGGCTTGCAGCTATTTTGAAGCTAAGGTAAATTAGCTCACAAGAGTCAAGAGCCTGATACGATAGACTCTTATTCTTTGTGTATGCACTATATATACGTAGCTATACTGAAGCACGGTGACATCGGAGTTTCAAGGAATAATACAGGTGATTTCTATAGGAAGACAATGCAGAGAATGAACGCATAGCAGGAGCGCGCTGACCTTCCAGTAGACTTTGCTGCCAAATTTAGAGTGGACCCACTGTGCTTCAGCAGGGATGCAAAGATGCGAAGCAGCGAGTGGCGGTTTCATTCAGATTCGTTCTGTGGTTTAAAGGTTGGCCTCCTCCTGCTCGGTTTCTTGTGCAGCAGGTGGCTTCCAGGGAGCTGGTTTGCCCCATCCAAGTCTCACAACAGGCAGGCGTATTAAAGGAGACAATCGAGGTTTTCTTACAGCTGTTAAATAGAAATATACGGAGCGTGGCTCAATATAATAAAGGGCAAAAGAGAAAGTGAGGAGGGCGGGAGAGAGCCATGTACAATGGAATAAATGACTCCCTTCAATCTGAAGTGAAAAGAGGACGTGAATGCTCTGAAACGATCAGCACACAATGCGCTGCTGAAGGAAAGCGGCTTGCCACAAAAACCTATTTTTCTTCACTGATACCACTAGGCACTGCTTCTTAAAAAAAATATCGTGTTTTAGAGATGATAAAACCATTACAAAAAAAGAAATTATCCTGGGACTGCATAATTTTTGGTTGTTTTTTTTTTTTGGTTGTTGGTGGGTTTTTTTTGTTTTTAACAGATATTTTGTAGAGAGGAGAAAAGAACAAAATTTCCACAGTTAATTCTTGAGTATGTTTTGCTTTTGTAGTTTCAGTTACTGTTTTGTGTTTGTGTTAGTACAGTTCTTTTCTTTCCTGAAGGATAAACTCTACATGAACAGGTTACTTACAATAGCTCATCCTATTGGTTGGGTTTTTTTGGTTACCCATGCTGTAGGGACGTGGTAAACAGTGATGCCCTTCACATGTCTCATTATGCCTTCATGTATCTTTGAATGAAAGAATTCCACTGAAGTGAAATGATAGTTTTATCTTTACAGTGTAGTGATCTGTCTTCATGGGTGTAAATCTGATGTCTTGCTTTTTGGGAGATCACAGTAAAGTAGATATCTGCTCTATTCCTCTTCCCACTTAGTTTCAAGACATTTTATATTGACACGAAGGATAATCACTGCTACTGCCATTTCTTTTTCTCTTTATTTATATAACAGTAGACTGATAAACACCTTACTCGTTCCAAATTAAGATACAGGAGAAAAGTCTTGTTAAAACTTAAGGCCAAGAGTCTCTTTTGAAAACATGCTTCTATTAAGGAGACAAACATTTTCAAGTAGGTGTGAATACTGCACTTTGTTTCAAGAACTGTCATGGTTTGACCCTAACTGGCAACCAGGACCACGCATCTTCTCCCTCATTCCTCCCCAGTAGGATGGGAGAGAAAATCAGAGTAGCAGAAGTGAGAAAACTCATGGGTTGAGATAAAGACAGTTTAATAAGTCAAACAAAAACCACACACACAATCAAAGCAAAGCATGGAATTCATTCACCACTTCCCATGGGCAGGCAGGTGCTCAGCCTTCTCCAGGAAAGCAGGGCTCCATCATGCGTAACAGTTGCTTGGGAAGACAAACGTCATTGCTCCGAATGTCCCCCCCTTTCCTTCTTCTTCCCCCAGCTTTATATGCTGAGCATGATGTCACATGGCATGGAATATCCCTTTGGTCAATTGGGGCTAGGCTGTCCCAGCTGTGTCCCCTCCTAACTTATTGTGCACCCCCAGCCTACACACAGGCAGAGCGATATGAGGAGCAGAAAAGGCCTTGACTGCTGAACAACAACTAAAAACATTAGTGCATTATCAACACCATTCTCATCCCGAATCCAAAACGTAGCAATACACCAACTGCCAGTAAGAAAGTTAACTCTGTCCCAGCTGAAACTGTGACAGATAAAAGAAATCTGATCTTTCTATGCTGAAAGCTGAAGACATCAAGTGTCAGAAAACAGCAGCATTCATTAACTCATTTGTTTAAAAAGAGTCAAGGTAACCTGTCCTTTGAATATTTGACCAATACAGAAAAAAAAAATAATCCAAAAAAAACCCCAAAATCTAACCAAAACCCCAAAACCACCAAAATCTAACATCCAAAGCCAAACCTAACATCAAAATATACTTAAGAGATTTAAAATACTTGCATAAATACATACAAAAAAATTGGGAAAAAAGATGCTCAAGTTTATCCCAGAAGAACCTATGCATGTATTTATAACTAAAAAATCTAGACGCGTGTACAATTTTTTTCCACTTTACAGTCTTTTTCTTTACCATGGATGCTTTTATGAGCCTTATTACAATTATATAAATATATTCCCTACTTATTCAGAGAACTCAATACACTTCCCTCTGCTCTGAGAACTGAAGACTTATCTACCTCTCAGTAAACACCTCGATTCTTATTTTGAAATTTTATAACAATATAAAAGAGAGCCATGACAGAAACAAAACTTCCATATTTAAGCTTTGTATGACGTGATTCTTGGAAAAACAGTTTTGGTAGGCTATAGTGCTGGTTTTGCAGGAGCAAAGGTGGCTACTCAATTTGTTCTTTTCCCAAACACAGTGATGATCACTCATCTTGGCTATTTTAAATTCCCACAGACTTTTCAATTTGCGACCAAGTAGGGAACCTAAATTAAAAATACCAGTTTCTACCTGATAATTCAAAAATGAAGAGCGATGAAGACAATCTGCAGGAGGGTTCTTACGTGTATGCAAATGCCTTGGATGAAAATCTGATGCAAACAATTATTGCCCTCAGCTTCAGTGTTGTCAGTTCTCGACAGCATTTTAACCTTAGAAAAAAGTAATCCACCCTACTACAGAAATACTACTTCAATTTCTTACAGAAAAGGCAGTGCACATTGTTTTCAGTAGCAGGTGAATTATTTTGAAATGAAACGTTTATCACTCAAATCCAACTTATTCCTTCCAGAATCAATCTTACCAGATGACGTGAATCATGTTGTGATTTTTTGAATGTAATGTTTAGAAAAGAAGCTTCATTAGGAGGGAAAAGAAACGCCAACCCACTTAGGTAAAACTTGTTTTTAAAAATTCCCATGGTATTAAAAGCATAAATGATGTTATTTGGCAAGATAAATAGAAGTATTATTGCATAGGGCTCTAACATGTATCAATAGATTAGCTGTATTATTAATTTTGTTGCTTTATTGCAGGAGATTTTTTTTTACAGGCTCTTGAATAATATCCAAATTTTGAAGATTTCAAGAAATTATTTTGAAGGTCTTTAAAATCTGTAAAACCTGTAACTCAATCAGAACCCTCAGTCTAATGACCCTCAATAGCTAAATTGTGATTTTTAGTTATTAAAAATTCAAAATAATCGAAGATATATTATTCAAGTTCCAGGCAGTTTATTCACAGCCTGCCACACTTAGTTTATACTTACTGAAAATCATGCAGTTCAGAAAAATATGATTGGACTAATGAACCAATGAGAAATAATTTGGTTCTGTGTTTTATGCTTAGTTACTTAATTTTGAAAACAGGTTGTGTAAGGTGGTCCTTTCTGCTGCTGCTTTCATTGGCTTCCCTTAAAATTTTAATCACTAACCGTAACTGCTCTTGCTTGTGTTTATATTTTGAGGGAATCTGTGACACTGTTTCACATCATGCACAAATGACAAAATACTGTTCAACACAACTGTGACACCCACGGTTTCTGTGTAAAAAGCCATATTAATTGACTCTGTTCAACAGAGATATAAAAGCTTTGATCACTTCAGGTTTTGCTGAAGACTGCTTTAACATTAATGTAATTAATCTATCAAATGTGAAATATAGAAAAGCATTAAGGTTCATCTTGTGATAGAATGCTTAATACACTTCATAGTGACGGCATGTGCACGTATACCAGACTAGGGAAACAATTGATCAAAGATAGTAAGCAGACAAATTTCATGGTGTTCTGTAGAACGTGTATCCCAGAGCTCTTAAAGAATTTAAGCCAAAATATGATGTAGAATAATTAACCACAATATCCAAGAAATTGCGGAGAACATGAAAAATATAAAGGTTTTTATGTCCACGCTTCTATTTGGAAAAAAGAGGTACTCTCAGAACTATGTAACTATTGGGCTAATTTTGACATTCCAGAAAGTAGATTTCCTGAAGCAACTATTTTAATAGTTGATCTAGAAGTATGTAGGGGATAAGAACAAATTATTCAACTACTGATATGGTTCAGCTAACATATTTCTTGTGATGTTGTCAGTACTTCTGGCTAGAGCAGAAGTAATGGATGATGCCTTAACTTCACACTCTTTCACCCACTTTCATCTGATGTTCTTACAAGCAAGCTATGGAAATAAAGCCTAAATAAAGCAACTGACCGATGGATAATCACCTCATTATTAGACTTGGTTTAGTTTGTAGCTCTCAGTGGTCAGCAGTTAAGCTGGGAGGATAATGTGAGTGAAGTTTGTTCTCAGTCCAGCACTTCATCAAAGTCAAGGTGTTAGAAATCAGCAGCAAAAGCAGTTCTCAAGCCAATGAATTTATGGATGAAAGCGCTGTGGGATAAGAAGAAGTGGGCTGTGAATGCAGTTTACTGGAATGCTTATCTACCTGCCTTGCTATCACAGCATTGAGAAAGTAAAAGATTTTTCAACCAGTTATACCCAGACACTGTTAAGCAACGCAGGCTTGTTTTATCTCACCTCAGCTTTGCTGTGATTTGAAATTGTTATATTTACATCAGCTCCGCTGGGTCCTGATAATATAGAAAAATTGACTATTTAATGCAAGTCAAATTAAGTCGCTTTCAGCCTAGTACAGCAGTGAACATGCAAATCTTCTGTTATATAGTGTTTAGAAAATGAAACAATGCAGGCAGAGGAAGAGTGTAGCATAAAGATATTCGGCTCTTCCTGTAACTCATAAAGTTATTTCAGTTTCTGGATATCTGCAGTACACCTTGGAAGGCACAATAGAGACTATGTTTTCTGTTATATATTTTCCTATCATAGCACTGGCTAAAGAGAAAGCTTATGGTTAATTCATTTATTCTCAAAACTCTGCAGAAAACACAAAGCAAAACTGCCCATCAACCACCCACCACATATAGTGCTATTAATTAAAAAAAGCCCACAACATTAATGCTGTCACCTTTTCCCTGCATAATCTTGTTCGCTTGATGCACTTCATGTCTACCAGAAAGATTAGAAATTGGCTTCATTCATCCAAGTGCTAATCACTGGACTGAACAGTTTGCTGTTCATACTCAGCTATTATATATTAGATTTTAACTTCTTACAGCTGTCACTATATTTTTCACCACTTCCAACAAATAACCCTGGAACCCTGTGTTCTATTTTTTAAATACTGTATAATCTGCCTTTGTGTGTGTTATAGTGTTCATCTAAACCATTAGAGTCTTCAATATCCATGGTAATTGGGCAGTTTTATGGCTGTTAAGAGTTTGGATGGATCAATATTTAATTCAAATTTGTCTCCAAGTTATATGGTAATTATCTATTTTACGCCCAATATTTATAATATAGATGGTTGATTCAATAAAGTATCTACTTGTTCTCATAAATACAGGTTTTACAGAATGAAGACATTGCTCAAACTCACATTTTAATTGCAAGAATCTTAAATGGGATGGACTGACTTGTGATTTTTTATAGATTTTGATAACACCTATAAACATATGGCAAACACCTATTTCAATTAAAAAAAACTAAAGCTTTTTTGAAGATGTTACCCGTTACTTTTTTTTTTTGTGTGTGTGTGTGATTATTTGTTATTCTGCTCCCCTTTTTCTCTTCCCTCCTTCCCTCCTTGGGAAGGTTAAAGTTAATAATACTACTCAGTTGGCACCCCTGTTTTTATATGAGTCAACATGCTTCCTTCTTTGTGATATTGTCCAAATTCTCCTCTTTGAGCTCGATGGGAGATGTTCATGCTTTTAAATTGTCCACAGTCTCAAAGCTGGCCTTTGTTCTTACCATAGGCAACCCTTCTAATTTCTCCTTGTGAGCTGAGGAGAACTGAAGAGCCTTCTTGCCTGATCCTGTATGACAAAGAAGAAGTGATTTCAGAGATTTTCTGTAGTTTCAGAGTACACAGAAAGCCCCAGATACTTGTGCATACATTATCACATACCCATAAAGAGGGTGTAGAGGCAGTATGACAACATGGAAGTACATGGGGGAAAGTGGGTTGTTTACTAGGGGAATGATAGAGGAGATTTTGTAAGGTGCCCAGGTGTACAGTAACTCAGGCCACAGGACTTCCAATTAAATGGAGGGCTGCCTGACAATATGCTTTGGAAGTCGTCCTTCACTTGCAGGAGCTGCGACTGATACTTAAAGCTTGCAGGAATCTGGGCTGGAGCTCTTCCTGCTACTTCCTGAGACAGGTCTGCTCACTGGTTGTCTGAACAGGTAAGGTACTCTAGAAGTGGATGTACCCTTGTTGGGAGTGCTGGGGCATTGCTTTATGGTTATGTGGCTGAAACTCATCCCAGTTTCACTGTTGGAGCCCAGTACCAGTTAAAAGTCAGATTTTCAGCCATGTTTTTTCAGGTCAGGATATGTCATTATTTTGTCAGAGGTATATAATGACCCAAGTCTACAGGTGGATGTCAGCACATGTACTTACAGCTGCTGCATGGATAACATAAGAATCCAAAATGTCTAAACATATGAATGTTTTGTATTACAATGCTCTTTGTAGCCACAGATAATCAACCATAGCTTCCAGAATGACAGAATGGGGTTCACTGGTATTAGTCTGGTCATGTTGCTTCATTGAAGGCAAGCTACCAGTATTGAAATAGTATCTCAGATAAATACACAGGTTGCAGCTGGATTAGGATGCCTCTGTTGGTCAATGGTGGCATGATATAGAGAATTGATAGATCTAGTCCTCCCACAAGATGTCCCATGCACAGACCCAGATGACTCTGAGCTGTCCCTCCTTCTCCTGGTGGTATCCCTCATTCATGTTTTCACTCATGGGTGGCATTATGGTTGCAGATGTCCTGAGGCAGTAGAAATTATTTTTTAATAATGCTAGACATGGTGTGCATGATGAACTGGGAATCATGCAAGCATGAAAAGACCGCTTAGCAGGACTAGAGTCATTTAGGATGCCTTGTGGGTCTGAGTTTAATTCACTGATTTCACATTTTCATTCTGAGCAGAAGCAGGGCTACCAAAGTCAACATAGAGAAAGCCAGTGCAGAGTGAAAACAACCATCCGTATCTAAACAGTGGTTCACTAAAGTTTGTTTTATCTTTCTTTAAAAACTTCTAGGGATGGAGGTTCCCCAACCTAGATAATTTAGTCTAATGCTTTTAAGACTACTTTCTGTTCTAGCCACAGGAATTAGGACTAACAATTATTTTAGTTTTTTTTTTTTTTTGCTTTTTGGTGACCTTTTCCATTTTGAAGGTTAGTATAATACCTTGTTTGTTTATTTTTTTCTCTTTTTCTCATGGATTGTAAACTCAGTATATTCTAAATGGATGTGGTTTTTAGGCCTCCATTTGCCTTTCATATTTTTCTCTAGACTTTTAACAATTGCTTTATGTAGTACCGTAATTAGTTTTATGTAGTACCTTAATTAGACTTCAGTCATGCTGAGTAAAGAAGAAGGGTTTCTTCATCTCCTCCCTGTGCCTTTGCATAACCCTCTAGAAATCATGGAGCTGCTGTTTTTGCTGACACCTTGAGAAGGGTAAACCATATAGGTGACTCACAGGTTTGGGAGGTGAAAAAGAACCTGAGGATCATCTGCTTTTGGCCTAGAGTGGAATTAGCAGGCACAAAAGCAGAAATCACTGACAGTAAACTAGATCTAGGAACCTTGCCTGCATTTTATGAGACTGCATGTGACTTTCATCTGAAGGTTATGTCAAAAACTGTAGCAAAACTGCAATATGTAGTTGTTTTGCTTTATCCCCCTCCACAAGGTCTCTTACTTCAAACATTTGGCAAGATTTACTCTTGACAAGTTCATCTTGGACATCACGTATTAGAGTGTGTAACCGAAATTCATGAGCCAGTCTTCTATATACCTCGGACTTCAATTCATCTTTAAAATGTCTAAAAGGGTGAAAAAGGGGTTACATTTTTCAAAAATAGATTTTTTTTTTTTTACTACAAAAAAGCAACTTGGAAAAAAACATTAATATTTTGTTCCTATTTATAAGCAGGATTAATCATACGAAATCTTGTGGATAAAGTATAATTGTTTGAGATGCAGCTATACAACTGATTGTATACAGAGGTGACAAATCCAGGCACTGACTGCTATCAAAGAATCACTGTAAAAAACTTTCTATTTCAAAAAGTCTTTCCATCATTTAAGCAAAACTCCCATCTCTGATCACCTAATTAATCTTCCTATTTGTGAAAAACAGCTACACCCACTTTTTATTCTTTATCTACTTCTTTGATTCTACTTCTTTCTACTTGTATTCTGCTTATGATAACAAAGAGTTAATTTTTGCTCAGAGTACTTAAAAAGCAGCAGAAAAATGTGCAAATGTTTATAATAGGAATCTGTTTACCGATACTTAAAAGAACAGATGTTGTTCCCTTTGGAGTTCACTCCTCAGCATTCTGAATTCTTCACTCCCACCTTAGCACAAAAGAGGAGAGAAACCAGGTGAGAAAGTAAAGCAAAGCAAAGCCCTTTGATGTAGATAAAAATGCAGCCACTGAAGCATAAAAGGAGAGAGAGTAGCAGAATACAGATTGACTTGTTCCTCTCTCACCTACTCTCCCTCCCTGCAAAAAAGTGAATTCCTGAGACGTGTTAAGTTTCCCAGTGCATTAAATAAGAGGGAAGGACCCAGTGGCAAGTTAGTGCTGCAGCGCTCATGATTTCTAACACAAAGCTAACCTTGCAAGAACAGCTTCTGGGCTGCAAAAAGGAGAGATTCAAGGAAGCTGACGGATTTCAGAGATTATGATAGAAAGTTTGCTAGTAACGCTCAGAAACCGCAACAGTTGACAGTTGTATAATATGTTACTTTATGAAAAAGATTTAAGAGTAATTTTATTTTTCGAATAGTAGTGGTATTTTGTTTCTCAAATAATTAAAAAGAGTCTGGTCAGGAGAGGAGATTATGAGAGATCTTTCAGGAATGTAACTGAAATTCTGTGCCAAGAAACAGGAGGTGTGGTTTCCCCAGATGATTTTGAATTGAGATTTTTCTTTAAGTAGCACATATAATTTTGGATGCTGTCAGGATGGAACTGGCATGTTGTCAGGAAACCATCTGGCTACATTAGCTAAGCAAAATTTCTTATGTTTAACTCCTGCTGGCAACAGACCTTCTACAAGGGATTCTGCAAGTCTCCCTGTTGCAAATCAAAGTTGGAAGAGTTACAGAAAGGCATCTCCTACAGGTGCTGAGTGCTCCTGGCAACATAATAATTTCCCTTGTCCAGCAACAAATTAGGTATTAACATCTGAACTAGAGGTGCTAGGAACTCTTTACAGTCAGTGGAGAAATCCAGGGATTTTTAGGTAATGTCAATTTAGGAACTAGACACACATTCAACCTATTTTAGATATCTAGTTTAGAGCAGGGTAAGTCAGTCACCAAAGCTGTCTGATTCTCTCCTGCTGATTATTTAGGATATTGTGGTGATTTACTCAAAGGCAGATGTCTGGTTTGTTATGAATTTGGTTAATGAGCCCCTTTCTTGTCCCCACCTCTGGAGGAATGAGGAAAGGTGAAGGTTGGTGACAACACCCTCCCTCCCTCTGTCCCCCACAAATATCTGGCACAAAAATAAGACAGCAACCTGAAATCTGAATTACTGCCATAATTGCTGCCATTGTAGTTTAATTACAGTTTGGCATCCTCTTGTTTTTCTACAAGTTGCAACAATGTTTAGTTTGTTGTGATTTTTTTTTACTTTCCAACACATTACTATGCAGTTTATGAGAAATTTTCAATCTGACCTGTGAGGTGTTAGTGATGTACCTTGATATTTGTAGCTCATTTTCTGCATTTGTCACCCTGTAAGTCCATGCATCTCAAGCCTTACTTTGTTTTTTTTTGTTTTGAAAATTCTGATTTCTATAAGGCATACATAATTCTCTCAGTCAAACAAATTTATTTGTTTTGTTTCCACATGTAATCAACAAAACTAAAAATTTGTTTAGAAAGCCTTCTAAGTCTTGCTTATGAAGAAGATGGAAAACACTGTTTTATACATTTTTTTCTTTAGGTATTTATTTGAAGTCCGATTGTTACCATTCAGTGGAACAATGAGCATTGTCAAGTCAATTACTTGACCTAAAATCATTTCTTTCCTCTGTCACTTATAAATGGGTTCATAATATGGAACAGAGTCATTTATTTAAGTAATAACTTTGTGGTGAAAGGGAGGAATATGTAGAGGGTACTATGAATTCTTTTTTTTCCTCTAGTTGTTAAATCCTTTTTTCTAGAACAACTATTACTTTTCATAAAGTGATGTCTTTACAAACAAACACTGAAAGTGGAGAAGAAACTAGCAATGCGATCATGAGTGTGCATTTTTTTCCCCAGAAACTCTTTTGAATATTGTGCAAAAATATCAATTTATTTTGAAAAAAAAAATTACAAATGATTAAGTGAATAAGGTAGTGTATTCCCAAATAAATAAATGTCCAAATAAATAAGCAACTCCAACCACTGTCCATGCCCTCCCTCAAAAAAAAGTGTATGGCAGTCTGCATACAGACAGGTATGTGAATTACAGAACTGAATAATAAAAAGAAATTAAACGAAATGCTACACCAAAACAAGGAAATTGCATGTTCAGTAAAACAAATTCCTCTGAAATAACTTTTGATTTGTTGTTCTGTATTTGTAGATGTTAATCATTGAATATTTACTTTGAAAAGTAATTTGAAAATTAATGATAACTTTGGGGTTGACATTGCAAACAATTTGTAATTTTCTGTTGCAAAACTAGAATAAATAATAACTGCTTCCCATTACAAACAGATGTTGATCTTAGCAAAATGTAGTTAACTGATGAGAATAATATTTCAAGGTCATGCAATTATCAAAAGGATAATTAATTATTTCTTGAATCTTTCTTTGTAATTTCTTAATAACTCTACCGTAAAAGTCCTCATAACAAGCTATGCTATAGGACAAATACCATATTTTCAGTGTATCATTCTTAGAATTCTTGTTAGATCCACTTTCTAATAGATGCAGCACAAATTGTCTTTTATGCTCAGCTGTGTATATCTGAGCATACACATGAAATACAGATGCAAACTTTTATAATGATGACAACGAAAATATTGAAATAGTACTTAAAAACTGATTCAAAGCTCCTTCTAATGTGTTTCACTTTCATTTGCCAATGTAATATATTCTGCTCTCTATGAGATTTTGGCCATGTTTGCCATAAAAATTTCGTGAATGGCCTAAAGTCACAAATATTATCCTTGTTTTCCAAGGGAAAAAACTATGTACAAAGAGTTGAATGACTGGACAACAAAAAGATTGACAAAAAGAGGTAGGAAAGGGAGACTTTGCAGAGAGGGAAGACCTTATGTAGTCATAATTCTCCTTTGTGTGTTCCATGTGACTTCATAATGTAGATACTAAATTTGGGAGGAGAAGGAAGAATTGATTTTTTGGAGGATTTAAAAGCTTGCTTTCATTTTAATGAGGCAAGAAATTACAAAATATTATAGTCATCTACAAGGGAAAATAACAAAATAAATATTTACATTTCCCATCCTTTGACATATATGTTCCTAAAAACAATATCTATTTCAGCTGTATCTATTTCAACTATTTTTTGTCTAGTGCAATATACAATAATAACAAATTTTAAATAAGAAGTGGGTTTGAAATGAAAATTTCAAAATATCTCATGTTCCTGACATTCAAATGTCCTCAAACATGTCGTGATGCATCTCCTGCTCATGGAAAGGTCACCTGAGGAAAGGCTGAGAGAGCTGGGGCTGTTCAGCCTGGAGAAGAGAAGGGTCTGATGGGCTCTTATCTAAATATCTGAAGATATTTAGCTGCAAAGAAGATAGAACTCCTTTCAGTGGTGCCTGGTGACAGGACAAGAGAAAACAGGCACAAACTGAAAAAACGGAGTTTCCCTCTGAACATCAGCAAAGATATTTTTGTTGAGAATGACTGAGCACTAGCACACGCTGCCCAGAGAGGCTGTGGAGTCTTCATCCTTGGAGATATTCAAAACCTATCTGGACATGGTTTTGGGCAACTGACTTGAGATTGCCCTGACAGCAGGGGTGGTTGGACCAGGTAACCTTCAGAGGTCACTTCCAACTTCAACCATTTTATGATTCTCTGAAAAGCACTTGTTTTCTGCTGGAAAAAAGTTCAATTAAAATTATATTAGTAGCTCTAATAGGGGCAAATTATGGACAAAACCCCATAGCAGGTCCCTCTTTCCTCAATTTGTCACTATTCCTGATGAATACCATCATGCTTCAGGACAAAAAAACTGTTGATATTTTGGATGTAGCAAACTAATTTTTTATTTGTAGATAGACTCTTTTTATTAGATGACTAGTAGAGTTACAAAGACAGAAAAGCTTTTGTGTAAGGAAATCTTTATTTTGGATTCAAAGAGAAGCTTTGTATTTCAAAGCTAAATTCACAAGAGAATTATATCTTAGAGTTGAATTAAATACAGGTCATCCCTGAGATAAAAATGGGAGCAGAAGGCAATATTAAATGAGGAAAAGGAAAAAGGAGGAATGGAACAGTAATTTCTGAGAGAAGAAATAAGCAAGTATATAACATGGGAATATGACTTTAATGTGCCATAAAATCATTATGATACCGAAATAATTTAGTCTTTAGTATTTCACAGAGTAAGGAATTCTTCTTCTTTGGTTTTTTTTTGGGTGTGTCTCTTTTCTAACTTTTTTTACCATGATCTCTGATGTTCACAAGTGCTTGAGAAGTGCCATTGTCAGGGTACAAGATATTGTAACTGTAAAAGAGTGTTTCTATATGATGAAAATATGCTACTTCTAAATCTTTTTAGCAAGGCTTTTTTGTATCTCTTGTAAAGCCAAATAGAATGCAAATATTGGAATTAACATCAGTACCATTTATATTGTTGCTTAGCAAGTAGAGCTAGGTAAAGTAGATTCTTTTATATAGTGAAATTACTGGTTAGTTACTCATCAGATTTTTGGTTACACTGGTAACAACTGGAAAATAAGGTGTATACTCTTTATTCACATTAAGCTGTTGGACTTGCCGTCAAAGCCTATACCTTTCGTATTCTTTTATTCCAGCTGTCATACTCAACTGCATCCAGACTATGTCTTTGATGCAATGCTTTTCATTTTTTTCTTCCTCCAAAAAGAACTGTAGTATTTTAGCTTTTTCTTTAATCTGATAATAGGACTTTTATCTGAGTCATTGTGATTTTAGGCTTCCTCCTGTTTTTTACCTAATGCACCCTTTATCCTAGAAAATAATGCTTTTCAAATTTTGAATCTTGAATCTCTTAATGCAGGTCTTTTGTTTTTCTTTTGTCTTTCCTCCTGTCCCAACCACATATTAAGTCATGAATAAACCTTTAATAGTATATCCTTGTGACTTTAGTACTTAGAAGAAGAATCACCTCATGGGAGGTGATTCTACCCCTCTGCTCTGCTCTCGTGAGACCCCACCTGGAGTACTG
>JAOXJM010000012.1:116029397-116048019 GCA_026413425.1 Tringa solitaria | reverse complement strand
GAATTAACTTACTTATGGAGCTCAATACTTCAAATTAAATTTTCATTAGGCTTGACTGATTATAACTCTGGTGTCAATATGGAAAACGTAAAATCATTGGGAGAATCAAAAACTGAATGAACTGAAGAAATGAATGAACTTATTCAGTTCCTACAAAATGAGTTGTGATTTTTCAGCAAATTCAGTCTCTAGGAAGACTACAGCTTAGTACAGTTAGCAATTCCAACAAATAGTGCTAATGTGCAAGGAGGTTTTCATCTCACTTTAGCTTCATATACAACTTCTATCTTAAAATAACTGTCTAAGTTCAGTCATCAATGGTTGATTGAGCAAAATAAGGTGATAGTCCCCCTTATCATAAAAGATGCTAATCTCTTCATTCACAGAGATGGAATTAAAATGGTTATTTTTGTCTGTGGGGCCAATACTTTTGACTGCTAAAGTCATATAAAATGAGTCTGCAGCTGTCTTCAGATTCTGATATTAGATATCTGATACCAGATAGCTGGGTATGTGTTGCTTTGTGAGTAAACGTCTTCTAAAATAAATGTCAAAATGTTAACACACTCATCTAGTAGAACTCCTAAAGGCATAAAATCAAGCTATGACATATGTTTCTAGCATGGTTGAAATACGTTTGCATTTCTGTTGAAAAATCTAGAGATCTCAATACATACCTGTGGGGAATAGCTCCGATCTGTAATTTTCAAAGGAAAATTTTATTTAAAAAAACCCCAAACATTTAAGGCAAGGTGGAAAAGTATTTTAAACTTAAGGTAGCTTAATAAACAAACACATGCTATTTACTCCTTAAAAGTCAAAAAGTGATGAAAGAAGTACAATACAGACAAATGGGTATTATACAATGAAAAAATACCATAGAAGTTAGTTACTGTAAAATGGGATATTTCTGGCATGTGTGCTACAATTATCATATCAGTCGTCTTCTGAGTCAATAAAAAAGCCTTAGCATACTGTATATACAACAGTATATACTGTTTCTTCTTTCTGTCCTCAAGTGAAAGAATTTTGTGTTTTACAAGGCAGACTTCACAGGAAGATTTTACTGTTTTGTTTTCTTACTTTATATACTAGCACATAGATTTCTTCAATTCGAAGATCACTTCTGTGATAAGATTCAAAACATGAGACTATTGCAATGGGTACTTTTCTGAAAGTGCTTTAATAATCTCACCATGTATGCTGATGTCTATTTATTGAGCTCTACAAATTACAATTTAACAGTATGTTAATGGCTATAGGGATCAAAGGCAAATTGGAATATGCTGCTGATGGCTTTGCTTTGCAAAACATTGTGCCCTTACTTGATGTAGTTTGCTCTTGGACTTCTTCAGAGCAACATTTCATGTAGCTTTATAAGGAGTCTGCATGGTAGATAGGCATCTGTGAGGATGGTATTTTCATGTTTATAAGATGCACATATAACCCAGCTGTTTGGATTTCCAAAAGACATTAAAAAACTTTCCCCTTCAAAGTTTCTCAGGGAAACTAGTTAAGCAGGCAAAAAACCCCACACTCTGTTGGACTTAAAAAATAATAATAAAGAAACCAAAAAAAAAAAAAAAGAAAAAGAAGGAAGGAAAGAACAAATAATACAATTTTTCTGCATTCACAGTAGAAAAAGTCACCAGTAGAGTGACTGGCACTTGTGCTGTTTAACATATATATAAATGATCTGTAAAAGGGTGAATAGTAAGGTGTAAAAGTTTGTTGAAGACATTACGTTATTCAGGGCAATGAAGATAACTGTGAAGAATTTCAGAAAGCTGTGTTCTTTCTGAAAGATGACAGAATTTGGAATGGCTCTTATATAAGTAATATCTAAATACACTAGGCTGTAGTTAAGCCGTAGAACTTCTTGCAACAGGATGAATAGGTGCTCAAAATTTTCCAAGCATCACAGAGCACTTCGATCTCTTTATGGCAAAGAAATTAAATCAAGCTATGGAATATAAATCTCTGTGTCAGGAAGTCCCTGAGTGACAAATTAGAGGAGCTTGGGATCATATTCTGGGGTAGTAACCCATTACATTTTCATTGTTCCAGACAAGATCTATTACCTATCATTGGCAAGAAATCACTGGGTGGGATGGGTCTTCAGTTTGACTCATACAGAGATTCTTGTATTTTATGGGGTGTCAGAGAGATGGGGATATGACAGGACCACTCAGGTTTTAGATGCTCTTTTGTCTCTATACCTGCATTTTTCATAATGCTCACAGAAGAACTCGATACATTCTATATATCTCCCCCTCAAAATTAAAAAAAAAAAGGAAAAAAAGATATTTTTATCTCATTTTATTTTTTACCACAGCTATAGTCCTTGGATATTGATAGATAGCAAAAAGAAACTTGGAGGCAGAACACGTATTTTGACAGATTTTATGTGCTATTTTTTTTTAAATTTTATGGTGTTGAGTCTCTCCTAAAGACTGTAAAAGTATTTAAAGAACTGCTTCATGTAGGTAAACCCAGATGTCTCATTTTCAGAAGTCATTTTCTCTGTCCCTTGAACAAAGTTTCCTTAATCTCAGCAATGCAGAGCTTATCAGGTTATGTCTACTCAATAATAAATGCACTGCTTTCTCAAAAAAACAAGCCTTCTGGAGTTTTTTGTTGTGTGTGTGTGTTTTGTGGGATACTTGTGCAGAAGCCTTGAATTGATTCCCTTAGCTGATATCAAAATTCCTGTTTGTTATATTGTACTGAGGTTCTAGAGCTGTATGCAATACCACTACTTGTTCTCCAAGAAGATGGAGGGGAATTTGTTTCAGGAAAATCATTAAACAGCAATAAGGCTGACAACTGTCTTATCATGGATATCATGGATAAACAAACCTGAATTAGTTGCATAAGATTAAAAAGACTCTTATTTTACCATCCCCATCAGAATTCTTCTAGGTTTTTTTCTATCTATCTATAGGAGATTTTGAAGTTTCCTTTGCTACTCTTTGAGAGTGTAGAAGTGCTGTTTATGTCACACAAAATATGAAATTTTTAAAGTGTGAATTTGTTTGAACGGTGAAAGTGTTTTTGCAGTAGCCCAAGGTGTACAAGGAAGTGATAACTACATTGAATCATTCATTCTTTATGTCAGGCAGGTTTGACAGTGTAATTAACTCCATAAGAAGAAATTTGTTTCCATAGTAAGAATTTGTTTTATCTTTGCTCACAGAAATTCAGTTTTATTCTGCTTACTTCTTGTCTCTTTCTTGAAATACTTTAACAAGATTATCAAAAAACTATTTCTCCCTTTTAGAAGTCAGAAGTGAGCTGCAATCGTTCAGGTTTGGAGGGGTTTTTTTTGTGTGTTTGTGGTTTTGGTGGGGGTTTGTTGTTGTTGTTGTTCTTTTTTTGTTTGTGTGTGGCTTTTTGGTTTTTTGGTGGTGTTTTCTTTTTTGCCTTTTTTTTTTTTTAAATTTCAATATCTGATGCAAATATTTCAGTACTTATGAATTTCCCAGTCATTTCCCATATTACTTATTTGTGTGGTTTCATGATGAGCCAATCCTCAGAAAATCCATATCCCATGGTTTCATAATATAAGCAATAAAGCATAAAGGATATCCTTAAAAAAAGAAAATGTGTTTATTTTTCAACAGAATCTCCTTCTTGCAGAACAGAGACAACCAGACAAAACTCTGGTTTTGCTAGACATTTTCTTAACACATTATAATTTTAACAAGACTTGACAGTGTCAGGAGCACTCCTATAGGGATTTTTTGCTTTAGCTGGTTTCCGTGGGTTTGGGTTTTTTTGTGTGCAAAATTGTGGTTTTAGTTTCCCTGCCAAAACCTGGAAAATAATGAGTATTATACTCTTTTGTAATTTTAGCATGAAAAGCTAAAGTGGTCCCATACTGTTGCTGCATGTTAGCTTAGAGGCACTGAAAATTCAGTTTGTTCTTTAATCAAATGGCAGTCTTCAGCCATTCATAAACTCAAGCAATCAAATTCATACAATATTATTTCCAAGTGCTAAGCAAAAGAAATCAGGTCTGTCAAAAAAACAACCTGTAAGGAAGTACAGCAACATTTTCTTAAAAAAATTAAAAATTACATTTTGTAAAATGACTTCTGGTGATGAGGATGAAAATAGCAATCATGCTAATCAATGAAGGGTGCTCGTAAGCATTGCTTTTTTTGCTGCATTAATTGTACTCCACTGAATTAAATCTTCTGTAAAGAAAAAATAAAAAAAAAAAATTAAAAAAAAAAATAAAAAATAAAAAATATTTGTTTTGCATATAGTGCAGAAAGATTTCTAATTTTAAGATCTAAAAGCATATTTCCATTTTACCCAACAATATTACTTCAGTTCAAGCTACCTTTGGCTGCAGTACCCAGTCCTATAGCTCTAGCAGTGCCAACCTTGATGGTTGAGGGTTTTTTTGAGCTTTTTGAGTGGTTAAATCTGTAAGCAGAGCCTAAAGTGGCTGTTTCCTTGGCTGCTTCTCAGCTTTCTTCTCTGCAAAATTTGTGGTGGACCTGCTGTATGAACTAGTGTTCAGAGATCTGTGGCTATGGGGTTGCTGTGATTCCAGACCCAGAAGTGATCGCATCAAACCCAGCTCTGCTCTGTACAGACAGGTGTGTGTCCCCCCGCACACGGTGCCATTCTCCCGTCACACAGGCAGGTTGTGAAAAGTTAGCTGATGAAAAGGTACAGAGCTAATTACAACACTAAGAGGTTAAGTTTATATTTTAAGCCTAGAATATGTTAAACCTTCCCCTGAAGTGCGTAATGTTGGTCTCCCAGGCTGAAAACTACTATTAATTTAGTGTAACAAATCAAAGACTTTCTGTGCATAGTAAAACATGGACAAAACCAACCCTCTCGTGACAGAATAAAAGGGAGACCTGGCACTGGCTTAAAAAGTCAATTCCTTCTTATGATGTCACCATGCTCTGGTCCTAGGAACACAGTATATTGGCAATGAAATTCTTTTAATAAAGATTGAAATCTGTCTGTCTGCAAATACTGATGCTTATATATTTCTGTTGTTAGTATTTCCATATTCTCTGTTGACCTTTGTTTAAAATCTACTTTGAGTTCTGCCTACATTAGCTTATACTTTTTACTATGGACTGTAAGAAACCCTGTATCTCAAATTTTGTTTGAAGAATGAGTGTGAAAAGAGTTATTTACGGTATTTATTTCCTTTTCTAACATCCCTGGATAATGTAGTATGCCTTTTTACACATTTTTGCAGTTGGTGCAGGTAACTTCCATACAGTCTGTAGATGCACAATATTATGTATTATGAATATTATATAGTCATACAATACTGTCTGTCACTATAACGTCAAAACATATGGCATCAGACATAAAGCATTTTAAGAAAACTGATGATAATAAGTGCTAAAGATTTGCTGTTACTGAAAGATCTTATTCTATTTTATGAGTAATGAATGTGACTTCATGTTATTGCACTTACAATTAAAAAAACATTTTCCTTCCATGTTTAAAAGCTCCAGGTTAAGTTTTGTCAAAACAAAACAACAAATGCATTCCTTGGAAAAAATCAATCTTTTCCTTGAATTTGTTGCAGTATTATTTTAAACTTTATTTTAAAAAAACAAAGGGTCTATAATAATTTGTTTGTAAATTGACATAACATGACGTATTAGTTCAAAGTTTCTGGATATTTCCAAGCAGGGCAGATACTAGAATAGCAGTAATATATGTGTGTAAACATGTTTTGTGGGTAGAGTGCCTGTAATTTCTTCATAGTGTTTTGTAGGCGTTGGCCAATTCTGGATCAACAGTAAGGCTTTTAAACAAAAGAAAATGGCTTTGTGTAGTCATAAATTTAGACTTTCTTTTTTTTTTTTTTTTTTTTTTTGCCAGTGTGTTGTAGGCTGTTACTGTAGATTCCCATTCAGTGAATTTATACCACAGAGTTCAACCCACGCCACTGATGCTGCATTGTAGAATATTTGACTGCATTCTCGGTACTGCCTCTGGATAATTGTGGGCTGCCACTCTATAAGCAATATAGAATTCATTAGAATTGGCTGAAATTAGAGATGGGCTTATAGATGAACTTCCTAAAAGCATTCAACAGAGGAGGTTTTCCACCTTGTTTTCCCATTGCTACTCCTGAGCCCTGAATGATAAATTTAAAATTCATGCTCTTTCTTCGTTTGAGTGAGTTTGCAGCAGTGCTCTCATTCATAATGACCTCAGTTTATGCAAGGGAGCACCTTAACCATCTGATATTGCATATTGATGCTTCTAATGTGTGTGGAAGCTCTGAGAGAGAGACAGAAGACCTAAGAGACAAAACTAGTCAATATGGTCCCAAGGAAAGTTTTCATCTTTAATCCTGAAATCACATAGTGCCATTTACCACAGGTCCAGCAATTAGAGAAGAGAGAAAAAGGAAAGCCCTGTTGCATTACCTTGCTTTCTTCCTGCAGGCAGTTGTGACTAACTATTTTCTATACACTGTGGTTTCCAAGCATAACGTCACTGCATAGGAACTGCTGAAGATAAACTCCTGCTGGAGCTGGAGACACTGTCGATAGGGAAGTCAGAAAGATTGTACTTGGATGCAACTTACCACATTCAATCACTGGCTACCAAGGACATTTGGTGAGTGTGGCGTAAAACTGATGGGCAGTGACAAAGGTTATAACCCCAGTCTAAATGATTGGAATTATTCATATATTTGCAACAGTTGCTTATAATTTTGGTCAAGTGCTGATCAGTCTTGTTCTTCATTGGTTGAATGAGACTTTGGTTTTACAATTGTACTGATGGAAACTTCCTCTAAAATATGAGTCATACAAAATCCTTTTTTGTGTCCATGAATTTATTCAGGACTTTTTTTTTTGTCAATCAAGAGATACAAAAAAGTTTGTTTAATTCCAAGTGAATCCCTTCTTCCTCCTCTTTCCTCAGCCTCCTAAACTGTTTCTATTCTTCTTTCTGCCTGACATTTACACATTTTATTTGCTTTCTTTCATTAACTGTTCTGCTTACATATTTTTTCTTGTGTGAATAATCCCTTGTATAATAATCCCAGAAAGAATCCCTTTCTGTGTCTCTCTAGGTTTTCTATTTAATTTGTTGTTCTCTTTTGGTTTATCTCTCTTCAAAATGCACGCATAACCATCTTCAAACTTACAACATGTTTTAAAAAGAAACTAGCAAAGTTATTAGTATATTTCATTAAAAGACAATAATATATATTTCAGCCAGCTGCAAATGAATATGCATTATTTTATGTATTGGTCCTGTATTTGATTCTCCAGTCTCCTCTTCACTATCCAGTTTCTTTCTCCATTCCTCCTTAATGTCAGTTTTGGTATTAGCTTTGAAGTGTCTCTTTTTAGTGATGAAAACTGAGTGTTTTGACTGTATAATAAAAATAATTATTGAAATGCAATCCAAATATATAGGTGAGATTTACTGTACTAAAAATTGAAGACTTCTCTCAGAAAAAAAGCAGCTGAAAATATCTTGCTGTAGCGCAAAAAGGAGATAAAATCAGGTTTAAAACAGCTTGTGACAAAAATGAAGACCATTTCTTTAGTTCAGAAAAGTTATCAAAGAGAAGGAAAGCAACATATAATTTTATGAAGTTCCACTTAATTGTGAAACGGCTCATTAACAAGGTTGTTGTGTAAGTTGTTCCTGGGGTACATTTGTGAGAATAGATATTTCTGTGGATCAGTAAATTCTCTAAAGCTTGATTCACATCCACGAAAGCAAAGTTGCCTGCAGCCTCTCCAAGAACTTTCATGTGAGACAGAGCAGTCTGTTAAACTGCTTATTCACCTTAGTACCTATTGTAGGGACTGCTAATAGTACTTGTGGAAAACTGACACTTTTAGAAGCACACAAGCCAAGATGAACTTACTGTTCCTGTCAAAAAAATCAAACCTATCATCCATCCTTCAGGCACCTTGGAATATCTGAAGCTGAAATTGGGTTTAGAAGTTAAACCACTCCACTAAAAAGGAAGAAAATGCTTCCATTGAAGCTGAAACCCTAAATACAACCTTGTCATAATAGAAATAGCAGATCAGCCTGAGAGACCTCAACACACAGCTCTCCCCCATGTAAAATTGCAAAAAGATGTAGCATTTCTTATTTGAGATTCTTTGGATGCAGTATAATTTTTGAAAACATCATTCCATCTGTGTTTACAAATAAAATGTGTTGACAGGAAAAAAAAAATCTGTAAATTTCTCAGGTTTTCAAACAGAAACAGAGAAGCATTAAAAAGAGCAGACAAAATGGAGTTTACCTGTGTATTGGAGACTTTTGAAGCCTGACCTTTGTTTTGCTGTTTCTTCTTACTGTCTTTAGTTCATGTAACTTTTTTTAACCAGCAGATCTTAATCTTGCAAAAAGTTATACCATATAAAATTGCACGACTAGTTTCTTTCATGTATAATAAATTATAAGCTAAAAGATTGAACTTCAAAGTGTGATATCCTAATTTTTTCGAGTCTTATAAAGAATACAGGTTCCTTTGTTCAGGAGCCAGGCCGTCTAATGCTGATTTTGGTTTCTGTTTATAGCTGTGGAAGACCTTGAAAGAGCAAATAAAATTGCTCATAAAAGTACTGTGCTCTCAACAACACTGTGGGGCTTTAGCATGGGCTATTTCATCCTTAGAAGGTTACAATGCCTATGAAAGACTGATTTCATAATGACAATAAAACTGAAGTTTTGAGAGCTCTTCATTGAGCTGAAGGACTTACAGGAGCATTCAGAACAGCACCTCTGGGAGGACAGGCTCAAGCTGAAATGTTTTCAGGGCTGAATGAAATGAATCATATTTGCTGAATGTAAGCTAATCTAATTGTATCTTAATATTTTTGTTTGTTAGAAAATGTTTCTTCATAATAATGTTTTTAGTTCAGATGAAGAGTTTGAAGTACACAAGTGCTAGTAAGTTGCAAATATCAATTTAGTATGCTTTTAAAGTGCATGTGAAAATTTGGGTTTGGGATTATTATTTTTTTTTCAACTCTTTTGTCTCACCCCTCACTGTTTTTTGTGTTTGTTTGTTTGTTTTAAGAAGGGAAATACTGCTTGTGTTTGGAGACAACTGTTTACTCTTAGTCAAGCAATATATTTAATGTTATGAAACGAAATTTTTCCTCAATAAGACTATGCATTTTTAAAGCATATTATTAACCTAATTATTATATTAGCTGTTTATAGAGGAACCTGGTGCTGGATATGAGATCTATTCAATCCCTAATATTTTTCCTATGTAGATCTCCTGTATTTCCGTAGCTGCTTCTGAAGATATTAGCATTCATTTGTAATACTATTATGAGAACATCGGAAAGATTTCCAAAGGTCATAAGACATGAAAAATGTGTTTGTTCATGAACCAGTGCTGTAGTTTTATATTTAAAGGGTGTTACTATCCATTAAATTGTACCCATTAAAATGTTTTCAATTCAAGAACATTAGAAAATAACTTTCAGAAATATCTGTCAAGTTCTGAGTTTCTACCATACTTTATGTATATTTTTGTAGACTATGTGCCACATCTCTGGGCATCAACTTGTGGCTTATACTTATGGCTGAAGACATAACTGTTGGTACAAGAGTGGGACCAGTTCTAATGTGTCTTTCTGTAATTAAGTTTTAGCATCTCAAAGATGCAGACCAGTAATCAAGTTTATGATACAGTAGTTTTGTCTAAGGAATGCTAATTTTATAGTACTTATAGTTTATAATTCAGATTTAGTATAGTGTTTAATAACTTTCATGATTCAGTTATGACTATGGTGAAGGAGTTTTATCACTAGATTGAGAGATAAATGGGGAAATTATAATTTTAAACAATTTAAATTCCCACAATACTCGTTATACTCAATTGTTAGTTTCTGAATTGTCAGTTAGCTAAATGTGAATTAAAAATATTGTTGGGGTTTGTTTTTTACTGGTGTACTAAGCAAACCATAGAAGGAGAGTAGGACAGGACAGTACAGCGCTGAGTGGCAGTCTTAACACGGGACTAAAATTTTACTCTAACTGATGGCACTTATCAATTTTTTGCATCTCATGACTTTAAAGGAAAAGCATTTAGCACCTCTGCATTGTATGAATCATCTGAAAATATAAAACAAAATGCTGATAGAGAGAAGGTACAGTATACTGTAATGTAGATAAGGAAATCTCAGCAACTGTGTTCTTTCAGCAAATTTCCAGATGCTTGTTTTTATTCTAGATTTTTTGTCTTCTGAAGTTTTAATTACTGAAAATCAAAACTATGAAAGTAATTAACTCCTTGAATCTAATTTAATGATAAATAATATGTGATAACTCGAGTTTGAAAATGTGTTTCAGCAGGAGGTAAGGCCAAATCATATCCAGAACAACTGGTCACAAAATATGAGAATTAAATTTACCAAACAAGTGAAAGTAATTAAAAATATTTAACATAAAAAAAAATAATACCCTCTCCCATATTTGCATTCTCTGCCTGTTTTTATCTTTTGCCTCTTCATCAGTGTTCAACATAATGTTTAATACTCAGGCAACATCTATAATTTATTTGTTGTAATTATTTATTTATATATTGCCTGCTAACTAGATTTTTGTATGAAATTCCTGGAGTATTCACTACCCAAAAATTTACTGTCTTTGGCTCATGTGCCCTGTGGTAATGGTGACAACAGCAAGCAAGTCCAGCCTAATGTCCTCTTAAAAGCAGACTGTCCTCAGGAATATTTCAGTTACAGTAGCCTTCCAAAGATGAATTTAAAAATTTGGCAAGACTGCTGCAAAGATCTGCATTATTCTGGAACAGTGGGAGCAGTTGGAATATCCAATTCCAAACTAAGTATTTTTAATACGCTAGAATCCCCATGCTAATATTATATAATTTGAAGGGATATATGGAAAAAGATGGTGAACTAAGTTTTGAATAAGCAATTTTAGTTTCAAAATGCTGCAGCTTTTTGGTCAAGTGCCCTGTCAAAAACACTTGTGTTGAACATTTACGTTACTTTCAGCAATATCGTAAAAACCAAAAAGCCTCTGAAAAAAATATATCTATATTTTTTTCAACAGAGAAAATGGCTGAAGTTTCTTCACTAAAGTAAATATCCTGCTTTCAGTGTTATTTCCTATTAGCAGCTTCAGACTATCTACCTAGTCAAATTTCTTTTAGTGTTAACTACAGCTGAAGAGGACTGCTTATCATTTATCAGAGTTAATAATTACTGTTGTTTGCAACTGTGATGATTATAATATGTATAATATTGAATAAATAATTTGTCCTCTGGTGGCAGTTTAGAAAGAGTATAATATCTGCAGATACTTTAGGACTACTAATGAGTTTTATGCTTCCTCAGGGCCACAGATTTTGAAACTATGTGACCGAAGGTGGATTCTTAATGTTTTAATACTGTATAGTTATCTAGTAATTATTTTTTTTTTCTGGGATAACTCCCAAAAGTGTTTTTCTGCAAGTAAGAGGAAAATTAGTCAAGCTGCTTTTGAGTTATAGGTCATTACCCTGAATGTGAAGCTGCTCTGTAAACATATTAATTGGCATAGTAAATACTTACTTTATACAAATTGCAAGGGAACTGTGGCCCAAACAATGCTCTATAGGAGGGACAAGAAAAGGGGAAAAAATTCTGAAGCTCAAGCATGAGTTGAAAGGCAAAGGGAAAAACCAAATATGTTGTATTTATAACCTCTGCAGATCAAAGAAGTAAGAGCAGAAGATTTTGTTGTGAAACACAGGTTCTTCTCCAAACCATAGTACCTGAAGAAAGCTGTGAGTTTTACATGGCTTATTAAGTTAGGATGGAATTCGGCAACTGAACACTGTCTTAAGTACCAAGGTCCTTTTTCTGGAGGCAGAAGAGTTGTCATTTTGTCAAAGACTTTCATATGTCTGTACATTCCCCTTCCCTGTACAAGGGAGTCACTGGTTTGAAAGGGCAGCCAACCAAGCAGCTGGGGTCAGGCTGAGGGGGCAGAAAGCTCAAGATAATTCTGCTGATTTCTGTGATCCCATACTGGTAGAGCTGTTCCTGGGAGTTGCAGCTTGTTGGAAAAAGATGCCTAAATCCTGAATCAGAAGAGCTTCTCTGAGGGAGCTGTGGCTGTGGGCTGGCCCAGGTTATACTGAAAATAAATACCCACCTCTCTTGTATATGGTGTAGGAGCCTGAGATAGTTCAGCCCCATTCTTAAATCATCCTCCTTGATCCTAGCTGCATCCAAGCTGCTGTGTACCTTATTTCACTGGATGAAATTTGGTAGGTGCAGCCTACCAAATCTGTAACCATCCAGTGTTACATGAGGGGCAGGGTTTATTTTCTGACCATAGGAAGAAAGTTACACAGATCTACTAGATTTTTCTCTAGGTGGTTTAGAATGTGAAAAAATGTTGCCTTGATATGAGTATAAATTTGAAAGATGTCTTCAGGGTGTTCCAGGAAATTTGTATCAAACAGTGAGAGACGCTGGAACTATTTATAAGAAAAGCCTCCCAGAGGGAGCGTGGAGGGCAGTAAAAGTATAAAGTAGAGAACTGGACTATTTTTTGAGTCAAAGAGACAGCTTTTGTGCTAGTGAGATGGTGGAAGGAGATGTTTACATTTATATTAAACTATATTCAAAAGGACCATCTGGGATTATGCAAAAGTAGGAGGAAAAAAGAAAGTGATGTATGTCTCCTATGTATGTCTCTTGTCTCTATGTGAGAGCTCTCTTTGTCTGCACCACAACAAACAGATCCCTAACTCTAAGACCTCATCTGAAATTAATCTGTCTGTGCAAATTTCCTTGGGCAGAAATAATAGAAAGCATTTCAGAAATACTCTGTCCATCTCTGATGTCATGCTGTGAGGGTTTTATACAGGTAGTAATAGTTGTCCATGAATTTCTCAGAGATTTCCTTGACATTACCCACTGTTAGCACATGTGCGTAGGATTATTCAGCTTCTTAATCACTTCTGTGAAGTATGTGAGTTTAGACTGCATATGACTCCCAGAGATTTTAACTTTTATTTTATTTTATTAATAGAGCTACATATTATTTTGCCTGTTTACCTTAGTGTTATCTATCACCATTTGTGCTTTTTTCATCCCTAACTTGAATTTTCAGTATCCTTAGTTCTGTTATATTTGTCCTTGCTCTGTTTACAATACTGGTTGTTAACAAGTTGTTCTGAAACAGTAAAAAGACAAGTTTGAGAGACTGCCTTATGGCATAAAGTTAAATATAGCAGCTAAACTCAAATCCAAGACTAAAAACAATTTTAAGGCTTAATTATCTCTTTAAAGTTTGCTATGAGCTGTGGAATTCTGACTTTCTGAAAAAGTCTTTGAAGATACTATTTTCATTAATCATGCAGCAGCTTTTAATAAAATGAATTTATTAAGGGAATATTTGGCAACGCAATAGATCTCATACTATGCAAAAATTCAACTTTCCTTAGTCAGCAACTACTGTGAGTGCTGAGAGCACTTCATCTACCCCACAGATACTTGAGAAAAAGGAAAACACAGATCTTTCAAATACCTTAGAATCTCAGTGTGAGAACTTAATGTGAAACTTCCATCTGGAAATTACAAGGCCAGATGGTTGTATAAATCCCAGCAGAAAATATACATCTGTCACTTTTTTGTATAACTAGTTCTATTTGAAGAAGGATTTATTTAATCAGCTTGGCACATCACTTAGTGTGTCATTCCTATCAGCCTGTAGCCTGTAGCTCTCTTTGTACCAAGTCCACTTTCATTTGTAGAATGCAATAGAGGTAATAATTTCTCTAACCAGATGCAGGTTGACTGTTGATTTAAAATCTTTTATGCAGAAGCATGATGAAGAAGAGCGGGTGAATATAACTGAATAAAATTCTTGCTATGAAGTCTACCTAGATTATGAACTTAACTGTCATACCTCTTCTCTCCACCACATAAAAATGCTATCTAGAAATAGCTTTAGCTTTAGCATAATGGAAATGAGAAATTTACTTAATGGAAGCATGCTTTAGAGTTCTATACTACTTCCTGAACCCAAAGGGATGAAAATAACTTTGGAAGGCAAAGTCTATCAAAATTTGAACTCATGCAAATGTCTGATTAGATTGTCTTCCTAAAAATTCTATAAGCTGATACTTCAGAAAAGGATGTGAACATGTACAAAACCACTAGTAAAGAAGAGTGGGCCCTATTGTGGATTTTATTATAATCTATATGACAGGTGACAATGTAGACATTTTTATGTGTTCAGGTTTACGTTTACATCAGACACATCCATAGGTAAACCTACATACCCAAATGCATGCATCATTATTGAGTTTTGCACACCTACTGGAACTTTACTACTGTAATTTAAAAGCTGTGCTTTGGTGTCATATTATTAGCCACCCTACCTAGCAGCTTGCTTCTGATGTATTTCTTTGATACAGATTTCACCTGAAAAACAGAGAATCATGACCTGATTATTTTCTCCTCTTTGCGTTTCACTGAAACACATAATCACCTAGTCTGGTCCCTGCCTGAAAAGTGTAGGTGATGTTACATTTACAGGACCTATGTATTACAGAGCCATAGGTGAGCTCTTCTCAGTATGTTTACATTAGTAGTTTGGATTGACGTTTTTTAAGATAATCTCCCAGTTGCCCCTTATTACCTTGCTTTGGTCCACATCATGAAACAGACTTGTGGAGCAGGACCTGGATTTCTTTTCAATGAAATAAAACCCAAAAATGCTAGGCAGGAATGTACCAAATGAATTCAAATCCAGAATGGTTTGTTGGACAAGGCTAGAGCTTTCTCAATATTATCTCTTCCTCCCTGAGAGATATATAAAATCATTCCATCCTCAATACTAACTCTTTTACCTATCTGCTGTTACTAGTAGGACGTATTATTTGTTAGATACAAATCTAGCCTTTGAAAAATAATGTTTACATTAATTCTTCCTGGAGAGGGCAGATATTTATGGACCTCATCTAAAAAAAAGTATCTGCCAGAAAATTTTCAGAAAAGTCTATCTACTGCTGCTGGATTTCTCCCAACACTTATCAAAACTAAGTATGACAAGGATGGCACACACTTCTAATTTAATATAAAAATTCTTTCCATCAAGAAAGGTGCAAATATATAAAAAAACCAGGTCCCAAACCATGAACTGTTCTTGGTTTTAATCTTGAGGTATTTTTTCAGCCTTTATTAAAAAAGAATAATTGGCAATATAGAATCAGTTAAAGAAATATAAGGATTAATCAATAGAATTAGAAGACTAAAACCTATTAATGGATTGACTGCTCTAATTTTTTTAGTCAATGGTGACTGTGTTGTCTTTTGATCCATAACGTATTGGTCATTGACATATTGAAATTTGTCTTTTAATATTATCCCCTCCCAAGACAATTTTGTGGATGTCAATGCAGTAAGAAGAGAATTAATTCTCTCCCAGGATCAAAACCTGCCACATTTTTAATTGCATTGTTTCCCAAGGAATGCTGGGACAGCTGCCTAGTGGCTTGATTTTCAGAAGAGGCTACTCGCTAGGAACAAACAGTACACAATATACTACATATAGTGGAAGAAAATTAAATCATGTATATGTTAATTTATCTAGTTTATTTCCACAAATCAGTTTTAATTGCAAAAATTGTCATTTATCATTACAAATGTTTTAAGGAAGCTCTCCTGTCAGAAGAGTGAAATAGCTAACTTTAAATGATTTGGTATAATTATCGCTCTTACATTTAACGGCATACAAAATAGCCCTTTTAATGATACAAGATTTAACCTGCAAGCAGAACCGAAGCTTTCAAATCACCTTTGTCCTTATTTCATCTGTTTTCATCTGGTGAAAATGGAATAAATCAGTTCTGAATACATTGTACTAATCTGAGTAAAGGGAATGAGCATGCAATTAGAAAATTAAGAGCAAATCTACTGTTTTCTGGAAATCAGTTAAAATAGAACACGCAAATAAAATAAAAAGAAGCTTATCTGAAGATGTTATTAATAAATTAAAGAGTTCAAGTGAATAAATTTGGTGGTTATTGAAAGAAGACAGTTTTCTGGCTTAAGAATGGTGTGCATTACTGTTATTGTTTAATTAAAAGATTTGAGGATGTATTCATGCTGGCCAAAGGCTTCAGGCTTCGTGCAGCCAGCATGATGAACCAACCTACCTAAGTCTGCATTCTTGCCAAGGAGAGCATGCTGACAGGGAGCAATAGTTCCACTTTTGGACGCTCCAATTTTGTCTTTCTGAAGGATCAACATTACCTGATTTCCTTGCAGTTTACTCATCTGCATCTTTTCCCACTTTCACTCTGTTTTTAGTTATTGGGTCTTGGTTTCATTCTTCAGTTTGCAAAGTAGCAGATAATATTTTGAAAATTTTAATATGACTTTTTATTTTATCATTCATAATAAGAATAATTTAATAATACATTTTTTAATTTCAAAGGAAATTATTAAAAGCAGTTATTTAAAGAAATTGATAGCTCCTGAAAAGATCCTGCATGGTTCCATTTCTCCCAGCTGTATGCACACATTGAATTACTTACAAGTTCTGTACTTCCTCCCACCAAAAATAAAGAAACCAACAGCACAAGCCCTTTGTAGTTCAGTTCTTGTGATCCTTAGCTTGCATGTTGTTTATCAGATAGAACCTGCCAAGGACAGGCAAACATAGGATTTTCAAGTTAGTGATAAAGTTAGCAGACAAACCATTTTTTTGTCTCACATAGCCTTAACTTAGAGGCATAATTTTCTGCTTATTGTGGCTTATATTGTAATAGTGGGAAAAATTATGTGTCTAGATGTTCTTGACAGACTCATGGACTTCGTGTGGTTTATTTCAGAGGGTTATCTGTACTGTTTAAGAGTTATGTTTTATCTTATCTGAAAATTGAACATGTATACAAAGATAGGTATCCAGATGATTCACTAATCAAAGAAAGAGATGCAGCTTCAGGCAAGTTGTCATTGGCCAGGAATGCCCAGGGCAGCAAGAAAAGCTTCTACAGGTACATCAGTGATGAAAGGACGATGGGGGAAACATGTGGGCCCTCCCTGGAAAGAACCAGGAGACCGGGTTACCTGGTATATGGAAAAGACTGAGGTACTCAACGACTTTTCTGCCAGTCTTCACCAGCAAGTGCTCCAGGCACACAGCCCAAGTTGTGGAAGGCAAATGCAGGCACTGGGAGATTGAGGTATGACCCACTGTAGGAGAAGATCAGGGTCGAACGTGAAGATGTACAAGTCCATTAGACCTGATGACATACATCCGCAGGTCCTGAGGGAACTGATGGATGAAGCTGCCAAGCCACTATCCATCATATTTGAGAAGTCACAGCAGTCCGGTGAAGTTTCCACTGACTGGAAAAGGGGAAACATAACCCCAATTTTTAAAGAAAGGCAAAAATGAAGACCTGCAGAACTACAGACTGAACAGTCTTCTGTGCCCAACAGGGGAACAGAGGGCCCCATATGTTGGCCAAATCCTTCCTACAGGGAAGTCTGCTGTCTCCCTGGGGCCCAGGTCAGAGATGTTACCCAAAGGCTGCCTAGTCTGGTACAGCCTTCTGATTACTACCCCCTAGTAGTTATGCAGGTGGGAAGCGATGAGATTGACACCAGAAGTTTAAAAGCACTCAAAAGGGACTTCAAGACAGTGAGAACTGTCTTGATCAGAGGCACAGGTAATTTTTTCATCAATACCCTTAGTTGCAGGTTGGAATACTGACAGGCATAGGAAGTCAGGCATAATTAACAAGTGGCTCAGAAGCTGGTGCTACCAACAAAATTTTCGGTTTTTTGATCTTGGGGAACTTTATGTGGCACCTGATCTGCTGGCAACAGATGGAGTACTTCTACTCAGAGGGAGAGAAAGATCCTTGCAGGTGAGTTGGCAGGGCTTGTCAATAGGGCTTTAAATTATGCTCGAAGGAGGAAGGGGAGGTAGAAGACGATGATAATATCAGAATGGCCTGTGGCAAGTGGCAGGATGATACCTCAGGGCTGGAAGGAAGGGGTGATAGCAAGGACCTCCAAACTGTTGTACTGACGCATGCTGTGAACAATTCAGCAAAGGCAAGGTCTTGCAGAGCTGGACCAAGAACTCCTGAGGTAACAGGAGACAGGAGGGTAGTTGCCACAAAACACCTTGGGGGATCAGTGAAGTGCCCCTCTAAGAAGGCGACATGACTGGCAGACCGCCTGAAGTGTCTTTACACCAATGCACACAGCATGGATAATAAACAGGAGGAGTTGGAAGCTATCCTGCTTGAGAAAACCTATGACATAGTAGCAATTACAGAAACTTGGTGGGATGAATCCTATGACTGGAGTGTGGCCATGGATGGCTACAAGCTGTTCAGAAGGGACAGGAAAGGAAGGAAGGGTGGAGGTGTTGCCCTTTATGTAAAGAAGTGGCTAGAGCGTGAAGAGTTGTTGCTAAAGAATAGACATGAGCTGGTTGAAAGCTTATGGGTAGGAATTAGGGATCAGGACAAGAAAGGAGCCTTGTGGTAGGAGTCTACTGAGCCTCCTGACCAGGTGGAACCTGTCAATGATGCCTTCTTACTCCAGCTTGAGGAGGCATCATGATCACAGGCTCTCATCCTGCT
>JAOXJM010000012.1:116018919-116029317 GCA_026413425.1 Tringa solitaria | reverse complement strand
AGGCTCCGGGGAGACCTAATAGCGGCCTTCCAGTACCTGAGGGGGGCTACAGGAGGGCTGGGGAGAGCCTGTTTACAAAGGCCTGCAGTGACAGCATGAAGGGCAATGGCTTTAAGTTGGGAAAGGGCAGATTTAGATTGGATATTAGCACCGGTTTTTGTAATAGAAGATTCCTATGGATAAAGTAATACATTTATCTATTAATTTTGCAGAAGTGAAGAAAATTTAAAAGAAAATTAATATTCTTTGTCAGTTGTATGAAGAGTTCTTATGCAGCTGTCTGAAGATTCATTGATAAATGTTTTTATTATACTGTGAACAAATATTAAATGAGCAAAGGTCTAACTAGTTATATATCTGTTCTTTTTTAAGAGCATCGTGAACAAAGGCTGAATGTCGTGATTGCATTGGTGCATTTATTATACATGTCACCTTCTGTGGACACTGCTGATTTTACATGGTCTTCTTGTGACAAGGTACTCTGTCATAATTTCCAAATACCTTTGAACTTCAACAGCCTGTGAAGACTGACTAAATCCAGTCTCCTGGTTGTCATTCTGAGTAACTGCTGACAATTGAAATTCATCAGTCATAATATTTAGGTCACTGGAGTATATTCTGACGTTAGGAAGTCTGTCCTAATGCCAAATCTTGTGTTAGTTACGCATGTAATTCGTTTTGTGAATTTATTTTCCTGCTGGGGAGTTTCTGTTTACACAGAGCCTACCATTTAAGTCTCTTTTGCTTCTCATATTTAACTTAAACGAGTATGGATTAATCAAGTATTCCTCTACAGCAGTCAATGTTATATGCTCGTGGAGCTATAAATATATACAGTCAGTCATTATTTTGGGGTTTATTCAGAAATTACATTAGTCCACCTTAGTTTTTTAGAGACAATTATCTCAGTGGTCTTCCTGAGTTAAAACGACTGTGGTTCCTCTTTGTGCTAAAGTAAAGGTAGTTCAGGTTAATGCACTGATTCCTGCAAGTAAGAGAATGAACGGCTGAGATGGGTAAGGGGTGCAGAACAGCTTGTGTCAGAGAAGCAAGGTGTAGCACCAATGTTGTTCAAGCACGTTATTTTTTTCAGTAGCAGTCAAATGTAACTCAAGGCACATATCTGCAAGGCTGCCTCTTACCAACAAATAAAAGAAGACACTAGTGCAACTGTTTTCCGAGCTGACAAGAAGTCAGAACAGAATCTCAGTCCCTAATGACAATCTCCTTTTTTGGACAGGCAACCTGTGATTTTTCCTTTCAGGTACGTTATTGACTGTGACTTCAGTTTGGCATTCATAGTCCTGGTCTTTGGAGGCAGTGGCAGGGTTAACTAGTGGCAGCCTGTTTTCATAAGGCACATGTCAGTAAAGGCATTCTGTAGTTCACATTTGCAAAACCTTGCTTCTGTCATGCCAGGTCTCTAATTTATGTGGTCTGTACTGACTCCTTGCTCACTAAATGATAGTCAGAAGTAGACTGCAGAGCAGAACGGAAAGTTCTCCTGACATCAGCTGTGATGGGGTAGCTGCAGCTCCACCATTCAAAATGCTCAGAAGTTGTTTTGTGCTGTGGAAAGATTATTTCTGCTAACCATACAGAAACGTGTGTTGTGCATTTCCAAGTTAGATGTTTTATGTGCAAACAAATGATCTGTAGCCTATATGGATAATTTTGCAACAACTTTAATTCTGTGTAGAACCTAGAATTCAAATATCCATTCAAGTACTCTATAGCATCAGTGTCAAATGAGTGTTCAACAGTGGCAGTGCACAGAGACTTAAAGCCTGATCTTCTTTTTCAGAGCAATCCTTTGGACTGCTTTTAGTGTGAAATAGTTTTAGAAAGCACATTTTTTAAAGATGGTGTTAGACTGTTTTTAAAAAGTTAAAAGGAAGTGAAGTAGCTGGAATTTAAGTGTAATTCCTACCCCTCAGATAATAATAAAAAAGGTATCTGCAAAATTTGAGAAATTATTTTGAATTTATTTTGGATTTATTTCAGGTCTGTTCATCTTTATTTCAGGTTATTATGATTTCATTTGTGAATAATAAAGGTTATCTCAAAGACCATTGTTTAATGTGTGAAGTTAGAAGTGGTTTTCCTCATGAGTGTAGCTTTATTTACTTAAAATTTCATCTACCAAGTCAGTCAATCTCATAAGTTCTTTTCCCACTTCTTCATAATAACGCTTTGTTTTCATTACTGCTCCCTCACTTTTCATTCCTTTCTTTACATTGTTTATGAAAATAATGAACAGTAGAAGCCTTAACACAGTGAAATGGCAAAGACCTTAACCAACTTCAAATAAAGACAGTTTTCCTTCTGTCTTTTTCTTACCTTCTAATTACCTATTTATTCTAGGACCTTCCCTTCAACCCAGGTCTTAGTAATTTCCATAGCAGTCTCTGAAGGATTTGGAATACATTGGAAAAATCATTTGGAGGTCCAAGTAGACAGTAGGTTTGTCTGAAATGCTCCCTTTGCATAAGACACCCAAATAACAAATAAAACAAGGTCTCTTTATAGTAGATGCAATAATTCTCTGTTTTAGGAAATTTGTACATTGACTGTGACATGGTGTGACAGTTAGAATATTTTGGATTATTTTTGCCAGTAATTCAATTTATAATATAAAAATCCTGTAACCATGTAAGTGTTGGTGAAAAGTGATGAGATTTTGAGAGCTTCATTTTGAAAAAGGAGATTAATGTGGAAAAAAAAAGTATTTAGAAATTACGTATGTAGTTAAGAAAAGCTTAGAAAATGCTTAAAGAAGATTAAGGGGGTTGGGAGAGAGAAAGGAAGGTTTCTTTAAGGAACACTTTGAAGGTTTTATACAGAAACTATTTTCAAGCCCTGTTGTTTTCTCTGGAAGTGTCAAGAGAAATGTGGTAAATAACTGATTGAATTCTAGCCATAAGGAATATTAATTATACATCTTGATTACTGCTGAAAAGTTAACTGGGCCATAGGTCTGTTTCAGCTTAGCTAGTTTTGCGTTCTTTGCTTTAATTTGCTTTATTCAGTAGGTTTTGTTTCTTGTGCTTGCTTTGCTTCAGTCATGAGACATTTTTTGTTTTCTTTTCAGTTAATGGCAATACTATTATTTTCCTGAAAGACAGAAACTTTCTTAGCTATATGTTGCATAAAATGTGACTTTTGATTTGTCAAGGCAAAGAGTCTCAACATTCAACAAAGCAGAAAAACTTCTTCAGGAAAGGATTCTGCTTCTAGGATCTTGGCAACAAATTAACAGCATCTCTAATATAATAGAATTGTATGACATTCCTTTAAAGTTCCAAAAAGTTTTCATCTCATGTAAAAATAACATAAGGAGGTGAATTCAGTTTTGAGTTTTCTCTAATTTTTGTTTAATTCTCACTATAAAATGTTTAATTTTGTTGTGAAACCTGTTATTTAGATGTTATTTGTCTTTTTCTGGTATTTATTTTTTATTTAAGATACCAAAAAAAATCAATGTAAAAATGCAACTGAGGGAAAAAGTAGTCACTTAGTGGTGTTCAAGACTTTTTGGTTTGTTGTTGAGGTGAAACTCATCAGAGCTTTGAAGGAGCAGGTCTGTTTTTTCACTTTACACCAGACTTTTCAAGTGGATCCATCACTCTGAAAAATTATAAATTCTTGTTACACCATCAGAAGTTTCTTCTAGAATAGTCTGAGAGTTCCGACTTAGAGTACTTGGTGAAAATAAATAAATTATATCTGATTCTTTCAATATTTTATTTGAACTGCCCATTAATACATGTTGCTGTTACCCAGTAAAACATCAGTCTAAACAATTACCTTTTGGAGAAGTCCATATTTGGAAAAGATATTCATAAAGCATGTTGAAAACATTTTCCTTACTTCTTAGTGGTCAGTTTTAACTTACAATAATCATAAGTGATTCCTATGAGTTTAATGAAATTGCAATTTTAGTGGAAGTGATACCTAGTCTGCTATAATTAAGAAAAAAGGTGAATTATGTTCTGTGTTTATGTGGTATTACACAAGTTTATCTTCTGCAAGAATTAACCATGAATGCACTTACATGAAATTGTGCAATAATACATAGTATGTGTAGGACAAAGGACAACTTCATTTGAAAAACTTCCTCTTTGGCTCATTGAGGAGGATTTTGCATTTTTACAGCTCTGTCTGTAGGCAATAACTGTTTGTACTTTGCAATTCTCTTGAGATTCCTGTTTTAATTTTTTTAAATACCTTTCCTGTGTTTTAATTAATTTTTATGGCGATGGAGCACAGACGGTGCTTTAGAAAGTGCTTGGTTAAGAGCATTTTAAAAGAAGATGTGGTTATTACTATGCTTCTTTTCCTATTCCCAACCATGTGATATTGCTACTTCCTCCTAAACTAGTTAGCATATATGTGTAGCTTAATTTTTTATTTGTTTCTTTGTTTCAGTGATGTTGTGAAAAAGTTGCATTTCCAAATTCTGAAATTAATTTTGATGTCATGCTTTGTGTAATCCTAAAGTAGAACAGACCAGACAAACCTTAATATTAATAAAAAGAACACAAGAATCAGAAATTTAGTTAATGGTCTGTGAAGACTCATGCATATCCATGAAGCTGAATTTGTGGCACTGAATGAAGGAGGTAAATGATTTTAAGATCTTCAATCTTCCAGTCAACATTTTTCTCACACACATTCCTAGGTGCCATGCAGGTGCCATTACTGAGATGAGTAAATTGAAACTGCTCCTGAGATGAGAATGCTGCATATACACAGGTGAATAGCACATAGCAAAATGTATTTGAATTCTCCAAGGTTGAAATTCTTTGGTTGTATACAGAGAAAATACATATATATATATTGTAAGAGCAGTTAGAACTATATCAGCTACGCATATTCACAGTTACAAGCCGAATGGAACCTACCCAGAATAGATTTTCACACGGAATTTTTTTCGTTGCTACCGAAACTCATATTATGTTGAAAGCATGGACATGGAGAACATAATTTAGAAAATAGTCTGTACATTATTTATTCATTTAGGGTATGTCCCCTGTCATCATCAAAATCATCATTTTCCCATCAACTTCGAATGATTAAGAATGAAATATTCTTTTAGCAAATGTTTTATCCTTCTCATTTTTGCAAAAGTCATTGTCAGTAGCTGATCTAATCTGTCAGCCTTTGAGAAACAGTCCAGTCAGACAAAACAAATAGGAAGCTACTATTCAGTGGCTGTTGCCTGTATTTTGGAAGTGGTGCATGATGCCTGGATGGATAGATAGATAGTCACAAAGTAACAAGAGATAGTTCACTTTATGCTTTTGAAGAAACCTGTTACATCACTGCACTACTGGCCAGATATAAAGAGAAATTTGAAAAGAAATTTGCTGTTAGGTGAGCTAGTGATGATAAAGTTTATTGACGTCTTTATATGTGCCTGACCTTCCAACAGCACGTGGCTGTCAGATACTAGCCTACTGGAATCCCCAGAATTTCAAAGAACAATGATGTAAACAATGAGTAGAGATAATAGAACTATTTCTTGCTAATAGTCTGAGGAACTATTTCTTCCTCAGACCTTTTTTGACGTATTTTTCCTTTTTTTTAGTTATTTGTAAAGATGTCTCAGTGATTCAGTAGGAATTTTCCACATTTGTTCAGACAGTTGTTTGCAATGAAGTTTTTATTTATTATTTGTGAGAGTTCTTCAGAGCATCCACTGTTAGGCTTTTATACTGTGTTGGTCATTCATCTCATGCTTTGTTCAAATTTCATAGACTGCTATACTTATTACTTAACCCAAAACAAATTATCATAATTTCAAAAACTCTCTTGTTTTCCTGAGTTGTGTCATAAAGCTATGTAGGTTGTAACACTGTGTTCCTTCCATAAACACATTGAAAATAACAGGTTTAGTAATAAGAAATAGAATTCACAGCATCAATAAAGCCATAATATTTACTTTCACATTGCTGGTGCTGCTCTCTAGCACTTAACCTAATGGATTAACCAGTATCCTCTGAAAGAAGTAGCTTTTCCTGGGAGAAACAACCTGACTGGCTGAAAGATAGCAGAAAAACAATGGGGTCAAGAATTATGAAGTCTCCTCATTATTAGTGAACTTAGATTAAGTTATTACAGGACAGTTATTGCAGAAGGGACAGGCATAGACTTGTAGAATGCATTTTCAGAAATGTTGTGACTCTATATATGAGCTCTGTCTCCCCCCTACTAATGAAAGACTAGGTTCTGGTCTGTGTTTTACTTGAAAAGAACAGCTACCCAGAGGATCCCAGGTAACCTCCTACACGGCAGGAGCATTGAATTTGGCTTTTGTTTTGCAAGACAGGACTTCTTCTCTTCAGTTCTTTCTATATAAATGCCCACCATGGCTTGTGTTTCACTGACACTTTTACATCCCATCTCACCCTGCCTCCCAGGACTCTATAGAAATCACCCTGAAGGGCCACCGCCTGTCATATGGAAGAAGTTTGCTGAAGGCTTTCATTAGTATCAGGGATCAAAAAGGCCCACCTTCTCAGCAGGTAACCAGGAAAACAACTCCTCCTCTTTTAATTCATTTGTCACCTGTTGCCTGTTACCAGAAAGTTGAGGGTAGCTCCTCAGTAATTCCAGGAAAAGCTGAGTGTTAATTTCTGCTCTAAAATAATGAAGAGAAGATTTTTTTCTTCAGTATTGCCTCTGGGGGAGTATTCTAAGCGGAAAGCAGTCAAACTTTAGTGCAATGAGGGAATATCCTTATGAAACAGGTTTCTGCCTTCTCTGTTGCTTGAATGGAGACTTCTGTTGAGGGAGTCTCTCTAATACGTTGTTATTTGATGTAACCCTGAAGTTCTTTAGACATTATCTAGGTGAAAGAGCGGGGTGGGGAAGGATAAGTGGTCAGAATAGAAAATTTCTAAGGAAAAGGTGGAAGCACTGATACTATTTCTACATGTGCCTAAGCACAAGTAGTTTTAATAGGCAACTACATGCTTAAATTTAAAAGTTTTCTCAAGAACTTCACTGAGCTGGAGAAAGTGTGTGCTTTCATGTCTAGGAAAAGACTGGAGTTTCTTTTATTTTTTTAATAAAAAGAAATCCATGGGAAGCATCTCTCTTATTCCACAGTGTATATGGAACTTCTTTTCCTGACTTGCTTCTACTGAAGAGCTGGCAGTTCATGTCTTTCACAGACGTGGAAAGAGCTTGAAGCTCAGGAACTGAGTTAACTGCAATATACTGAGTTCCTCTCTAGGGCCTTTGCAATTATTTGAGGTAAGATCCAAATGAATTTGCACATTTGCTTTTGCCATTTGTTTTCAAACTAAAAAAAATATTTATTAGCTAAATTTCTGTTGAAGTAAAGGGAATATTAAATAGTATATCAACACTGAAAACACACTGATGTGTAATTTAATGAGATTTTTTCCAAAGACTGAAAGAGACGAGGGAAGATTAATTTCAATTGAGTGAAGGCATTATAAGAGAATTCTATGTTTACTTCTTTTCTCTCTTTTTTTTTTTTCTGTGTCTTTTCTTTCTTAATGCTGTTGATTTACAACAATCCCTTTTCCCAGAAGTAAATCATCACTGAGAATCTGAAATTTCAAGTTTGGAGTAAATTACATAATACAGGATTATGAAAAGAACAAAGCACTGGGACAGGTGACATGCAATTTACTGTTGTTGAATGATAGTGTAGGTTGAAATTTAGAAAACAGCACACAAGCAGAAAATGCTCAGATGAATATCATATAAAGAGGAAGAAATTCTTTCACCGCAAAAAGGAAAAAAGTATTTCAGTGCTCTGATTGTAGGTATATTTATAAAATAGTTATTCTTTTAGTGTAATCTTATGTACAAATGCAAAATCTTATCACTGTACACATACATCTTCATTAGAGATGTATTGGTAGATATGTAGGACACCCGACTCAGAGGCACAAAAACCAATGAAGCCAAATGGAACAGGGCTAATGGAATTGTGCCCTCTCTAACTTTTGAGTAAAAGTTTCAACAAGAAGAAATTAGGGGAATTTAGGTTAAACTCCAACCTTTGTGATAACCAAAAAAAAAAAAAAGAGAGATAAAATAAAAATGTGAGAAAACCAAAAATGTTCCTAGGACAAAACTTTTCATATTTGAAATGAATGTTTTGTTTCAGAATATATGCATTTTGAAAGAGTATGTATGTAAAGGGTTAAACAGCACAGACTTAGAAAATAGTTGAATTGGAGAACCCATCTGGTGCAGTAATAAGTGTTTCCAAAAGTAAGCATTAAATGTTAATCTCAACATTACTGTGCTAACTTTTGCCTCCTTTGCTGAAAGGGAGAAGAGAAGCATGTCCCCTTTTGGCTTTATTTGTCAGAGATATAAACATTGTAACTTTGTGGTCAGTAAAAAGGAGAGATTGGCAACTGAAGAAGTAGTTCCTAAATGCATTCAGTAACATAAAAATTGTAAATTCATTATAAATAAAATATAACACTTTCAGGCATAACAAAAAATCTCCACCAAACCCAAGCACTGTACTGTTTCAGTATTATTTTTATTCTTTGTTCCTCTGTATACTCAGACTTTCTCAGCTTTTTGCACGTTCCGTATGCAACGGACAGACTGTGTTGTAACAGTTCAATATCTGAATGATTGCAGTGGGGAAGAAATATGTTTGAAATGAACCAAAACAACATTCAATCAGTTAATTCCCATTTAAGCTGTGAAAAGAGTTTATTGTACATAAAGTTAGATTTGTTACTATAGTTAGCATATAATTTGTATATACCACTTCTAATTCTAAGTACTGCTGTGGTGGAAGACTTCGAAGCATAAAACAGCTTGATTTTGCTCTTAAGAACACTAAAGGCTGAAAGAGAATTCTTTATACCATATAGTATAGTAAATGGGTATTACTGCTGGGTCGACTCACTTCTTGGTATTAAAGCTGTTCTAGTATACTACCATATAAGAACACACCAAGGGAAAAATTTGTAAGACATTTCTATGAGTCTTTGAGCTATGTGCAGTGTTCACTAACATGTGCTCTTCTAACAATTATTCTTCATAATCTGTGATAGAATTTCATATTTCAGGCTTTCATTTTAGAAAAAAAAATGTTTCATGTCGCTGAGGCACAGTGTTCTGTCAAATTAGAGCTTCCATCAGAAAACTATCTGTCATTAGTGCAAGCCTACTGATGTTCCTCTTTAAGTATTCACGGTGTATGTGAGCAGAGTGCCCAGCTGCACAGATTTGTATTGCACCGTTCCTTGTATTCAAAAGATAGGGCTCTGTCTTGAAGAAAAAAAATATTTATTCACTTCAGGCTAGGTTTTAATTATAGTCCAACGTCTCAGAAAATCGTATATGTTTTTGAAGCCCATTCGGGTTTGTTCTTACCCAAACATGGCAAATAGAGTGACTTTTCTTAGTGCACTTGCCTTGTATTTTATTGGGTGCTGGAGTCCCACCAACTCAGATGGATGAGCTGCCTCTCCTTAGGTATGCTGTGACGCTTTACTGGCATAAAATGACCAGCAATTCTTTCTGCCAACTGAACATATGATCACATATATTTTTGTTTATTTTTAATGGTTTTTCTTGTTTGGGTTAAAGTTCTTAACTTTTGACACAGGTCCATCTTACAGGTGTAGAGCTGGTAATTATTTTAAACTAGTTATTTTATTGGGTCAAGTTTTGAATTCTCTGTTAAGGCCACCATTCATTCTCTCAAAAGTGATTTTTCTGAGGAGAAAGAATGCATTAAGTGCTATGTTTCTTTTTAGAATGGCTTTAGTTATTAAATGGAGGGACTATTTCATACATCTTGTGGGATGTGCTAAGGGTCATTTCTACCAAGACAAAATTATTTGACTGGCTTACAGCTTTGAACCCTAAAACAGCCTGTTTACAACAGAAATGAACTGAGTTACAAGTCTTCTATGACTGCATTTATTCTTTATGACTTTTCTTTTGTATTAGCATTTCAGTTTCAGAGATGATTCTCTAAAATTTCCTGAAGTGATGAGGTCATGCCATGCTCCTTATTATCTATAATGAAGTGGTCACATCATACACAGAGAAACTTTTTCACTCTTTTTCGAAAAGCAGGTTATCTTGGATTAGCTGCTGCTTATATTTCACCTTGTATGATCAAAAGTTCCAATGAGGAAAGGCTGAAATTTTTGCAACATGTGCCTGCATCACCAGTCCTCACATCAAAGGTGGCTGGATTTGCTTTGCAAATAATCCCTGGATATGAGGGTAAGTATATTAGCTCTGAGCCCAACGTGTTATTGCTTTTAGAAATCATCTTCTATGCATAGTACATAGATCCACTGTAGAGAGGTTGGTGCTGGTCTCTTCTCACAGGTAATTCATGACAGAACAAGAGGGAATGGTTTCAAGCTGCAA
>JAOXJM010000012.1:116000437-116018819 GCA_026413425.1 Tringa solitaria | reverse complement strand
GCCCATGGCAGGGGGGTTGGAACTCGATGATCTTTAAGGTCCCTTCCAACTCTAAACTTTGTATGATTCTATGGTCAATATAAACATTCAAGCATAAAATTTAATAGCCATTAGGTTACAAAAGGGAAGAAAATTTGGGACCTTGCTCTCTTTTAACTTAAATGTCTCAACCTGCTCTATAGTACACTGTGGTGATGTTGGACAGAAAACTGGGTTGAGGTGTACTGTCAGACAGACACCAGCATCACCTGCTACAAACCCGTGTGAGATCAGCAGGAAGTGCCAAGCCAAGCCAGCTCCCAGATGTCCCGGGAAACCTGCCACTAAGCTTTGGGTCTCTGAGATCCTGATTGTATGAATGCATGGAGCAAGGTCAGGAAGACTCTGAGGCCGTCTTCTTATCTTGGCTCTTCAAAAGTGTCATACTTATGTATAAATGGTATTAAAGGTCAGGGAGCCAGAGAGAGCTGACCTTCCAGTCATGGCTTTGAGAGAGATATCTGCAGAACAGTTAGGGCTTATGCGACTAGTGATTTTAAGCACGGTGTTGCAGAGTCTCTAGTATTTGAGCTTTGTGTCTAGTATTTGAGCTTTGAAGCTGTCCTGACCTGATGGAAAGTTTCAACTCTGAAAAAAATTTATATATGTATCAGAGGCATGGTTTGTCTTTTTTATTTTGTACTATTTCAACAAGTTATTAAGAATCCTAGGACTTGATTGCAGTGCATGGAGAACAGATTGGTGTATTTAAAGTTATGTTTTCATTTTCCACACACAAATTTCATTAAACTTGCTAGTGTTTGGCATTTCTGCAAGATAAAAACGTTAGGACTCAAATTCAGAGGAAAAAAACCCTCTGCAAATTTCTTCGAAAATAATGCATCCTGACCTGCACTTTCTGTTCTTATATGAAACTCTTTTACAAGAGTTTCTAGAGCAACTTTCTTAAATGCTGTGAAATGAAAGAATCACATTTACTGTGAAGGGGGATGTAGCCATGTTCTTTCAATCATATAAACCAGAGTTTTAATTTAAATTTCAAAGCAGAAGATGGTGCCTATTCTTTTGGGTAGGTCTTTCATCTTTCATGTAACTAACGTGAAATAGAGATCAAAGTGTAATAATTGGAGAAAATTAAATATTAACCATAGATATGTTATGGGCAGAAAAAAATAAACAGTGAAAATACAGATAACCCAAATTGAGGGGTTTTTGATTTAAAATTGTTTCAAGGTTTAAGGGTTTCTTAAGCTTTTTTTTCTAGTCTTACTAAGAACAGTGATTTACTAAATTGTGATGCTCCTCGTCTCTGCCATCTTGAGTCTTCTCCATGGGATTATAATCTTGAAAAATAAGTGACTGCTACTAATTAATTTTGATACAGTCCAGTGGCTGCTTTTATCTCCCAGACATATCTGCTGTCTATTCTGCAGAGAGACTACTGCATCCTTGTCCCCAAACATTTTAGCTAGCCACCAGAGTAAAAAAAAATCTACTTTAAGATATAAAACCATAACACTGTATTTGACATGAAATTCTTGTAGAGTAGAGAAAAAGCAACAGGTCTCTATACCTCTTAGGTTTTGTTCGTTTCCCTTAGGTTAAGCATGAGACAGTATATAAACACTTCTATATATCCTATGTGCGTTAGGAATTTGATATACCTTGCATTCTCCATGCATCTTTGTACACCTGGAAAACATCAGCTCCCAAGGCTAACTTGTATGAAATGTCTTAAAGATCAGTTGTTCTAGTTTTCCTCATATAGTTAAGAGAAATTACTGTATCCCATCAGAACTGCTTGCATGCAGTTAGTTGAAAAGGGATTATTTATGTAGGATTCAGAATCCTACAGACCTTTGGCTACTGTTCCTGTTGGCTTGAATTTTACTGCTATAAGCCGTACGGACACATGATTTTTCATTTTGTTATTGAGAGGTTTGCCCTTTTTTTAATCCTGTGACTTTCTTGCCGTATTATACATCTTGTTTAAACAATTAACTGTCAGAGTCAAATATTAAAAAAACAAAACAAGCAAGCAACCCAAACCCCCACAAACCCGCAAACCCAAAACTACTCCAAAGAAAGTCAAAAATCATTGTGGCTGTTTGATACACAGTTACTGTGAAAAGAAAAATCCCAGGCATCTACACAACAGAATATACTTATGGCATGAACTTTTCCATCAGGCTGGATTTCAGTTTGGAAGCCTCTGCTCTGTTCTGCCTGGAAGCTCCATTGGTGTAGTACAGTGTGTAAGGCAAACTAAAACGCTGCCTATTCCTTACTAAAAAGGGCAAATTAGAAAACACTGGTATGAATTTGAACACCTAAAAAAGAATGTTTGTCTCTTAGAACTTGAGTTAACCTCAGAAAAAATTCAATTTGTCTGGAAATTTTTAAAAATCACTGTTTATTTGTTTAAATAAATTAAACTTCTTTCTTTTTTAGGAAGGTATTTGATGTGTCTGTTTTATGGTTTTAACTTGTATGTCTTTGATTTGAAGGTCTGAAAAACTGCAGTTAAAAAGTACTAATAGAACCTCTATTTGGGTGTTTTCCTTCATTTTTCTTTTTCAGGTGAAAAAATGCTAATGTTCTGATGTTTCTTTCCAGAATGGCCAAATTATCTGTACTGTGGAAAACTACCCCTTAGTAAATCATACGGCTTTCACAAAGATTGAAGGGGAATGTTGTCCAGTCTGCAAAGGTAATAATAGTGCAGAAACACCACCTAAGTTGAATTACCCTTCTGAAAATTAGCAACTTGTGCAGCTATCTGGTGGAAGGTATAGATTCCAAATTTATATATCTGCCAAGCACCTAAAAGTACTGCTGATTATAGAATGTGCACTAAAATATTTGATTTGAATATGCTTGCTGACTTAACATCTTCATGGCGATGGGGATCTGCTGTGTAATTATCTTTATATATAGCAAAGTGTTAGGGATAGGTAAGAAAACATAATGAAAGACTGTACTTAAAGCCCTTTACAATTCAATGTATTTCTGATCTGCTATTAGAACATATTATATATTAGTTTAATAAGTTGAGATGCAAATTTTCTTTTATCTTCTCCATTCTGGTCAAAAAGACATGAACAAAAGTCAGAAACATGGTATATCTTTGAACTTCAGTGTTCAAGCAGCAGTTGAAAGTTCTTTTTGAAATTCAAACAGATTTTAGTAGGGTTTTCTTTCAATTGCAATATTCTAAACAAGAGTTCTAGAAAAAGAGTATGTACATGACCTCTGGGTTTTTTCCTTTTCCTTTTTTTTTGTACTTCTATATTAAAAAAATCGGTTTGATTTTATTTTACAAAGCTCTGTTCTGATTCCACATTAACATTGTGATGCTTTATTTCCATCAGAATCAAAATGAAATGGCAGAAGAGCACAGTTCCTTGAGATCTAATGGTGACAAATTTCCAACCTGTCCCAGATATCTTGCCATTTCTGCACATGTATTCAGAAGGGGATAGAGAACACATAGTATAACAAAACTTGCATGAATATTATGCATTGATATGAGCAGGTGTTTTCCTTTTGTGCACATTGTTCACACCCAACAAAAGCTTTTTTTGTCTTGTACATATGCATAACTTCAAAACAGAAACCTTAAAAAGTGCCTTTATGGTATTCTGACTGTCTATGTACCAGATTCTGAATGAGTTTTCCAACAGAACTACTAGTTAACTTTGCTACACAGTACGGTTTTTAGTATGTTTACAAAGAAGATTTTATACAGTTATCAGTGTTAGCTAATAAAATCCAGCAACTCTGTGTCCCTTACTGCTATAAAGGGTATGAAGGTATATTCTGAAAGGTATATTATATAAAGATTCTGATGCTCTTTCAGAAATCTGGAAAACCTACACCTTCAAAATTCAATATATCACACTCCCTAAAGTACTAACCCCTATTAGCCCAGGGACTGTACTTAAAATTGAAACAGTTCTTAACCTTGAAGACTGCTTATTCGACTTCAAGGAAGGGTCTGTGCACCCAACCTCTTTCCTGTTTTCCCATGATATCTGTTGGTCTAACAGGAGACATATTTCTGTTACAGCAATGCTTTTGTTAGAGCCCTAATATATCATTGTTAACATCGCTGTTGCATATATGCAGTTTATTGTAAATGATTTTTATTGTGCAAGCAAGACTGTGTCAGCAGAATTTAGACATTAATAGCTGCATGCCCAAATACATTTTTTACAGAGCTTCAATGGCATGATGTCTCTTAAAGGGATGTGAAAAATTGTTGTGCTGCATTTGCTGCACCAGAAATGATAAATTCTGTGCTGCTTTCCTCCTTTGTTTACTTTCTAACCTTTTGTCACCATTCAATTACTACAGTAGAGTACTTTATAATGGTATAATTAACATAAACTACCTAATTAACAAAAATATTGATGCACATGCACAAATGCCAGATCATTAAACTGCGTTCAGAAAATATTCAAAAAAAGATATATAAAAACGATATATTTATTCACAAAAGAATACACTTGTTATGCAGGACCAGCAAAAAATCAGAAATGTGGCATTTAAAAATCTTCACTCATATACAACTAATATAGCAATTAAAATATTGCAATCAGAAAGAAAAATGTAAAAAATCAACTTGCTGCTGAAGAATTTCTGTTGAAGCTAATGCATACATCTGTATAAGGACACATTACAGCTCTCTAATCAGGCACAATATTTTAAAAAGTTATTGAGTTCTGTAAAGATTTATTTTTTTTATGACACTCCAGGGTATAAAACAGACCAAGATTTTATGGTTTGTATTGAAAAAGCTCATTTCTGTTGATTTTATGTCCTCCTGAGTTAGTTGGAGAATATTTAATGAAAAAAATATAACACTCTAAATCTTTAATAGATAAGTTTCAGTAATCATTGATATATAGATACTGAATCTATGTTTACAGATAAGCTAAATGCTTTCATAGTTATGACACATTAAATGATAGTATAACCAGTGCTATAAATAAATTAAGTTAATCTTCTAAAAGTACTCAGTTTTTATATGGTAAAGGAAGAATGAGGTAAACATATTGACAGCTGGCATGAAAATATTTTAAACTAATATGCAACATGAACCATTAGAGTACGTGCAATAGTCACTAATGCTAATATGTAATTCATATATTGAAGTTAATATATTAACACCTTCAATAGACTTCAGAATTCAATATCCAATATTTCAGCAGACTGTAGTGTTAAAATAATATTAAAAAAACTTTAACACAACCTGGTCTAGTGGGAGGTGTCCCTGCCCATGGCAGGGGGGTTGGAATTAAGGTCCCTTCCAACCCAAACAATTCTATGATTCTATGATTTTCAGGGAAAAACAAGAATAAAATAGTTACAAAAAAGTATTTTACCTTGTAAATACTCCTACCATGATTATGATATAAAACATCTTATTATGTAGCTTCATATAATTTCTTATTACTAAGCTACTCAGCTTCTGTCACCATAAGCCATGTACAGTTCTTTATTGATCTAAATGTGCAAATTCAGCCCTTAAATGCAAGCTCTCAAGACAACTGGCTAAAAATAGAAGTTGTGGCTCTGATAGTACCATCTTCTAGTGGTACTTGTGGCTTCTGATAGTACCTTCTAAGGTCACCAGCACAGTGACTCCCATTGCATCAGCTCTCACGCTATTGAAGAAATGGCTTCAAGCTTCAAATGGTTTTCTGGAAATGCTCCACTTCTACCAGGCAAGATGCTACCATCGCTTCTGTGTTTTGAGTTTGCTTTTTTCCCCTTCGCATTTGTAATGCAAAGATTAAAGTTAAATCCCATAACTCACTGGCTGACCTTGCCCTAGCCTGTCTTAAATGATCCTATCATGTCTATTTTTCTGCACATGTGACTATTTAAGAGGTAGAAAAGATGCAAACATATAATTCAGTGTTTATGTGTTCCAGATATGAATGGTTTCAGTCAGGACATGGAAATCAGAAGAGGGGAAAAAAAGAGTTCCATTAAGTAACCAAGATCAAGTTTTATTTCTGTAATATAGTCAGTAGTAGGAAAAAAAAATTATTATCTAGGGAGTTTATTCTTACTTGAGAAAGAGATGAAGAACAGAAATGGTAAGAAAACTGTCATGTTAGAGTATTCAGCATTACTAAAATCAAGATTATTAGTTAGTAAAGAATATTATTATATTTGTATGATTTGTATGATCAAAGCCTCACTGTGCTCAATCACATGTGTTTGCATAATAGAAAACTGTCCCCAAGCCCAAACGCTAGCAGTATAAAAAGTTGAAGCCAGAGGAGTGAAGTGATTTCTCTGTGGTAAGATAGCAGAAGATTAGCAAAATGAAGAGGCAAATGCAGGTCTGCTGAATTGTAGTTGAATCCATTATAGCCATTAGATCACTCTAAAGCATTGCAGTTAGATTCAACTAACACTATTGCTTTGGGACACAGATTGTCTCTAATTATTCCAGGAATTCACTGCAGCTGCACAGCACAGCAATCATAATAAGCAAAATGAGAATTTGTTTTAAAAGCAGATAATCATTTAGCCTTTGAAACAAAAATGTTGCTAATTAATTACTTTTATTGCTAAACCTTTCAGTATTATTCCTTTTACAAATGACAGCATTGAATTATTTGTATAGGTAAGAAGGTTCCATGTTCATGAGAAATGTAGTGTGAAATACGCCTTTAGTTTAATACAAAAGATCAGGTGCATGTCATAAAACAAGCATCTTAATCAGTGTGGAGGATTAGATGGTATGCCAAATAGATTTACTGACTTCTGTAGTAAAGAGCATTACCATAATTCAGCTGGATTTTTTCATATATATATCTTTTATAGTGGAGGATGTTTATGCTCCCTGATTGTGGAACTATGGCTTGCTGAGATCTATTGAAAATAACTACCATATGCACACATTATCTATAACAAATTGACAACTATGTCGACAATTTAGCATAACAAAGGCCTAATCTACAAATAAGATTAGATATCTGTTTTCCCAAAGTGTAACATACACTGGTAAAATTCAAGGACAATTTGATACTCAGATTTCTCACTGTATTGTGTGTGTGAATAGAGTTCCTTGAAGTCTTATTAGAAGACCTGAGCAGTTCTCAAAATGTTATTTGGGTTTCTCAATTTCATATACGGGGAGAATATAGAAGGGAATGACATTAGCATATAAATACTTCCTAAAAACATCCCAACAAAGCAATATGGTAGGTATGCAGTTTAAATCAATACACTGTGTTATGACAGTTTCTGACACTTCAGACCATTATTCAGAAATGTCACTTTGAGTGTCCCTGTGCAGAACTGATGAACCCTTTTCCTGGGTAAATCACTTCCCATGTCACAGAGGAGGTGCACTTAGATATGTGTATTTGTAAACACCCAGTTAGTGCACCTAAGATGCAAATAAGAAGTTTAAAATGAGCATCAGTGTGCTTGTGTGTTCTCATCTACAATAATATCCAAAGAATATTACCGAAGTTTGGGCTATAATCCAAATATTCTTAAAATCTATCCTGATAAATCTATGTATGTAAAAATGGTTTTCAGCCCCTCAGTCCTTTTGCTTAATTTCTTCATTCTCCATCATCAACTTTTAAAGATAAGGATGCATATTTCTTTTTAGACAAGAGATTATGAGCTGGAAAAATGTAAACATGTTTAAAGCATACATAAAGACATAGATAACTATTGTTTAGGTAAGCCATAATAATGTAAAGTGTATTTTTATACAGTAATATTTTTATACAGTAACAAAATTGGAAATAAAAATCAGACATGGAGTTGGGAATACACAGAGTGAAACAGAGCTAGCTTCTCTCAGCTTGAATGAAGCCTTCAGCTTGTATAGAAATAACAAGTACCCTCTAAAAAAATGCTGCTTTGGGGTGATAATTTAAAGCTGTTAGCCTTGTATACTCAAAATTGCTATCTATGGTTTTACTGTATGACATGTCATGGCATCTTTCATTTTCTAAGTATCCACAATTAACAGTCATAACCTTTGCCTGTGTAAAAAGCTGGGTTTAGAAACCTCCATCCCTGCTTTTCAGGCAGTTGTTGACAAGCAAGGAGAGAAAGTGTACTGGATAAATTAATAAAACATAAGATTTTGCATATTCTTAAGGTGCCTTTATAGTAACACTGTATATTCTTGCAATGCTGTTCTTCTAGGTTAACGAGCTAAAAAGCTGCATAGTTATTGTCTGTTTTAATGTCACTAAAAGTGTTATACTGTGAGGATTTAGTTTGTCCCACTGACTCCTAGTGCGCCTTTGCAGTAGGAAATGTAGCCAGTAAAGGTTATTCTCAGAAGTAAGAACGCTCTGGACTTGGAGATTCAGCACCTTTACCCCCATTGACTTCAGTTAGACTTTTATTTTACAGCCAATTCTGAAAAGAGATAGAGCACCTGCAAACTGAAGACCTAGAGTTTTTTATTTCATATATTTTGAAATATATAACATATATAATAATATATAATAGATATAATATTTAATTCACTATTATTTTCTTATTGTCAATTTGTGTTTATTAAAAATGTGTAATAAGCTTGTTTTAAATCTCTGCTGACAATCTGCCCTTTGGAATCCAGTCCTTTGCACACCATTCTTCTGCTGGATATGTGAAATATATACACAGCTATCCCATTTAGCATCACCAATCATGACAACTTTGTGATGGTGGTTTTTTCCTTTTTTCTCCTAGACAATTTCAGTGCTCACAGGTATGTGAGCTTCACAGTAATCTGAATAGAATATATCTCACTTGAAAGCTAAGTAGTAACATTAAACAAACTGCCCATCGGATTTGAGTTTTAGAATATTATTTGCTTCTACATATCTGACCCTGTGAGAATCATGCAAAAAAGCATGAACCCTATAGATTTATTTGTGTTTAATTTTCAGTGGGCTGGATTTCTGAAGGCTTAAGATTTGACTCTTTCTTTACTCTCTTCACATCAAATTTCTCACAGTTCTGGGAATCTTTTTTCTACTTCAGCAGGACTACTAACTGCACACATCATTTGATGCAAACCTGAAACGTTTCAGAGAGAATAGCCAGCTCAAGTGTTAAGCCAAACAATCTCAAGTCTTTCACTCAGTTTTCGGTTAAAGATTTGCCTGTTAGCTGCACTTTCAAATGCTACTGCTTTGGATGATTACTGCAGCAATCTGAAACAGTGCAGTGTAATGTTCCTCTAAGTACCTAACAGACAAAAAAGCAATCCACAGTAAAATTTAATAATGTTTTGTCTATCAAGTTCAAGGATATGCTTCAGACTGCAGGCTGAAGAGGGTGGAGATTGTCAGCTGGGTGGCTTATCTTGAAGCTATGAATGCAATATTTGTCTGGTTTTGGTGGGAGGCTGCCTTGCTGTCAGTTTCTGGAGAATCATTATATGAAATGAAAATGTGAACTTTATTCTCTTAAGTAATATGTTCAGCTTTATATTTTTATGACTGCATTTACACTGACAAAATAAGGATCTTTTAGCTGCGGAAATATGATATTAAGTGTTTTGAAGCTTCATCCTTTAATTTCACCAAGTCACTAAAGGGTCAGAGATTTTCATCACAGAAGTAATCAGAGGCACTCTCTGATGAAGAGCAAGTAAACATCCTCATTTATTGCATGGGTGATGAGGCATATGACACTCTTAGACCTTTTCCGGTTAGCACTGCTGGGAAGATGAAGCGTGGAACTGTGAAAAAGAAGTTTAATGAAGGCTTGATAGGAAATGAAACTCAGTGGAACAGAAAGATTTTACCAGGCAAAGCAGTGTCAGGCCTGATTTTATCACAGCAGTGTATGCATTAGTAAAGCAAGTAGTTTTGGGTTAGTTATCTTAGTTTGGGTTGTATCTGAGTGGTCAAGCAGCTCAGTGAAAACACAATTTTATCTGGGTCAGTTGCTGAGGAAAGCAGCCAATAGAAGAGGAGATTGAAACACTTGCAGAGCAATGTTCTCCTAATTAAAAATATCGATTTTAAAAAGCATATATTCTACAGAACTGCATCTATTTTGACAAAATCCATCTCAAGAAGAAAACCAACCATCCAAGTCCTTTTTTAAAGTGGTGGATTACATTTTCATTTAAAAATTATTTTTGAAATGCAGTGATATTCTTGTTTTTTGCATCTTACAAAAAACAGAAAAGTCACATTAAATAAAATTTACATGAGATCTTTTATGGAAATGAATCGATTCTACTGACAGTCATCATGTCTTTCTCTGCTGAATATTTTTCAGGATTTTTAAAAAAAATTATATTTTTCTACTTCTTTCACTAAAATAATATGCAAAAGCAGAGAAAAATCAGTAATGGAAGAGCAGTTCCAAGTCAGCTCTAGAAAGCAGTGATCAAATTAAAAGTATATCTACAAGGGAGAAGACCAGCTAATATATTGTTGAGTTATTGTGATTTTATTAGGAATACTATGTGATTATTAGGAATACTATCATTATAATATGATAGCTTTCCATGAAAGCTCTGCATAGAGTCATTCTTTTAACCTCTGGAATGTTAGATTGTGTCTTTGAAATTACAGTAGAAAAAATTAAGGGATTCTTTTAATACTGAGAACAACTCCAGCAGATCTTTTTGCCTCTGTTCTGACTCCTGTCTACATACATCCCAGTAGCGGTAAGCGTTCAAAGAGAAATTGTCAGGAACCCATAAACTTTTAACACTGAATCAGTCTTACTGAAAAAGTGAAGCGTATCCCTGCCGCGCACCACAGCTTTGTTCCTCAGTGCTGTTGTCTTCACAAAAAGACTGGCTTACCAAAGATAGGTTAAGGGGCTATAAGTTTCATATGTATATTCATTAAGTTCTGCAGCTGACTGGTCAGAACCTGGAAGTACATGTTACATATCCTTCCTCATTCCATGAAGTTGATGGAAATCCCATGAGAATCAGATTGCAAGAAGGGGTTGAGGAGGAGATGGAGTGGTACGTACCTGGTGCTCTTCCTGCAGTCCAGGTGGGACTGCAGGGTGCTCCTCTATCCTGCAGTACAAGTAGAGTCTGAACACCCCCCATCAGGGTAACAGTCACAATAAGCTCTGAGAGTATATCTGTACTGCAACCACAAATGGCCACTATTTTCAAGCTACCTTAACTTACCTAGAATGTCAAGTCATTGTTAAGTTGCAGTCACTGATGTACATACTAGTTGCAAGTCATAATTGCCCATGGTGAAGCTGATAGTAATTTAATTTCAGAGCTACTGTTACACAAGATAACTAAATCCAAACTAACCTTTGTTTGATTCAACATGGTGCAAACAGATATAGGGTTTCCAGCACAGATACATATTAAGAAATTTATCTTCTATGTTAATGTTTAATGCAAGATATAGGATCTAGTCAACTTTCCCAATAAAGAAAATGAAGAGACAATATTCTTCACTGATTTCAAAGACCAAAAAAGTTTTGAAATATGCTTCATGGTGTTCTCAATAACCTAAGATTAACATCACATAAGATATTTTAATGCAAATTATAAATTGTTTTGATTTAAAATCACTGGTTGCTTTTAATATAATTGTAAATGTAGATGATTGTATTTAGTGCAGTTGGATTAGAATTCAAATCATGATGCTCTGCACTGAGTGATTAATTTGGAGGTCAACCTAAAATAAGTCATACTTTGGCAATATCAAAATGTAGTGATTCAAAAGTATATTTCCCAGATCAAGTGCTCTGTGTTAGCCATTTTTTGTCTAGGACTGACAATAAAGCATGATATTTTCACCTGAGAGAAGAATATTTTTTTAGCAGTCCTGAAGATCATCTGCTGGAAAGTTGGAGAGGTACTTCACTCAACCCCAAGTCTTATGGGGTTCTTTTAAGCCCTATATAGTAAGAATGTTTGTATGAATATTTATAATGAAATTGTAGATGATTTGATATATTTCTAATAAGTTCAACCACATAAATGTGCACACAGGCTGTAATGAACATGTTTATATAGGAAGAGAAGTCTAAATCTTAGTTTGAAATCCCTACAGAAAGCTGGTTTTCCAGAGTATGTCCATAAATAAAATGGAAGTGTTGTAACACGATTAATACATTCTTCTGTATAAAGGGCTTAGCTTTTAAACCTCTGTAGTTCACTGTCTGCACAATGTAGGGACCCCTTTTCAATAAAAGTGTGTTAGCTGACAGAAATCTCTTCTGTAAACCAGGAGACTATAAATTACAGTGGAACTCAGATAGTTGTGTATATTCTGTATCGTTGCTAAATTTTGTATCTCATCATTCAAGATTAATGCCACAGAAATTGTGATCAATCATCTTCACCACAGTGAATCCAATTTAACATTCCTGGCTTTGCTCAGTTTGAAATTATTCTTTCTGATAGTAATTTGTGTGTTCTCAGCTAAATCTGTTAGAAATCTGTAATTTTCATTAGGTAGATAGTCTGGTGAGATAATGATCAAGTACTTCCATTCTTATATAGAAATGGATCATCTACTCTCCGATAACAACCCGGGCAAGCTGAAGCGCTTTTGTACATTGTGCCTGTAGCAAAAATAATGTATCTACTTGTCTTTTTCAGAATGGCTTATGTTGTAGTCTTCATGAATAAATACCTTGTGCACTCCTGAAGATGAAATGCTTTCTGTGGTACTCTTTTTACTTATTTGTTAGGCCTGTGCATCCTTATGGATGTGCAAAACATGGTAAACAGCGTGTAGATTTATAAGATTTCTGAATAGCTTGAGTTTATGCTAAATGCCAGTACTGAGCATGCTTCTGTTATATCATCGTTGTAAAGGATAAGTATTAGACGTTTTAATAATTTATGACTCAAGCTGTCTAACAATGACACCGTGCGTGTTGGTCTGTGGTTGTCTCATTGCCTCATAAATTTTCCTTTCTTAACACAGTTTTACAGGGGGATGTGCCTCCAATATCACTTTTTTTCCTGTTGTTTTACCTCTTCGGTGTCTCACACTCTATTTGATAATGCCAGCGTGCATCTTCCAAAGATTAGCCCAAGAGGGATCAAGAAACTGACGCTAAGAATAGTAACCTGTATCATGTCTTTATACAGATGGGGGATCTGATGAAGCTTCAGAAAAGCTTAAAAGATAAAGAAACTTGAAAAAGCTGTAGGTTAAATCTTTTGCATTAAGGTGGATTAATTGTTCCTTGTTTATCATTCTTCCAATGATCTGATATTATTTTGTTTTCTTCAGATAAAAGAATAACCTGTTAAATTGCTGATGAGAGTGCAAAACTCATTGTCACTTTTTACAACTAAGTGGCTTGTATATTTTCGTGCATATTTTACTTCCATTTTTTTTCAGCATAGCCAAAATGAATGGTCATAAGTGGATATTTAAATGGGAATATGGATGTAGCTAACCATATGTTTATGTGATTCTTGATTACTGGAGCTTAAAGGAGTGATGCCAAAGCTTATACCATTACTGCACTACATGAATATAAACCCAACATATTCACCTAGACTTGCATATGACCCCGCTTTTCCACAAGCTTACAAACCAAGAAATGTCTTTGTAACACATCAGAGCATTTTCAAACTCTTGCTCTGAAGATCAGGAAACGTGATTCAGGAATTAGTTTGATGTGTCCATCTTGTGGAATGCTTTCTATCCAAATCCTTTTGCTGTCATAGTTACGTATCTCCAAACCTATTCTGAGGTAACTGAGCTGATGACAAGACAGAAATTTTATTATGGAATCAGTGATAATATTGGCAGAGATTCTGCAATAAAATATAGTGATACCTGCGTAGTTAGTTTTGTGCTAAACTAGTCATAGATTTAAGCCTTATATATATATAACATACATACTTATTAAACATAAATACATTATTATGCATAATATCATTACATTATTATTATACCTACACATACATATGCACTTTATACATATACACATGTAGACAACCGTAAGTATACAAAAATACACATTAATCCAGCCAGAAAAACTACTGGATTTCAGTGCAGATTATTTGTGATCTAATACGATCTCAGCACGGTTTCTAGTAAAAGTGCTACTTAACAAAATAGTGTAGTTATTTTCAGTCCTACTGAAGGAACTCAAATGACCATAATATCAAACTTGGGGTAGAGAACCTCACCTATTTTCTACATGAAATACGTTAAAAATGAGATAGTATCTAATACAGAAGTTACAGTCTATCAATATCTTTGAGACATGTAGAAGAAAGGGTTATAAAAACATTTTGCTGTAAAAAAATGCAAATTCATCTAACCGACTGAAGGGGAGCAAACATATCCAGAACAATACTTCGAGCATTATTCTCTCCAATGACACTGGAAATTACTATATATGTCTCTAATGTCAGCGAACTTCCCAAATTTGAGTTTCTTCCTACCATTTACTTATGTGGAATTCACACAAAATTTGAGGGAATGTACTTTTCTCATTGCCTTGTGTAATAGTGAGTTCCTTATACATTTGAAATGAGAAGAAGAGAGAAATATAACCTTTCAACAGTGAATGAAATGTCTTTAGCCCCCCACCCCAACCCCAAAAGTAGTCTTTGGCCTCCCAGTAGCGTGTAATATTCTCTAGTGAAAAAAAATAATAACATAAATAATCTGAAATTGAGAGGTTTTAGCTGGATTGTAACACTAAACAATTTAAATTTGTGTGTGACTGACTGCATTGCTTTTCTTCTTTTTTTTTCTTCTGTTTTTCTTCAGCTTCTCTTGTTTTCTTTATCATCATTTGAATTTGAGTAGGATATATATATAATTTTCACTTGCATTGTATACAACTGATTCAAATGGAAATAAACATGTTGATTTTGCCAATGCAACATGATTTTACAGTTTTAGGCACAGCATGATTCTTTTCAGTGATCTTTTCCCTGTATTATTTTTTCTTTTACAGTGTATGTGATTAGTTTGTCTTAAAAACATATGTCATAATGTGCAGGCAGAGCAGAGAAATAAAAAGAAGAGGATGTTATCTGAAAAGCACCTTTATTTGTAACCATTAGGAAGAAGACATTTCCCATTCCAATCTGTATTTCCGGATGATTTCCTTTGTGTCATAAAAGCTAGGTTTGGAAAAGGAATTTTTAGAGTCATCTAGTCCATCTCCCTGCCATTGCAATTATTCCCTGTTGTAAAATTGGACTGGCTCGTCTAATGCAAGTTGGTTAGAGTAATGGAAATCTCATTACTTCGCATTGAGGGACAATTCCCAAAGTTTAACGATCTCACTGTTGGAAAGTACTGACTTGGTTCTGAATTTCAGTTTCATAACTTCATTCAATTTATTCCTTGATGTGTGCACCTAATTGTAGGAACTTGAACTTCCTTCTTCCTTGATATTCCTCAGTGGACATTTTCAGATGCTCTGATGACCTCCCAGACTAACTGTTCACCTAAAGCACACACCTTTGATTCTTTTAGTATTCTTCATCAGTCAGTCATCACAGTCTCATATTTCAATGTCTTTCTTGGATATAACAATATTAATTTGAGAAATTAGTTACCTTCAGTTATTGCTCTAACTAAATAAGACAAAATATAATTTTCCTGCTATATGAGGACAGCTAAGGTGATCCAAAGCCACAGTGATGAATGGCCACACATGGGTAGATGTTTCTGTATTTCCAGAAGCAAAAATTTTGACCATCTTTACCTTCATATAACGCAGTATTTAAAACTCGGCAATTGATATTTTTCAGTTTTTTCTGCTGTGGTTTTCCTTGGATGGGTTGGAAGGAATGTTAAATTCATATTTGTTTTGGTCTGGAAAATTCTGAACACATTTTATTTTCTGTTTCAAACCCTATTTCACTTTGTGCTATTTCTCTGTCGTTGTTGCAACATTTCCCATTTTAGCTGTCAGTTTCATTAATGTGTTTTCTATTCCCCCTTGCAGAATGCAAATGAAGATGTCAAAACTAAATTTAACATGAATACTGGAAATATATCCCATTTCAACTTCTCATAACTAAGTGTATTATCATTTATCACTAGCCTTTGTCAGGAGACCTTCAAGTCACTTCTCAGTTCAGTTCCTCAACCTGACTTGATTTAAGTTAATTCTGAAGTACATATGCAAAAAGAGACGATGTATGCTCGTATGTGGCAATACTGATATTGTGAGCACACAAACGATTATTAATAAAACAGAATGAATTTCATGTATTCACTGTGCAGGCCACCTGCTACTAAATTTAGGAATCTAGGATACTGAGGATGTCCCTCATCTCTCCCCCTTAGGCCATAATGCTGTATGGTTTTTCATTGCAGAAATTTGTTATATGTTCTTGAAGTACTTTGTGGCTTGTGGCAAATAGAAGTTTCTGAAGTCTAATGCATAATGCGACATCAGAGAATACAGCTCAGCACTTAAGGTATTGCTCCATATTTCTTGGGTTAGCTATGTTAATTTATTCCTATTCAGTGACATATTTCTATGTAATATTATCATTGACTTTATGGAAATTATGCAATTACACGTGGAAATAGATCATGTAAGGTAAGCAGGCAAAGGTGTTGCTCTAGGCAAGTGAAGCAAATAAGACAGTTTAAGCTCATCTCTACATGTCGTTTTCTTGTAAAGAGAATCATTCAGACAACTTTCTGGACATTTAAGTAAATGTGCTGAATCTGATAGCTCATAGCTTGAAGATCTTCATACCAATAGCATCAGTTTTCATAGATAAACAAATTTAGCCAGATATTCTTCTGTATTCATGGCTTATATAACTATAAAATCAATTCTAATGGATTTTTAAAATGAAATCAATGGCCTAGAGGCAATTATGTCAATGCAGGTGGTATAAAAGCCACATATTTCATATATGCAATCTGTTTCTAAACAGCTCCTGAGATGCACAATGTACTCTGCATTACTCAGTGCTCCTGAGCTAAATCATCAAGTATAATGCAAAGCCTCTGAAGAGGTCTTTTTAAAAAAATAATATTCTTCCTGAGAAAGGAAAATTTAGAGCTTAATTGAGAATGCATGCCTCCTCTTCTGCTTACTTGAAAGGTTTTCTGACCTGAAATGATAAATGTCTCTGAGTCAGCATCTCTGGAAAAAGTTGGTGTAAGGGGCCACAAGAGTGGGCTGCTTTGCAAGGGAAGGCAGCATGACAGCAAGGCAGGCAAAGGCAGTGTCCTTTTAGAACAGAGGGACAATCCTACAGTATCTGAACAAGGATTGCACAGCAAGTCCCATGGCAGCAACCGGGATCAGCCCCAGCCGACGGGCTGCTCCCTGCTCGCTCTCACACAGCAACACTCTCACCTGGTCCTGGGTCCCATGTCTGCCCTGCCCAAGAGCTGGCCTCTGGCAAAGGCAGCCAGGTCCCCATGGGAACAGGGGTGTCAGACCCTGCTCATTCCCTGAGGGAAATAAGACCCGGATAAGAAATAAATTACATAGTTGTTTTTTGGGGGTTTGTTTTGGTTTGGTTTTTTTGTTTGTTTTTTTAACAGAAACTACTGCTGTTCTGCTTTGTGTATATTGTGCACGTGTTATTCTCCCCAAATCAGAAGCCTGATATGGTGTCAGTGCCACATAGAGGCATGACTTTTTATAGAGATCTTCTCCCTAACACAATTTGAACGGAAACCAAGCTTGTAAGTGGTGCTTGGATGCCATCCCAGAAGAATGAAGTCTTCTTCGTATTCACTGAAGAGGGACAATATGACAGAACCCGAATAAGCATAAGAGACCAACCTATCAGCCCCAAGCTTAATGGACTGTCTTTTGGGCTTAGAGTAGTCCATAGGCAGTACCAGTACAGCACATCATTGCTCTGCTGGGAGTGCAAATAGAAGTTGTTGTTCATGTAGTGGTTGGGGAATTTTTTAACATCTTGCCAAAATTACTTACCAGGTAGCAGTTACCAGCAGTTCATAGAATCATAGAACCGCCTAGGTTGGAAGGGACCTTTAAGATGATCTAGTCCAACCATCAACCTAACTCTGATAAAAAAATATCACTAAACCATGTCACAAGTTGGAAACCAGTTGTTAACTCAAGCTAAATCTGAATGTTAAGTCCACATCAAAATGTTTTTATAAGAGTTGTTACTGCAGCTTTCATGCTGGAAACTGTTCTGATGTTTGTCAAATTATTCTTTTGGAACTATACCACGAGATTTTTACTTTTTTTTTTTTTCTGAGGAAATATTGCACTTGGCTCATTAAGAATGATCCGTGTAATTGCTAAAGAGAGCAGGTCCCTGAGACATGCCTATTGACTTTATATCTTAATACCTCTTTCAGATAAGGGGTAAGTCCCATCACTGATAACACCTCTCCCTTCAGAAGCAAGTATGTCCCATTTCTGGTTTTGCTATGTGACTGAAAATAGAAATCATCATATG
>JAOXJM010000012.1:115983195-115994868 GCA_026413425.1 Tringa solitaria | reverse complement strand
TGCTGTTACTTTTGCCCATGAGCACTGGTAGTTTGTTCCTAGGCTCTTCTTTAGTTTGTTGTGAAGGGCAACATCTTATTGACTGCATATACATGTATGTAAGGATACTAGTACGGAGAGCAAAGCAGTAGGTTTGAGCAGGGCGGGTGGGACTCTTGCTCAGCACACTTCAGGAGATGGCAAATAGGAGAGACAGGAACAATTTTGTTCTGCTAAAACCCACCCTGTGCCAAGTTTGCTGCCCTCAAAGTCCAAATGACTTTAACTTTGAGTTAACAAATGAAGGATCAAACCATGTGCCATTGGGTGATCCTATAGCCCAAGGATACTTGTTATGCATCAAGGAGGCTTGATATGCGCTATGTGTATCTTGCTGTAGTGTTTGTGTTTCCAAAAGTTGAGTGTTCTTGAGATATCTTCTAACTGTGCTAGAGCATAGGGAGGAATCTGGAAAGTGAAAGCTTTGTTCTTATTGCAGCTTTTGCCTGACCCAAGCATTTGATCTTCCTTTGATCCTGCTTAGACAACATAAAAGCTGCTCTAACTTGCCTTAGGGATTAGCTTTGTCTTTTCAGTACCTTCAGTAAGTAAAAAATATGTAGTTGGGAGCATGGTGTGTCTCAGAAGGGACCATTTAGCTGTAACATCCTATAGAACGTTGCCTTGCCGCTCTCTTCCTTGTCTCCATGTTTGATACTTACAGTATACTGTCTTACAGAATCACAGAATGATATAGGGTTGGAAGGGATCTCTGGAGATCATCTAGTCCAACCACCCTGCCAGAGCAGGTCCACCTTAAACAGGTTGCACCGGAACGTGTCCAGGCAGGTTTTGAATGTCTGCAGAGACAAAGACTCCACCACCACTCTGGGCAGGCTGTTCCAGTGCTCTGACACCATCAAAGTAAAGAAGTTCCTCCTCATGTTTAGATGGAATTTTCCATATTCAAGTTTGTGCCTGTTACCTCCTGTCCTGTCACTGGGCACCACTGAAAAAGGACTGGCCCCTTCCTCTTGATACCCACTTTTTAAGTATTTATGGGCATAGACCAGATCCCCCCTCAGTCTTCTGAAGACTAACAAGACCCAAGTCTCCCAGCCTTTCTTCATAAGAGAGATGTTCTAACCCCCTAATCATCTTGGTAGCCATTTGGTATACCCTCTCAAGCAGTTCCCTGTCCTTCTTGAACTGAGGAGCCCAGAACTGGACACAGTACTCCAGATGCAGTCTCACCAGAGCAGAGTAGAGGGGGAGGATGACCTCTCTCGACCTGCTGGCCACGCTCTTCTTGTTGCACCCCAGGATGCCGTTGGCCTTCCTGGCCGCAAGGGCACATTGCTGCCTCATAGTCATCCTGTCCACCAGGACTCCCAGGTCTTTTTCCTCAGAGCTGCTCTCCAGGAGGTCAGCCCCCAACTTGTACTGGTGCTTGGGGTTATTCCTCCCCAGGTGCAGTACCCTACACTTGCCCTTGTTGAATTTCTTGAATGTCTTGTACGTCTATGTGATATAGCAGGCAAATTGGATAGTTGCTTAAATTAGTTCTGTGTTTCCTATTCAGGAGTCAGTTATTCCCCTAGTGGCACTTAATAAATTATGAGCTTGAATTTTGGTGATGTTTGGACTCCAAGCAAAACCTTAGAGTGTCAGGAGCCTTCATCTGGTAAGAGAAATGCCTTTTCCGATTTTCCAATTTTTTATAACAAAAGGAAAACATGTAAGTAAAAATACTTGGAAAGAGTCTTTTAGGTCCTTTATGGCTCTCATAAATTCAGTAAAATTCAATGACTACTGCTGCAGATGGTGAATGTGCTGCTTATATTTTTAAGACTACGAAATTTGTTACTATAGAACCATCTATTATAATCCACTGGATTCAATGCAATATACTAGAGTAAATGTAGTGACCTACAGGTTAGGAAATGTATAATAATGAATTCTTTACATCTTCTTGGCTATAACAGCTTTCAGAAAAGGATTTTACTGCCAGTCATTGAAGCAGAAATGCACATACCTGTAATTGCTTCTTCCCCTAATTAACCATGTGAGAAAAGCTTCATTCTGGAAGTATAGCCTTTAGTCACTCTTCACTCTTACTGTTGTACTTTTATGAGACAAGCATAATTACTCTGCAGGAAACTACCTTAATTACTAGGAAGTGCAGTACATAGTATTAGTACTTTCAGAAAACAGAAATAAATACCAGAGTACGGTATAGTAGAAAGTATTTTATGCTTACTAGATAATTTATTTTTCAAATGTCATTGTTGTCAAGTATCCTTTAGGTTTTATTTGAAAATTTATATGGAAAGACAATTTTGAAAATCCTACCCCATGTCCTTAGCAGCTTCAGAAGTAAACATCTACAAAACACAAGTAATAGAGTAATCAGTGTAAGTCAGAAATTGGATGAGACAGTTCAAGGGACTTCACATTCCTTCTGGTTTGAGTAGTACGGATTACGGCTTGAGGAAAAGGCTTCATAAACAAAGCTATTTAGGCTTTTCATATGGACAATTTTTCTATCTTTTACCCTACAAGTAAGAGGGAAAAAGAAGAAAAAGTTCTGAGATGGGCCAAATTTGAAAAATATAGATTTGAATTGTGATCTCAACCCATGCTGAAAACATAGAATTATAAGGTCTAAGGTTCTTGACCTTGATTTGGCTTTGTTTTCATTTAAAAGCTATTTAAAATTTAATATATTTTCCAGGTCAAAATATTATGACAGATGGTTAAGCTTTTGGACTTAACTTATATTTGATACCAACTGTATTCAGTTAGCCTGAATTGCTCTCCATCATTTTGTGATTATTTTGTCATTCATGTAAGTGCATTCTCCATTCTGATAGACACAACACAAGAACTCTTGATGACTTTGTGATATTTTTTGGCAACCAGGACCAGGAATTCTTGTGTTATGTCTCTTCTTGGGTATCCTTAATTTTTGAGCTTAGTTTTCAAGGCTGTGAACTTCTAATTAGCACTCTTTTTTTTTTTTTTTTTCCAACAGTACTGCTAGCTGTCTTTGGTGACTGTTTTCTGAGTTAAGAAGACTCCAGTTCTGCTTTGTGTTCTGGGATTTAGCTTCCCGCCCACAAGCAGACATAAGTCCTGTTTCTGTTCTACTGCAGGTCAGAGTCTTAGTGACCCTCCCTTTCTGTTTACATGCTCTTCTCAGGGTACAGCTAGGCAGTCAATTATCTGTAGGAAAGCTTTGTAAATCTATCAAGTACTTTAAAAAAGAAAGACCAAGAAAGTAAACTCTGAAAATAACCCCTAAGATGTAATCAGTATGTGAGAACGTCTTCAACAAGTATTTAAAGTATACAGAAGGATATATTTTGTCTTCCTGTCTTGTATTCACATTTGCTCATAGATTCATAGTTTGGTACTTAGTTGAGAAAGGTTCCTTTCAATAAGTAGAGACTTCACTGAGTAGGACTGGAAAAAAATTGTTTTTTCCTGCCTTCAGCTGCATTTTAAATTGGTTTTTATTCAGCGGTGCAGTGCTATGGAGTTCTGTAGTAAGTATTAGGTCTTGGCCTAACAGTGTTTTGTCTATGGTGGGTTGACCCAGGTCAACAGCCAAGCATCCACACTGCTGCTGACTCTCTCCCCTCTCCTGTGGGTCAGGGAGAAAACAGAAGAGAGGCAAGAAGACTTGCAGATGGAGACAATGGTGGTTTAGTAGGGAAAGGAAAAGCTGTGCACACAAGCAAAGCAAAAATAAAAATTCATTCACTGCTTCCATTCAATGGGCCCATATTTAGCCACTTCCTAGAAAGTAGAGCCCTATCACATTTGTTGGTTGCATGGGAAGACAAACACTGCAACTATGAAAGTTCCTGCTTCCTCCTCCTTTCCCCCAGCTTTTCTCACTGACCACACCATCATATGATATGAAGTGCCCCTTGGGCCAATTCATATCAGCTGTTCCAGCTGTGTCCCACCCCAAATTCATGTTCACCCCAAGCCTACTTGGTGTGGGAGAGTGAGGGGCAGAGTGAGAAAAAGAGGAAGTCTTCATGCTGTACAAACAATGTGCGTCCCACACAAACATTGGTGCGTTGTCACAAAATATTGGTGTGTTCAGTTACAGCCCGGGCCCACAGCAGCTGTGTTGTGCACCACTGTGTGTGCTGATGTATTGCTTCCTCCATCCCAAAGCTCCAAATGTGCTATAAAATTTGTGGTACTGAATTACTTCATCCCTGTATGGTTTTGCTAAGCTTTACCTTGAGATTCTCACATTCACTAACACTCAGCCATAAATCCCCAGAGATTTACCAAAAGAGATGATGATCAGAATGACCACTGACCTTCCAAAAATGTGAATACCTTCAATTCAAAAAACTGACAGAGTCTTCACAAAAATGACTTTCTCTCAGATCTTTCTGATTGAGATATGGGTTCAGGCAGAAAAGCACCACTAAACTGGTTGAACTTCCCGGGCTGAGCTTTAAGTAAGCATTAGAGCCATAGAGGTTGTAGACACCACTGTGAAACAGCAGAAGACAGACACCAGTCTTTCTTGGGGTCATACATGGAGTGCACAAACCTTCAGGCTGATGCTTCTCTGCAAAATACACAAAGCAAAAAATGTGAATGGCGTGCATCCATTTTTAACTATTTGCTTCCCTGAATGTAGCTTCTGTTTCTGTGTTTTGGACAAATGTGACCCATTCTTATTCTTATGTCTTCAATCCCATTAGTAATGCTTTGTGTCTTTTCAGCTTTTCTATGAAATATAAAATATATCTTCCAACAACTGGAAGCTAAATCCAGCCATTACAAATTGAAGGAAGTGGCTTAATGCAGGAAGAGGTGAAGGCATTAGAACTAACTCTAGAGTAGAGTTGACAGAATATTACATTTTAACCTGGAATATCCTCAAAAACCATTTTGACTTTTTATTCTTATTTTTATATTAATTGTGCCAGCTATTGAAGCATTTGCATAATTTACATCAGCATTTACCTGATCTCAGAGCTGAATTGCGAGTTCAAAAAAACAGGGGCTTGAACAGATTAAAAGATAAAAAACTCCTCTGCCTCCTACCATCAAAGCTTAAAATTACTGTCATATGTTTTAAGTAAAAGAGGGTTATTACCAACCCAGAATTATTGCTGATGTTTCACATCACAAGAAATATCAACAAAGATGATAGCATACAATAAATTTTATTCTCTGTCAGGGTGATAAGATCTGAACGAGGAATGAGAGACTTCAAGCACTTTTTCAGCCATGCAAGAGGTTAAGAAAATGTAAAGATGATCAGGAGAAATTTGTAATTCCACTCGCATGTTAGCTGGAACTTTCCCAGAACATTTAAAGCTTAATCTAATTACCATGGTGTGGATGCCAAAATTCCCATTAACTTTTACAGCTTTTGATCAAGGTCAGAAGTCTTTTAATTGCAAATTATCTACAATGCATCTTTGTCTAGGTCAGAATTAAAACTGTACTAGGATTTTAGTAAAACATAATAATATTTTGGTCCCAAATTGAAAGCTATTCAGTTTGTGTTTCTTAAGAGAAAAGTAATCATTTTGTTATCATCTCTCCACACAATAAATGTCTTTGTGAAGATCTTTATCTCACTGTTCTTGATATGAGCCAGATTAAAAGAGCACACATAATTCAGAGGAGAAGCACATCTATTTTTATATTGAAGTCCAGCAAAGTAAAACTTTCTTGAAAGCTTCAGCAAAAACATGACATTTTTATGATTGATGGAAGATTTTACGTATGTCTTTGAATAACATGAAGACAATTTCAAAGTCAGAGAAGGTTATTAAGTGACTATAATCTTTGTTAAGGATTAACTTGTGTTTAAAATTTAAATGAAGTGAAAATCTGGAAATGCAAATAACTGTTCTTTCTTTAGGAAACCGTGCTGAAGTCAATGATAGTCTTTGTTCACAATATTTGTCAGATGTTCCATCTCTAATTGATTTAGGAACGAAGGCTTGTCCAATTCAATTTGACTATGAGATTTAGGACTGCAGACATTTATTTGCTAATAGCTCCATAATTTCATTTAACATCCTTTTGTCTTTCCAAGAAGTGTGGTATTTTCTTCAAGTTTGTGTAGAAAACAGAATGACTTGAAATAATTTAGCAAAATTCAGTTTCCAGGGCATAAAAAAGTGTAATGCTTACACTCTAAGCCTTCTATCTCTAATTACAAATAATTCACATACTTGCAGTGAATACAGCTATATGTATCAATAGAAGATCGATACATCAATTGACTACCAGGCCAAATGTGACCACAGAATGTTTACATGCATCTAATCATATTGTCATTCCTTATTAGAAATTCCTGTAAACAGCACTGAAAATGTGATGTGAAAGTGCTGATTTGTATCTCATTGGTTGGTGTGTGTTGTATGCCCAGTTAAAAAATTATATGATTGTTAGAGATCCCAGTGGGGGAACCTGGTTCTTTTATTCAAGCTTTTGAAGATTTGTGCTTTTAGCTTTGTGGCACCCACTGGCAAATGGTTATTGTTAGAGAGGTGTAATATTTCTCCTTCGTTTCTGCTTGCATAGGAAAGGAACATCCAAAAATGACAACCTCCTGATAGCATACAAAGTGCTTCATTGTCCTGCTAGAACTACGATCATCCTAATTCCTAACATTACATATACAGATCACATTAAGAAACTTCAGATTAGCAAATAAAGTCAAAGGGCAGAGGTACCTAATATTGCTGCTTATATTTTTGTCTGTAGCACTTGTATAAAACAACATTATTGATAAAAACAGACAGCGGAATTTTCAGGGATATTTGTAATACAGAGAATTTGATTTAGACAAAATGAATGGGGTCTTCTTGAAAAAGCATGTGCCTAGAAAAGTTTATGGGCAGATGGAATGAGATGTGAAGTAGATCATTGCACTAACTAATACTGGCTAGTGTTGCAAAGAAAGTGTGAGATGCAAGAAGATATGCAAATACTGTGAAGATGATTTATGGTTTCTTACAGTGGTTTGAAACAGAAAAAACAGGTTAAGAAACTCAGCAGTCAGGTGAGAAAAATAGGAAAGACCAAAGTTTAACAAACCTGTGTGTGTACTGTCAATGTGGTAGTCTTAAAAATAATTCTACAGTGACCTAAACGAAAAAGGTATTACAAAGCACAGCCTGTAGTAAATAGAGCAAGAGCCCAGGATAAAAATGCCATATCATTTTTGGAATATTTATATTTCTGATAACTTCAGAGATTCAAATAATAGTTTCATCCATTTGATTTATACATTATTTCTCTATTTCTACATAAATGCAAATGGAAAAATAATCATAGCTGAATAGCTAGAGAAAAACTAAAATAATTTATTACAATGCTGGCTTTAATAATCTTTTGTCTTGAACTATAAAGTTACATAATTAAATCACTCTTCTTCACTAGTAGAATTAAAACTCAGTAAATCTGAACATATGGAGAAAATTCATCTCTTCTTCTAACCCTCTCCAATCCTAATCTCTTTTATTCTTCTACTTTCTCTATTTTCATTTTTTTTTCCTGTTATGTGCTAACTAATTTATACAATGGCACTAACTTTCTTCCATATTCCAGACTAATTTATTTGTTTTCTATGTGCTGAACTTTCTATTGAGTCATAATGTGCTGTGGGAAATGAGCTAGACAAACAGCAAGTCACAACCCCGGACTTAAGGAGAACATATTTCAGTTTGCTCAGGGCTCTACTTGGCAGGATCCCACCAGATACTGCCCCTGGAGGGCAAAGGGCCTGGGGAAGTTACTTGATCTTCAAGGACATCCTCCTCAAGTCACAAGAGCAGCCCATTCCAATGCACAAGAAATCAAACCAGTGTGACAGAGGGCCAGTGAGGATCAACCTGGGGCTCCTGATGGAGCTCAAATGCAAAAAAAGGTGCACACAAGGTGCAGGGGTGGGCTACCCAGGAGGAACACAGAGACAACTGCACCAGCTAGTGAAACATTAAAGAACACAGCACGAATACAGGGAATAATGATGTACTATTGCCTCTTCTCTTTCTCAGGAAAAAATTACTTTGCTTTCAGAAAATTGTTTACTATCACCATTGAAAAAAAAAAGGTATTGAAACTCACTAATCAACAGAATGAGGGTCCACAGAAACTGGCCACAGAGAAGAAGCTGATATGCCTGTTTGTGCTTGTGTTCTTCCTTTCCTTTTTATTTCCTCTACTTTTCCTATGATTACCGAAAGCTTTCTTCTTTCCCAGCGTGCATTTAGCACATCCAGCCCAGGACCAAGTTAATTTAATAAGAATGATTAGCATTTACACAGGGCTTTATATTCTGAAATGATTTTGCAAATATTAACTAATCTTTAGTCTTTCACTGTGAGATAGGTACCTAATTATTACCTTAATTTTAGAAAGGGGAAAACAGAAAGCAGTAAGTTAAATACATTATCAGGACCCCGCAGAAACTGAATAATAGAGCCAATAACATAGTTGAGGAGGCCGTCAGTCTCAGTTTCCCACTTGGACAATGTTGATTACCTTTGACTTAAAGCAGGATGTTGAAGGCCAGGGTCAGGAACAGGAGTAATGTCAGTTTAACAACATGGTAATTGTTTATTAGCATTCTCCTCTAGTATTACAGCCTGGAATACTTCCTGGAACACTATGAACGTAAAATGCGTTTCACTAGGCAGATCAAGCAGATGCTACCAACCATTCTGGGTTACTGGAAAATGCTAACTTTACCATTTTTTTCTTCTCTACTACAGATAACTGCTTGGACAATTGAAACTCCACATACTGCTACATTATTAATCACTTGACAAAGAACAAGGAAAACATAGAACCTCATTCCTTGAAATATTTTTGGAAATAGTGAACAATATGTTACAAGTTCATATATATTTAAACAAATATTAGCATATCTAGGAATCTATAGCAGAGGAATTAGTTGAAACTTGGTACCAGACCCATGTCTGGCCAAGGTGTTGTTTTTAAGAGGTTGTACAGGGTAGCAATAACCAAAAAGCTAGGGCTGAAAATACAGTCCAATTGCTTTTAATTTTGGAATAATTGGAATATTGGAATTATTGTTTGTTTGAAATAAAATTCATCACTCAAATCTCTGGATTATATTTGATTCAGAGGTGGAGGGAAAAGGTAGAGAAAGAACTCTCAGTCCTCTTCAAATAAGAAGTTCAGAAAGCTTGTCACAGTCTCTGTAACCTTTGCAAAATATTTCACTGCAAAGTTTCTTCCCGTTATTGATAAAACCCACACTATCCTTATTCCTCTCTTTATTGAATCATGAGAGATTCTTTTACTGTCATATTCCAGTACCTACTTATGAGAAAAGTAAAGAGAGAACTATAATAACTGATGGACCTTAGTAGCTGTTTCTTGTTTTCCCATCAGACTCAGAAAAATCTACAAAGAATGCTGGCAAGCCAAATCTGTGGAGCCAAAGTATTATTGAATAGTCTCATAGTCAAAGGACAGCTCCTGAAGCAGTCCTTTGGGGAATCAAAAAATGATACATACTGATGTAGGGCACTTCAAATATTTTGCTAGCAGCTTTGAAATATATTTGAAATAGATTGTGGTCTTGTCAGTCCACCACTTCATCCACATGATAGAAATATTTTTTCGTCTTCCTTTAACATGAAATATCTTAAATCAAATGTTTCTTGTTAGCTCCATAAAACTGAAAAAATGGAGGTATTGAAAGAGCTAAGACAGCTTAATGATGCGAGTGTGTGTTTGTTGGCTGAGGGTACTGAATAACATAAAAATATTGTGAAGTTAGGTACCTCACAGGACAAAGTTCTTAAAAATAATCCAGAGAAATGCCTGAGAAAGGTTCACTTTTGTGAAAGTGACTTGAGATTTTTCACTCCTGACCTCACATTTCCTGACTGAAGTTAATGGAGGTAGGGTAAGTTTGTATCATTTATTGCAAAACCAGGACTATTTATTTTTTTTAAAAAAAGCAAACTCTTTTTAAAAAAACAACATTTCCAAGAAAACTTTCTACTCCAAATTTCTTACAGCTTTTGCCTCTTATTTTATTTATATATTTTGGGATGAGACCTTATGCATGCTCTGTGTATAATACACTGACTCATCTACATAGAAAAATGCATCTACACACCTTCCCCACAGCACTTTTACAGGAGAATAAACTTTTCAACCATCTCTTATGCACAATTATTATTTTGCTTCCAGATGCTTCTAAACCCCAAGCAGAGGTGCACACCATGGCTGCTTTAATGGTACATTTTACGTGTTATTAAGATAGATGGATCTAACAGCAAACTAACCTAACAGATTAGTTCCTCTACTTAGAAAGGGAAATTACTTGCATGATATGGGATCTACCAGCAAGATGACTCTTCATAAAGACTGATTTTCTTCAGTATATTTACATCTAGTTACTTATACACAGAGATCTCCCTCTCCCTTGCTTCTCTTTCTCTGCCTAGATTTAAACAAGATAGATTCATACATATGTATTAAACAGAGACACTTATGCTACTTGTATTTAATGAAACACCTTTAGACAATTTTGGAACTGATTTAGATAAAATTGATAACTGTCTTTGCACTGAAGATTTGAGTAATACTGTATTTAGTCTCTCTGAGTCCCTGTTGATTTCTGACAAACTTTTAGATCCTTGCATAAAACCTGTCATGGTGGTATTTTGGTTCTTTTTTTGATGTATGGCAAAGCTTGAAAGAATTCAGCAGGCTTTTATAGTTAAAACCTATGAATGTTTTTTGCAAAAATTCTCTATTATGTACCTACACCAGTGGAAACAGTGCACTGTATGGACATTATTATATTTTTCTACATTTAGCATTCCATATTATAAATATGATTACAGAAAAATCTATAGACGCTAAACAAATAGAGAACATCAGTGTTTATTCATATTAGCACGCTGACAGGTTAAATTCATTAGAAAACTGGCTAAGTAATTCTTCAGTTTCTTAGTAAACACAGATTAAAAGAATGCCTTTCCTTCAAAAAGTTGCATACTCAACTAACAGGGCTTCCCAACTAATACACTGCTTATTTTACACATCAATTGAAAATTGGGACTGATATTTAAAAATTAGAATTAGGAAAAAGCATTTCATTTTCTAGTATTTTGCTTTTACTGCATGTAAGTTTTGAATGAGACCAGTGCAAATTATATTTCACTATTTTTAAAGGTTAATTAAGTGTTTTAAAGTAACTTTGGCAACAAATAACTATCAGCATGCTTCTGTCATGGATTACTACAGATTACTACAGTATTTTACACCTCAACTAGGAGATATGTAATGAAAACTCCTATGGCAAATTAAGCAAAACCTGACATGATTCCATTTATTTTTGCAATCTTTTTAAAAAATAAAGGATCCATAATAAAGAAGAGACATTTATTAATTTTATTTTCAGTGTGTTATGGAAATCTTCAAACACTTTATAATTTCTTTCATCCTATTTTTATATGAGTTTTGAGACACAAGTATAGACTCTTCCTTGCCCTTCTGGTCATGGACATGTCCAGAAATATTAAAGAAAATTATTATGATGTAAAATAAAGAAAGAATATAATAATACCTTTTCTTTTAAAATAATTTTAGCATGATGAAAATATGGGATCTCACTCCAAGCGAAACTGATATTTTTTGGAATGTCAA
>JAOXJM010000012.1:115961514-115973230 GCA_026413425.1 Tringa solitaria | reverse complement strand
TGGCCACCTGGGCACACTGCTGGCTCATGTTCAGCCGACAGTCGACCAACACCCCGAGGTCCTTTTCTGCCAGGCAGCTCTCTAATCACAAACAAATAAAAGAAAGTGACTTTGATAACCATAGTATCTGTATTTTCAGGTGATAGTGACAAATCTGGGGCACTCCCAGTTTATAACATGAAGTGAATGGAGAAAACTAGGTTTCTGCAGTGCTGGTAGCATTGGTTCCACTTCATGTGTTTCTTTTTTCTCATCAGGATTTAAAGGAACCTACCCAGTTTTACTTCAAGCTTTTTACGTTTAGCGGCTTGCTCCTATTAGTCGTATAATAAAACAATGATGATCTTTCGTTTCTCCATGTGGCAGACAAAATTCCAGAATAGAGAAAAGCAGACTGTTTGCTGTTGACAAAACCAATGTTACTAGATCAGACTTAGAATTTGGACTATAACCGACAGAGCTAATGCAACCTCTGTTCTTCTGGTTCTGCCCGATATGTTGTTATGTCCAATATGTCTTTATGTTCTTTGACTAACATTGAGTTTGGGTTACATGCAGTGAGTGATGCTATACACTTATTTCTAGCATAATCTATAGTCATTATCTTTTTGGTGCCTGTGTCAGTCCAATTTCTGGCAGCTGGCAAGGTAACATCTCAATTAGAATTAAGTTAACCAAATGGGAAATGCTGTCCTAGGCAGCTAGCGGCAAAGGACAAGATTGGTGAAAGAGAGACAAGAGGAAATGCATATGAACAACATAAAAATATAATGGAGATAAGCTGTCTGAATTGTCTAGAACGATGGCTTCATGGTCTTTTAACAGACCTTACTAAAAAGCACCACCAGAGAGATAATTAAGTGTAACTAATGGGTGTGCAGACAGGTTGTAAGACCAAATAAAAACTGATTGTAAGTGTAAGTAATTTGTTTTGGGTGTTTTGGTTGATATCAACTCAAATATGTTGATAATTAAGATCTAAAAGCATGTATTCCAGTGATACCAATCACGAAAGAAACAACCAACCAACAACAACAAAAAAAAAGCCAAAAATCAAAAAAGGACTTTGCTGTTACCTAAATGCTAGATGAGGTCATTTACCCGTATCTCTGGGGCTGGTTCTGAAGAGATGGGAACAGAACACCAGCTTCCTTGTTGTAAGCAGTATGGAAATTATTTTCCCCTTGTTCAAGAATACACTACAGTTTTAGCCTAATGGCAATCACCTTGCAATGTACCCCCATAATGATACCATTTCAAAATCATCATCATGGTTTCCAGGATGATTATTTGCCCTTTAATTATGTGACCTATTACTGACGTAGTTTACTGGCATTACACATCCCATTGTGGTTACCTAAAATGCTGCCCAATTTATTAATAGTGTTAATGGAAAAATGATTCTTAAGTAATTACAAACAACTCTTAACTATTTCATCTTAGCACTATTTACTGTGGCATTTACCCTGGTATTTTCTGAAGCTAATTCTATGTTGTTCTTTTTTAATGACATAGCTAGAAAGTTGATCTATCACTTTTGGTTTTTAAACGAGAGAGACGATGTTCATATATTTTGAGTCTTTTGCATGATCTGTTCTGCTTGACCTTCATTTAGAAAAGTACACCAAGAACCTCTCTGGAGAATGTTGCTATTTCTACAGCATGCCACGAGATGTCAGTGTTTCAGAATATTACTTTTGTCATAATCTGCGATTAAAAACCCCATTCCATGCTCTGCATTGTTTAAGGTTCAATAGCTGGCAGTCATTACGTTTTGGGACTAACAATATAAACTGATTAAATCACTCCCAACTAGAAATGGAAAAGAAAAAAAAAAAATCTAAGTGTCCCTCTAGATCCACATTTTTATTTCTTGCCCCCAAAATGGCACCTTGAGCAAATCTTTGTGTTCTTGCTCTGTAGTGGGTATTTAAACCCCCTTTTTTTTTTTTTTTTTTTTTTTTTGCAGAAATTTCCCTTTATGACTTGCAAACAGCACTGCATCTTCTCAGTTTAGTGTGAGCCAGCAGCTAAGTCAAGCCCAGATCTGATGTTGCATAGCTCAGGCAAGAACAGACTCATAATCTGGAGGTTTAAAATTCACTTCCTCAGGTTGAAAACCCATAGTAATTAGCACCATAACGCTGCAATTGTCTGAATGGAAAAGTTTTATGTCAATGGGGTGGGGGGAAAAAAGGGCAGTGGGTGTACAGGTCACAATATGATTTTGCCAAGTCTTGCCAAAAATTCAAATACATAGATTTTGCAGAAATATGGCATTAAGTACCTTTCCGTTAGGCTTTAGTAACCTCTACCTGCAGCACTAAACCACCTTTTATGAAAGGTGAAAATATGATATGAAATGTTCCAGTTTGAGAGTAATTTCTCAGGTAGGTATACTCTTAATAGGTAGATAAAGCTGTCACACAAGCTGCGGTAAAGGATCAGGAACATTGGCTTTAAGATATGTTCTTATTAGACCAGAGGCAGAATTCTTTTCAAAGGGAATATAAAATTCTTATTGTCCTCTAGCAACTGGAATGCATAAAACAAATGAATATATATGGCATATGATATATATGGAATGCATCATACAGTATTTATGGAAAACAAAATTAATGAAAAAACTGACTTTACTGCCAAACACGAGTCCAACATGAGCCTGATAAACCAAAAGCATTAAAGGCAACTTATATTTCTTCTTCTGGAAATAAAAGATGGAAGAATATTCAGTTATAGCTAGCTCTGGTAATGTCACCAAGGCAAAGCCTTTTCAATAGAGGGTTGTTTTTTTTAATGTCCATCGTTTGGTAGATAATCTCTCCCACTGTGAAAAAGGTTGAAACTACTTTCTAAAAAGAAAAAATAAATATAGAAAATAAATATGGCTGTCTTTCTGATAATGATGTAAGGACTCCAAGACATGAGTCTAGTGCCCTGGTTTTTGCATAATTCTGTCTTATGAAAACTACCACTGCCTTCTGCAGAAATGTTTTCATTTGCCATTTCCCCCTTAACACTTTGTTTCCTCAGTATAGATGTTAAAAGGTTCCTATAATAGGATAGTGCTTGCCCAAAGTGCAGTTACTCACCCAGTAACAAGTGGGGTTCACTTCCTTGCTACTCCTCTGGGACCAGGGTCTCACCTGCATTGTCTGCAGGCTCCTCCTGGCCTCTGAGTCCATAATTACACTTTATGTCTTCTGAAACATGAACTCTATTGTGGGTACACATGGAAGGAAAGGGAATAATGAAACTATAACATCTTCTATGTGTACATTCTTTAATTCCAACATACCTCCTTATCTTAATTATCTGTCACTTCAAGTAACTGTTGCCAGGAAAAAATACCTAAAATTACTATATAGATACATTTATTTATCTATAAAAGTCACTAATGAAGACTTCCTAAGAGGCAACAGAATTTGTCTATATTCCACTCTCACAGAAAAGCAAACCATAATAAGTGGTTCAGCAGACTCTGAAGCACCCAAGAGTGTTGTGGTGATTGATAATCAGCTAGGTTTATCTGCAAAAGAAGAGTCCTCCAGCTCAGAAAGGAAAATACAATTAATTCACCTAGTCTGCTGCTTACTGCAATACATTGATGATCTAACATGAAAAAGAAAATCAGGCTGAGATAGACATTGTCTTTTGGATTTGCATCAAATGCTTTCTTATTCAAACTTTATTAAAAAAAAAGATTTTGACATGAATAAGTTTATTCTCTGGAGCAAGTTCCCACTTCCACTGCTCACTAACAGCTGGGGGTTTTCACGCTCAATATTTTCTGTGATAATACAACTTAGCAAGAAATTGTAATGTCATAGGTGGCTGTACAATTTGACTGTTCCAATCAACAACAGGAAACCACTGCATTGGAAGAAAACCAAAATTTTCACAAAGGCACTGCTAATATTGCAATAACAGGAGCACAATAAGAAAGCAAGCAATTTTAACATACACCAACTTAGATACACATGAACATGCATACAGATATACGTATATACATTTATACCAATCTGCATTTCCTACTTTAGAATGGTTCTTAAAATTATTTTGGATAATTTACGTCAAATGTCTCTTGATTTGCTAGGAATTTGTTTTCTATAAAAGAAAAATCTTGAAATACCAGAAAATAAGCAGAATTACTTTTTTTTTCTTTTCTTCTTTTTCTTTCTTTTTTTTTGTTTTCCTGTATTGATATGACTGGACTCCCTGTGGCAGAGAAGAATTATTCTTCAAACATTCAATTTACTGTCAAGCTCTAAGCAATAGGTGTTCAGTGAACTGCTTCTGCCCTAAAGCTCAGAGGAAAAAGTTACTTGGGTTAGAAACGCTCGGACATTGTTGGCATCCTTTTGAGGAAAACCATATACAATGAAGGCCCTGGTTTGACCTCTGTGGTACCTGTGAGACATCAGTATATCATAGCTGTGTGTCCTGAGGTTGCAAAGTGTCAGCAGCGTGCACTGGGTTCTCACCTCGGACACAGCATACATGCATTAGGAAATTTTGCATAATGGCCCTTGACCTGAAGTGCTGTAATCCAATGTGCTATTTTGAAAATTTTTTCCGAGAAAGAAACAACATTCTTCACCTGGAGACATCAGGCTGTAGATGTATCTGCTAAGTAGAGCAGCTGGGAGAAAGTCTGTGACTTCCAAATTACGTTTCAGCCCCAGCACCATTCAGATGTTAACGCTGAATATTCATAGTATCAAACCTTGATGGCTCCTTCTCATGGGTACTTTAGCTGCTTGCTGAACCTCAGGTTGTGACCCTGACTCATGTTGAACTTAATGATAGCTCTACAGCAACAGCACAGACCCAAAAGCAGGACATAAAGCATTTTTTCAACTCTGCCCCTACACTGGATATTTTGTATCTTCTATCTAACTCCTATACTTATCTGTGTGGAGGCAAAGCTGTGACTATTTTCCATGCAGGAACTTTGTCCTAACCTGCCACTACTGTGCTCTCATTACTACTATAATGGCCAAGCTATAAATATGTATAAACCAGAGTTTGGAATCTTGCTGTATTTCATTCAGTTTTCCTTCCCCAAAAGCTTTCATAATTATCCTGCAGCATCCATTCCTGATATCAAATGTTTTGCAAATCTGTACCTTTATAATTGTTTTTGAGACAGACATTCACAAATGTCCTCTTCTGTGAAGCAATGAGACTATCAGGGCTTCTTGCTGCAAGCCATTGCAAGTAGTACCTTGCCACTCTGACTGGGTGATTGAAATCAGCACCAGGCCACTGGTCCTGCCTCCAAATGCTAAAAGATAACAGCCACCTCCCTGTGTTGGCTGAAAACATGAACAAATTTTAAAAACACCCTCAACAACGGACACCATCTCTGAACTTCGGGCTATTTTACCTCTCCTCTTCTTAAGAACCAGTCTTTCTATTGCTTCTGGTGTTAGGCAAAGCTGAAATCTTTATCATGTTCTCAATTTGGTTCTTTTTGTCCTATGAAATGCAAGGAACGCTTTGCAAAAAATCAATCTTTGTGTTTTGTCCATCTGGTGGATGAGTGTTTGGAGTGGAGGCATTCCCCAGTGGCATATTTTGACATGTCTACAGTTGTAATCTGCCCCATAGAGCTGGAGAAACACGTCTCTGTTCCATTCTGAGTGCTTCGCTACCTTGGTAAACACTGAAGATTGGAAAGATTATTTTTATGACTAGTATGTTTGTACATTCAAAATGAGTCACAAATACACTTAATCAAAGCATGAATCCCGTTTTTATATTTGTACCAAGCAAATAATTAGAGATGCTAATAAACATTTTCTTAATGGTATAGTCATGTACCTGATGACAAAGCACATGTTTTGCTGATTGCAGCTCCTAATTTCCTCTTATTCATGCTTACAGATTTTTTCTCAAGAATAAGAACACAGAGGAATTCCTTATGATTTATTTTGATTGCAATTTCATCTCTTCTTCACTGAAGTAATTGATTGTAGATCTTCTATTTCTTAGGAATTCTGATATCATTTTTAAAAATTATTTTTCTAGAAGGAAATTTTAAATGCCAACATTTATCAGTAGAAAGATTAAAGTAAGATTTATGAAATTTTCCATTCTAACATTTTCAATGAAAACATTTTTAAATACAATGTAACCTTTTTTTTTTTCCCAGGAAATAAGGTTATTGTTTGTGGGATTAGGAAGGGGGGAACCAACACTGTTGTGCCAAATAGCCCCTGTAGCACCCTCACTTGGGATGCAGCTGAAAGTTGACTTAGAGCAAACTCTGATGGGATCACTCTCATCCACTCAAGGGCATCATGTCCTTTCTCTTGGGCAACTGAAGCAGAAGGAGGTTCTTAACTCTTTCTCTTGTCATAAATTCAGTGCAGGCAGAGTGGGGTCAGTGCCACCGTAGGACCTTCTTTCTGCTGTTTCTGCTCTGTAGATTCTTGTAGCCACTGCTGTTACAGCCAAGAGAACTTGCAAGGAAGAACACTAATGAAGACACTCATGAGAAAGTGATGACAGCAACAGGCATCTCTACACCCTCCTTGTAGCATGGTATCTTCTGTATTTGGTGGGAGGTCAGCGTGTCTGAGTTAAAAGAATCCATACTCCCAGATGCTTTATGTTTAATTCTGTTGAGATATAAATGAGGAAGAAGTGAAGTCGTGTTCTCACCAAGCTTTGCTGCTTTCTCATTTCAGCTGCAGGATTACTCACCATCCTATAAGTAGATCGCCTGCAAATAATTATTGTGCTATAGATGGAGCGCTATCATATCATTGCAAAGGCAGTATTTCAAAGATTTTTCCTACCATATCCACATGAACCAAAATCCAAAGGTTTGGTTTTCATGGATAAAGGAACAAGTGGCTGCTCTAGTTCTAGGCCTACCCTTCAGGAGGGTACTTATGGCCCAGGAGTTTTTCAGATACTTTAATCACTGAATTTGAGAATGATAAGTAATCCAAGTCACAAAAAGGATTTGAGAATTATAGTGAAAAAACTATATTCAGACATGCATATAATGAAAATCCAGTACTCTTACGGTATATAATATTTTTAAGCAACTAATTAAATCAGGTATCTTTCTTAGCTTTCAGCAAGCTGGAAAACTATTCCTATTATCAGAGTTCACTGCCATATAACACCTTTCATTACAAGTAAGTTTAAGAATATACTACCCTTTCCATTGCAAACTTTGTAAAGTTTTAAATCTCAGCAATAAAATTTCAGAAATAAACAACCTGGCTCACAAGGTCACAGGTAGCAGTCATCCTTTTCCTATCATTTTTAGGAAAAATCATTGCTGTGCTTTTAATTTTAAAACCACCAAGGTTGGCCTTGCTGCTGCTGAAATCTATTTTTAATGCTGGTGCAGAGCTACATCTTAGGGTGATATTGGATGAAAATGCAGACCACCACAAGAAAGGGAAAATGAGGAGAGTCCATTTTTTTGAAATAGGAGCTCATTATACCAGCCTATTACTTGAGCTAGCTTTTAATTTTTGTTGGTGGTGTTGTTAATTGAGGTCAATAATGTGAGGATTATTTAATACTGTAGGATGCAGTAGCTATAAGTACTTGTGACAAAAATTTGATATTTTAAATTGGATCCTCTGCACACAAAATAAAAGCTGTATTCATTTTTTTGTTGTTGTAGTTACTTTTGACTATTTTTTCTGAACAGCATAGCTTACTTGTATGACTATTTATTGAGTGTGAGCGTGAAAATATACTTGGAAGATACAAGGTGAGAATCTAGCTGATGTGAGTTTTACCATTGATTTCAACAGATGTTCATCAGCTTAGATTTGTGCAATGTGAGAAGACAAAGTAACTCAACAGTGGATGTTTTGGCATCCATAGACAATGGGTTTCTTCATTGATCGTGGTGAAGCTGCCTCCTATTTACACTAGAAAGCTTCTGGACTGAACCTACATCCTGGTCTAGAGACTGTGCATAACTGATGCACATCTGTCCTCTTCACTTATCCATACACATCTTCCCAAAAAGCCCCCAAACCCAAATTAGATTAGAGGGTTGGTTTGGTTTTTTTTTTTGTTTGTTTGTTTTGTTGGTTTTTTTAATAACCTTGTAATACTGCTTTACCATTTTAATGCAGTGGTTACTAGAAGGCTCCAACATACATTGCCTCCCCTAAAGAATAAGGGTATGCTACAGGCTCAGGGAGACTGTGGTGTATTATTCAGGTAGACTACAATAGAGGGAGGTGGTGAAGACAGCAATCATGTCAGATAGCATTATTGAACACTTAGGAGAGTTGAGTTTTGAGGTCAGCTTTGAAAGAGTTTCCTATTGATAAGGCATATCAGTGAAGGGATTAAGGAAGGGGCAACATGAAGCTCAGATGGTGTATCTGTCTCCTGAATGACAGTGTACTTAACTCTAGTAAATAATTGCATGATGTCTTACCATCCATGTGTTTTACCATGACAAGCTGTGATTAGATACGTTTTGTTTAATCTTTTGAAATAGCTGTCAGTCAGAAAACAAAAACTAATTTGGATTAGCAAATAAGCTTTTAAAAGTCATGTTGAGGATTACTGTCAGAAGGGTTATTTGTTTCGTCCAATAAGGCAGGGAGTCATGTCTCATTTGGACGTTGAACCCTCATACAAAAGACACTTACCCCACATTGTATCCTACAGTAGAAACCACCTCTCTGTAACTCCCCCTGTATGCAAATTTCTAGTCCACAGTCTGAGAAGACATCTCAGCAAGAAACTATTAAAGGTTCTAGATCAACAGTTTGTTACACTTTTATCTTGTGCTATCTTTGTTAACCTTTCCAATTAGATTTTTTAGAGAAGAGGGAGTGTTGGGTTTTTGTTTTATTTTGGAGCTGGTTTGTGCTACATCCCTGCTTCCATATTCACTATACCAATTCTTTGCTAGGACACTTAATTAAAGATTTTATTTTAAAGTATCCTTTCTATTCGGTAACTCCAGGTGCTGTAAAGATAAATAGATATCCATAATTTTTTTTTAAATTAAAGTCAGTCTAACAATTTGGTTAAAATACATGCATAGCAAGACAATATTAATAATTTTTACAATTTGCTCTATCAAAGTTTATTCGTAGATGACTACTTCTACTCCTAAGTTGAAAAAAATGGTATAGAAGAATTGTGCTCCTTGTGGAAGCTATTAAAAGATCACACAAGTACAGTATGACTTATTGCCACCATATAAGCATGACTGTGAATTTGCTGTGTGTCATCTGCTCTGTGGTAACTGCCCTGTGCGCAATCCAGCTCTGTCAGAAATGCACGGTAGCATATCCCTTCATGACAGAAATGCAAACATCTTCAAATTACCTTCAATTTATTCTGGGATAAGAGACACATGGAAAAAAATCATGCTAAATTGTAACTTACATTACTCTGTGTAGCATATTCAAAGTAAAATTTATGTAAAATTTGTTAACACCAAAATAGGCATCTTTCAGTTGAACAGAGTGCTCACACTGAGTTCATTCCCTCATCAACTTACCATTACTATGACTAAAGCACCAGGGAAACTAAAAGACCAGTTAATTACTTTGTTCAAGGCTGAGGAAGTGGCATTGGAGGGGAGTAATCTTTACTTCTTCTCTAGAAATTGATTTTTAACATAACTTGAAAAATCGGCTTGTCACTTCTCAAATACTACATCTATCGTCCCCTGAAAACAACTAAATAACAGAGTAACAGCAGAAAGTGATAATGAAAGAGCAATAACACTGTATATGAACTGCCAAAAATAAAGTTAATGTAATATTAAGATAGCTTGCTGTAAGTATTTCAATGTCCATAAATGTAACAAAAGAAATGAAATGTCAGTAAATCCCTGTTTATGCCGACAGCTCAAATACAGCTTTATCTCCAGTTTCTTCTCTGCTCATGTGAATACACTGAGATCACTGTATGTCTGTATATTTTCTTTAGGAACCTGGCATATGCAGGAGTAGAAAATTTCAGTGAAACTTTCTCGTTAATAATGTGTACTGTAGTATAAAATTATATATCACATATTTTTATATATTAGGAAACAAATTAATGTTTTGAATCTCAAACTTCACCAACCAACCAAATAAAATTCCTCAAATTAAAGGATTCTCTGCATGTACTTCTACCCTGGGAAGGAACAAAAAAAAAAAAAAAAGAAAATGTGAATTTTGCAACTGCACTATAGGAACTCTCACAGACATATTGCAGTGGTAGAGTGTTGTCAAGAAGTTCTGTGATGAGCACAATATAAACAACTTTTTGAAAAGTCATTTTGTCAAGTCCATGAATTAATGAAGACAGGAAGAAATGTAAAGATAACCAGCACTTTCTAGTGAATGAAGAAAATGTTACTCTTTAATTTATTACAAAATTAGACAGGTTTGTGGGTAAATGGTTAAAAAGGCTTCAGGTCAAGCTAAATGAAACCTAGATTTAATAAATTTTTTCACAGATTTTCTGCCTGACTTTTGAAAGTAATTTAATCTTTGTGTAAACCCATATCCTACCATTCTCCAGTGGGCTGTCTCTTTTGTTTGACCAGACCCTCTGTTCACCAGGGCGAGAGCTACATCTCAGTACCTATTTGTGCAGAGAAAGGCACCAAAAGGTCTTAACTTCTTGAGGTTATTTTGGAATTGTGACAATGAATGTCAGACTGACTTTGCTATCACCATACTATATCATGTAAAAGTGGTTAAACACCTTATTTGATATGAAATTTTCTAGTCACATTTGGCAGGAAATATGTTTTCCTTGCTCGGCTAACACTGACAGTTGATGGTCACTTCTGTTTGCGAAAGTCAGAATATATTTTCCCTATTTACTTAATAATATTTTTTTCTCTAGGGACTTCAGTCTAACCATTGATGTTACCTAATAGTTGTTTTCAATTATATATGTACTTTTATGACTATTTGTACATGATTTCATTGTTTTAAAGTGACTGGCTGCAAGATTTTTTACTACAGAATGAAAATACTTAACAGTTAGATATTAAATATTTTCAAATATTATATGTGAAATTTGTTTTCTCTGGGTAAAGGGATCAAAGAACAGCAAAGGGTGTTTTTGCTTACTTTCACCACCAAGAAGGTATTCTCTCAAGTCTTTTTTACTGCTATTTCACCAGTGTCAAAATAGTACCATTCAGTGGTGGCACACCTCAAAGGAGACTGTTAGCCAACTATCCTAAACCAGTGTTATATTCTTCTGATTTTCAGGGAGATTTAATACAAACCTAAGCAGTATTCTGTATATTAACTAAATGAATAAAAACAGCACCAAGAAAAACAAAGATGGGTTTCTTTATAGCATTCAGAAGTATTCCTGCTTCCACTTTCCTCTCAAATAATATTTTCAGTTTAGGATTTCTTTTAAAACTGGTCATGTCATGTTTTAATTACTCTTGTTTTTCGATGATTGCTTTTTTTACATAGGTAATATAGAATATGCTCACATCAGAAATGCCTGTGCTCTTCCTGGGTTTATTTTATTCTACCAATTACTAGTTCAATGACTATGACAGTCCATCCAGCAATGTGAGTGTTGATATGCACGTGTCTAAGAAATCCCAAGTAATGCCTCAGCTCCCAAGCAAATCCAAAATCCACCACCCTCACAGTAAAGAATTTCTCCCTAAGATCTAATCTAAATTTACCCTCTTCCAATTTAAAACCATTACCCCTTGTCCTGTCACTACACTTCCTGACAA
>JAOXJM010000012.1:115895774-115907362 GCA_026413425.1 Tringa solitaria | reverse complement strand
CTCAGCTGGTGCTGAGACCGCATCTGCTGGTGTCTTGTCGCTGGCTGATGAAAATCCAAAAGCAGCAAATGAATGGTGCTCTTAATGAAAGGGATTGAAGAGAAATATGTGGAATTCCTTTATTGTCTTCTCCTAATTGTTCAATTTCTGTTGACTAAAATGTTCATTATCGCTAATGCTGCTTACCCTGCTTCCTTAAGCATGACCTTTATTAGCTTGATTAACTACGCTATATTTTATACCGAGAAGCTGTTACTGCTAGTTTTGCTTAGGCAGTTTTATAGTCTGTTGCTAGTTTTGACATTTATATCTTTATATGAAAAAGATATAACTTTAGGTTGACTTTAGTATCTGGAAATTTTGACCCAAATAATAAAGTAAAACTGAGTAGGAGATGAGTTTTGTTATTCTTTAAATAGTATTATTATCACTGTTACCCTTTAATTTGATTACCAAAGTTTAAATATATTATAAATGTTCATCATGTTGAACACGGCTGGCTTTCATCTAGTGAATTGAACACACAGAAGGTGGAGACTTAAAATTGATTGTAGTATGTTTATTAGATGTTGAAATCTTTGTTTCCTTGAAAAAGATCTATCCTGGCTGAATCTATTTGCCAGTTCTACTGACTCAGCAAAGACTAAAATTTTACAACTGTTTTGAATCAGAACACACAATGTTTTGGCACCATTCTTGTATCAGCATTTTTCAGTTAAAGCCTATTGTTCTTTATCTTACTGCAAGGAACAGAAATACAAATGTCTTACCTTATTATGAGAATATTTTCTTTCACACTATCTTCCATGTGAGATGATTCTCAGTAGTGTGGGATTGGGGAATTGAAGTTTGTTCTAATTTATGTTCATACTGATCATTTAAAAACAAAATTATGCTGACTAAGTAACAACATAAATATTGTAGTTCTATAAATATTGCAGGATGCTATTTCAGCCCTACCATGCATATAATTTAGAAATCCACCCATTTATCTGTCATAAACTTTATGGCTACCATGATAATCAGCCAGATATTTCCTACTTTCTAGTATACTTTAGTGCAATTCAAGAAGCCAAGAAATGACACTGCATTGCTGTTTGGAATAACAGAAGAGCTTCTCAAATGCTGCATGCTTCTGCTAATGCGTGTGATGGGAAGAGCTGGCATATTTACTGCAGGATCATGGGACAGCAAGAATCTACACTGACACAAGAAATCCTGTAAAGACAGTGAGAACAAGAGTAAATAACATATACAGGTAGGCCTTAGCTGAATGCAAACAAGACATTAATTCTGAACTCTAAAACACATGGAAGAATTCCCCAACCTTGAGAGCATAAACAACGAGTTCATTAGTCAAGACAGGATGTAACACATATGAATATGAACAGTTGAAAAAAAGCAGATAGGACATACCCTGATGATTGAAGAAAGAACACAAGTGGGGATTGTGGAAGAGGAAATATATGACTGTTCAAATTTGCTCAATACACCAGTATACATTGTGGGTTGACAGAAGAATTTTTAAATTTTATGATAAACTACTCTCGTTTAAAGACAATCTAGGCCAAACACAATAGCAAACAGTCTTCTCTGTGGGCCTGAAAATTTGAGTTTATGTGAAATTGACCAGATGGCAAGAGGACATCTTCTACCTCTAGTTTGTATGATACTGGAAATGCAGTGTATTGTCTGTAAATCTTGAGTATGAAACTTGCCAATTTGGAAGATTTTAGTTTATCATGCTTATTTTCAGATATTCAAGCAAGTAGTACCTACATTGGCATTCTAGAAGGCAGTAGTGGTTAAGATATCTTGCATAATTCCACATATATTTATGTTTTCATCAGTTATTTTTATTTTGTGTTTATTCTAGTCATGGAAACTATGCTGAGAAAGGGCCAATTAGACATTACCAAAAATATTCAGAGATCTGGAATTTAATCAGTATAGAAAGTAATTTTAGAAATACAGTTGATATTCTTTCACTTGGTTATCTTGAAAAGAATCATAGCAGCCGCTTACCTTGAAGTAGTAGGTCAATCATACTTATTTATATTGAATAAAAATTAGTCATAGTATATTACAGTTGGAACACAAAGATGGACAAGACAGGAAATGCAGACCACATTGTGGGATTCTCCACTTTTGTAATAGTTGAAGTTCCAGATGAATTAATGTAGAATCATTTAAGATCATAAGATGCTTCTTCATAGAGGCTGGCTGTACAGAAATGTTGGGTTTAATTAACATTTTTTGCAAGCAGCTACTTCTCAATTCACATTTAACTTTACGGTAAAACTATTTCAACCTTCAATCCATAGCTTCTAAACATGAGTTTTATTTTAGTTTTTTCCAAGGATCAGATTATTCTTTATAATTTGGTTTATCTTTAGAAATATAATCACTAAAAAAGCTAGAGCTATTTGTTAATTTTCCAGTATAATCTCTTAGATAGGCATAGGATTTTCTGAGAAGCCATGAATCATTTATCAGAGACTCTAACCCCATGTTTGAGCAATACAAGTTTCGTTGGATAAGAGATATTGGCAGTTGCAACCTCACATTAAGTGTGGAATAAGATATTTCCTCTTGATATTGGTACAGACCAGTCATCTTTAAACTGATAACCTTTTGCGATGTTAATAAGTAGAGATTGGCTTCTGGCTTTGGTTGACAAAGAGATATGAATCTAATTAAACTGACAGGCACAATGTTACAAACACACTGATACTAAATATGTAAGATTAAGTATCTTCTGATTTTTTGGTTTTTGTTATTTGCCAAAGAAACATAAAAAATAGCTGTTAAGATCTAAGGTTAACAAAGGACAAGGTAGTTGAATTTGGCCTTGAAAAGCTACACATGAACCTCTTTGAATCCCCAGCCTGAATATTGAAGTTGCACTTAAACAAAACTAAGCAACCACTACAGTTTTATATCTGCTTTGATTTGCTTGTTCTGAACTCCAAAATTATTTCTCTAACTCACCCAAGATTCTGTTCCTTCCAATACAGCAGCTTTAAAGCAATCTCATTCAAATGTTCTCAGTCCAAAAAAAAAACCAACAAAAAGATCACACAGATTTCAGTTCGTGATTGCTGTTTAGTACAATCTTTAGACTTATGGTATGGTCCTTAAGAACATAGAATAGCTGGCTGATGAAAAAGTAGATCAGTTCAAGATCTTCAAAGTGAATCAGACACGCTTCTTTTTTTTTTTAATTTTTGGTCTTCTACACGACAATATTTAATGAGCTGAGCTTTTTTGATAAGAAAAGCTGAGCTGCTACTCTTTGAAAATAAGCTTCTTTAAATGTTCCAAGTTTTTAATTTAAATCTTTATTTGTATTCTGTTCTTTTTCACAGAACCTATTCTCCATTTTTCTCTTATAGTGTCTTTTTATTTTATTTCATTTTACTAGGCTGCCTGCCTCTCTGTCTTTCCATCTATTCCACTTCTCTCCCTTTCTGATCCTTCATTCTTGACCCTTGTTGATCTTATATTGTTCAAATCCTTTGACTGTCTTTCATGATCTCTTCTTTAACACTGGATGGAAAGATTTTATCCTGGATCATGCTAACCTCAAACTCCTCTTTTGCTATTGATCTGTTTTAGTTTTCTTTCAGGTTTTTTTCATGTTAAACTTCAGTATTGCTTCAGCATAATTTTGTATTCTCCTGCAGAACATAGTAATGGAATCAAAAGTAGCTGACAATACCTGAGATATTAAAATCACGAGAAGGTTGGTCTTTGTATACATTGTGAATGAATTATGTAATTAAAAAATATAATTTCCCTTCTGAGTTTTACATGCCTGGACACTGGACAAAGATGAAGCAGAACTAAAAGTCTACCAGTGGGATACTTAAGAAAAAGTACTGTCTAATCTTTTAAAGTTTTATGAGTACTTTAAAATGTGAAGTGTGCCACTCCTATTTAATATCACCATTAAAGATGTAAATCATTGTCTCAGTAAGAATGACAAAGATGATTACGAATGTTCTCCTGCAAGAGTTGATGGCAAGGAACCCTTTCTTGACAAAGCTGAGCTTTTATGGCGTTTAAACAGCTCGGTCCATCAAATGCTTATTTGACTATTTCAAGCTTAGCTGGCATTTTCATGCAGCTTCACCATTTCTACAAATAATTGGTTGTTATGACATAGGATGAAAAAACAATAAGAAAGAAAGCACATCAAAAGAAATCCAATGTACTTTGCAAAATGTTCATTTATTTTTGAGAAGTAAATTTGTTACCCTCATGTCCTTAGGAAGAAGTACCATATTTGAAATTTGTGCTCCAGTGGTGGACAACGATATGTTACAGGAAAGGGAAATGCTCCAAATTGACCTGCGCACAATATAACTCAGCATATGATAGAGTCTTTCTGTTTAGTAAAGTTTTATATGGTAGCTTAACAGGTTAGAGATATATCTTCTGTAAGCTTCCAGCTTTCAAATGAATGGAAAAGAATGACCTGACTAGAAATATTCCTCAAGGAAGGCCTACTTTGCTGGCTGACCTAAAGTTGCTGGTAGTTAAATTTCATGATCTGGTTTTTAACATGCAACTTCCCTCTTGAAAGATATACTTTCCCATTTTATGTGTTATGTTCTGTTTTTGGCTTTGTGTCATTCTCATATTTTCTCCTACTTTGAGTTTCACTTACAGACTTTTTTTGTGGTTTTGTTCAGCACTTAGGAGAATTATGAGCTAAAGTATTATTGCAGTGTTTGGAGCACAAAGTAACTCCCTCTTACAGAAGGATAAGACACTCGATGGCTAGGAAGGAGTGAACTTTTCCATCTCATGCTCTTTTTTCCACTTTTAATTAGTATCTATGATTGGGTAGATTTCATGATTTGTGTGTAGTTAAAGAGACTGACTCTGTCCCAGACAAAACCCATACAAGGGGGCAGGGCAGAGTGGAAAAGAGAAAATGCCTTGATGTTTTGCAAGGACTGTTCAGCAGTAGAGAAAACATGAATGTGTTATCAACACTGTTTTAGTCACAAATACAAAGCACAACACCGTACAGGCTGGTATGAAGAAAGTTAACTCTATCCCAGCCAGGCCCACTACAATTTTTTACATGAAATTGAACTTTCTCTGCCCTGCCCCTTGTATGGATTTTGTCTGGGATAGAGTCTAGTTTATTCATAGGAGCTTGTATGGTGTTTTGGATTTGTGACCAAACCAGCACTGATAACACACTGATGTTTTTCTCACTGCTGAACAGTGTTTATATAGCATCAGGGCTTTTTCTGCTTCTCTCACTGATAGATAGAGCTGGGACAGCTGACCCCAAATAACCAAAGGGATATCCCATACCATATGATGTAATGCTCAGTAATAAAAGCTGGGGGATGAAGAAAAAAAGGTGGGGGGGAGGCGTTTTGAGTGATGGCACTTGTCTTCCCAAGTAACCATTGCACGTGGCAGAGCCCTGCTTTCCTGGGGATGGCTGAACACCTGCCTGCCCATGGGAAGCAGTTGATGAATTCCTAATTTTGCTCTGCTTACACACACAGCTTTTGCTTTACCTATTAAACTTCCTTTTATCTCGACCAATGAGTTTTCTCACTTTTACGATTTCTTCCCCACCCCACTTGAGGGCAGTGAGCACGCAGCTATGTGGGGTTGGAGTTGCCTTCTGGGATTAACCTACACCACTGCCCTTCCAGCCCCCATCAAGTGGACTGGGGATAGGTGAAAGGCTGCGAGGGAATGTCATCAGGACAAATGATCTAATTGACCGAGGGGGAATTCCATACCATACAACATTAAAATCTCAGTGAAAGGAGGAGGAAAGGGGGACATTTATGGTTATGACATTTGTCTGCCCAAGCAACCATTATGTTTGCTGAGGCCCTTGCTTTCTAGGAAATGCTGAACATCTGCCTGCTGATGGGAAGTGATGAATAGATTCCTCTTTCTGCTTTGCTTGCATGGGTAGCTTTGTCTTTCCCAATTAAACTGTCATTGTCTCGGTCCACAAGTCTTTTTGCTTTCCTTCTACTTCCCCCCTGTGCCACGGGAGAGGGGAAGTGAGTAAGCAGCTCTACGGGGGTTTGCTGTTAGCCAGCTAGGCCCATTAGAGAAAGAGAACAAGAATAGGTAAGAATAAACTTTCTCTTCTGTAAATTTTTGCCTTCCAACTCTCAAACAATAAATTACAATTTAATTTGTGCTGTATTCTTGAATTGTATTGTTTGTTGCACATTTACAGCTATGAGTACATTACATTCCTCTGCTGTTATTTCCAAATGTTGTAAATAGAGGCTGCTTCATTAAAACCCTCTTTCTCCTCAGGAGAATACTGCAGTTCAGACTATCCAGGGAATATTGTGAAACAGTCTCATTTATTCATAACCGGACTAGAGGAAAGGTTGTCTGTTAAAGAGAGGAGAATATCGATTTCTAGAATATATTTTTTTCTTCCTAAACCAAAGGGTATACATAGAAACACGTTAGAATTATAATGTTTAACATTTACATACAGTTTTACCCATGTTTACAGCTGTAAGTGACATAAAAGAGTGAAAAGTAATGGTTTAATTTATCCATTTTCTTATAAAGTTTTACAGAAGTATTCTGTACTTAGCTAACAATTCTGATTTGCATTTGGATAAACCATAGGCAAAATACATGCCTGCAGCCACTTTTCAGATGTCAGGTGGATGAGAAGTTGATAGCTTATCTGAAACCACCACTGTATTTTTTCCTGCCTGTCTGAAAAACAGTTACATTTTCAGTCTTTTTTCTTGTAGCATCTGATGACGAGAGTTAATTAGAAATATTTATTTCTTTGAACTCACAATACAATTTTAAATATATACCTTGTTCCAATGAGCTAGGATCATTTTAATGGGAAAAAATAGTTTTCTATTCTCTAGGGAAAAAAAAGTAATAAAACTAAAGCAGAAAAATAAAGATTTTACTCTCAGTTTCATTTAAATTCTTACATAATCTAATTTATCCTATTTTCCCTTTTTGTGTTTTTTTTCTTTTTATCCTATTTTTTGGTTTGTTTCTTAATGTCTTTATTCTGATTATTGCAGAAATATCTGCTTGATTATTATTACAGTTTTTAATGGAGTGGGCAATTGAAATTCTTAGGCACTGTTGTCTAGTTCAAAATTTTCAAAAATTATTCATTACTTTGAAGGGAACCTGGTATAATAAATTGGATTAGCACTGTTAACATGTCTAGTATTTTTAGCACATCTCAAAGTTGATATAAAAACCCCATTCACTCGCATTCCTCCAGATGGTGGCCTCCCATATTATCTGTATATATCTTCCCTCTGCCTCTCACACTGTCTCCCTCACATTTTAGCTGTGGAAAAGGCTTAGTACTCCTCTGTTCTTTGAGAGGTACATATTTAGCAGAACTATCCTTTAGTCTATTTCCTCCACTAGAAAAATTGCCGCTTTCTTCAGACCATCTGCCATTCAAGTGTGAAAAGTAGATTTCTACCGGTTACACAGACATGAAAGAGACTACAGTATGTGAAAATGGATTTAATTTTTTTTTTTTACTCAACAGCATATTGATCTTCAAGGACAGTCACTTTGTGTCAGCTGTCACCTATTGCAGTTAAAATTGTTAGTTCTCACCCTACATTGGGAACTCTTTTTTTGGGATTGTCAAAATTTGTCTGCCACTTCCTGTGACCATCACAAATGTAATTCAGGTGAGGAGGAAATCTGGAATCCCATAATCCACTCTGATTTAATAAGTAAAGAGTATAGAAGATGCTTAGTTTCCATTACAAAAAGAAATCTTCTCCTGTGAAGAACTGAGAGCTTCAAGACATACGGAAACTGTCCCCGCTACGATAAACTCAATAGGAAGCTGTTGATATAATGAATCACTACCTTATTCAACTGCTTTAAAAAAGGACCAGAAGAGAGCAAGTGGGATTGCTTGCAGCTTAATTCACTGGCAGAGTCCTTTCACCTACCAAATTTGCCATTGTTAATCCTAATGATAGAGTAAGTACAGGCAGACATACCTCAGGTAACACTTGATTTTTTATTTTTTTTTTTGTGTCAAATCAGCCTGATATTGGCTAGGCAGAAATAGAAGGCAGAGCACAATAATCACAAAAATATTTAAATGATCTGACAGCCTCTCCATTGTACATAAGATGCCTCCAGATATCAATTTCAAAATGAGCTTTAACAATCAAAATTCTGCTAACAAAAACTTCTTACCATGTTTTTGAAATATGTTTCACCATCCAAGTGTATCCCAGACACTGTATAAAGTAGATACTTCTGGAAACAAATTCTGCATCAATAGAATTAATATTTGTTGATCTGTACTTTTCCTCAAGGGTTTTTACAATGGTAACGAGACCATTAACTCATTTTCTAAGGTATCTAAGAGTTAAAAAGACTCGTTTACTTAGACAATGTCTCATTTGTAGTAGTCCTAGGACTACAAATTTGTTTTGCTAAGTATCCTTCAGCATAGAAAAAACTGTTTTATCTCTCTCGTCAGGATTTTCTGAGATTCAAAGAACCTATAATAAACCTCAGGCTTCTTTTTTGGCAAGAACAAACCATATTCTACTTTGTCTTCTCTCATGCAAATTGATATAATGTATTTGGGGTTTTATTGTGTTTTCAGGGACAAAGTGCATTGCATCAAGCTTCAGTGATATGATGATACCCATTCATCCCTTACATCACATTCAGCATAGTCATAGTTGCCTGCATCAAACTCTTTGGTTTTGTCTTGTATAAAAACAATTTCATACGATCATGCGACTTTGCAAACTCCATACGTCTTACTCGAGAAAATATAAACTCTCACAGAACAATAGATTTTTGTTGATTGGACTTGGATGGACTATCTTTTTCTAATATCGATTATTCCTTGAAACCCTGGAAGCTAAAATTTTGTGGGAATAACTGACTATTTTAATGGTCAGATAGATCAACTGTCTGGACAGTTACTCAATGGACCAGCATTTACTCCTAGGCTGTCTTTCCTCCTTTCCTACACACATAATAATTACAATATAAGCAATAATATTACACAACAGAGCCCACTCCTTTTTTAGAACCCCTCTCTATTTAAGTTTCTTCTGTTTTTTTCCTTGACTTGTTTTTATGTGATTTTTTCCATGTCTTTGTGTCTGATATATTGATCTCTAGTCAAAGTCTCATTTTAGACTACAACATTTTTTGCCTGTACTATGTGAGACAATCTGTAGATTTTCCACTAAAATATTACTCTTCCCCCCTTAGTTTTTCAGACTCTCAAAACCAATGGTACCTTTTGTTCTCTAAATGGCAACTGTATTAAGCAATAAATACAGAATTCAAAAAAACAAAACCAAAAACTCAATGCCCCAAACGTTTACTAATATATAAAGTGAATTATACTTCAGTAGTACGAAAGATGGAGAATGTGGAGGGAAACAGTTTATAGGTGAGATAAAGACATTTCCAGCCACTCAAAACCTAAGGAGCTGCTTCCTGTCATTTGCATAGTGCTGTGGTCTTGGTACTTGGTGACTCCTAAACCTCATTGTGTTTCTGATGTTGTTTCTTGCCAAGAGTCTTCTCCATTTTTTGGCAACTTCAATTGTTTTACCTACAGCCAGGCTCATCAAGCTCAGTGAATGATTTCCCCGTCTGTTCATGAGAACTGCCACATCTAATGGGTAATAAGTCAGACCTTTCAGATTCACCATTAAGCTAGCAAAAAGAAGAAAAAAATCCTGCCCTGTATTCTGTCAGGGCAGGGATTTTAAAAAAATACAATTCCTACACTGGAGGCAGCTGTAATGTATTTTTTTTCTTTCTTATATAAGATCTTATTTATGCTCATAAGGAAATGACAGCAAGCAACTTAGGACCCTGGCTATTTAGTTTCTCTACTTCATCATGCTCTGTCAAGTTCTTCACTTTGTTTCTCCTTCTCCTTCTTAGTTGGTTAACGTGCCTCCAAGAAAATAGTAGGCAAGTCTAGAGTAAACTACTGTATATGGTGACTGTCCTCAGCCAAGGTAAGATGACTAATTATGTATTTATCTATATGACATGTTCTAGGTGATGAGAACAACACATGTTAATAGGAATGGGTACATCATTGCTTCCTCCCTCAGGCCCTTAACATTTTTAAATTAATGATTCTTTCCTCTTCTTGCCTGCCTGGTTTCTCCTACAGAAGTCTTCCAAAGAAGACTGTTAAAGCTTTGTAAATTATGCATTACAATAAACACTCATTTTATAATGACCTCATTAAATTCAAAACATTCAGTATCTGGGAGCTTCATATAAACACCAAATGTTCCACAACAGATACTAAAGCTTGGAAAAAAATGCATTGAGCAGTGCTTCCACTAAACACACACTGATACATTTTAGGGGATTCTTTTCAGATGTCATCTTACGGAATTTCGCACATTAGCTTGGCTGTGACACTGAACTTGGAAGTGAATGCAACCTTAAGACTTGGAACAAGCAGAGGTACCTGTGTAAAAGAGTAAGGTTACAAAAAACCAAATATTTATACGCATAGAGATTTTATATATGTGGTTTTTATACTTCTATAATTGAATGTCAAACATGACTTTTACTTAAACAAATGCATTTTATTTTCCCATCTTTTCAAAAACCAAGAGAAAGCATCTCATATCACACTGATTTTTATTCATGTTAACTCCTTGTCTTTGTTTTGCTTTTGCCTTTTTCTTTCTCATTATTTCCTAATAGATAGCAATCCTTTTTACTCCCAAGTTTGAAATCACCTTCCTGGATGCTTCACTGTTGCATTCTACACCTCAGAAATTAGATATATTTTAAACCTAAGATCAACTTTGAAACAACATCTAATATGCTGAAAATAAACCTACTAATAAAGAAAAGCAGGAATGTTTTCTATAATGTAGAAGTACTTGTCCTGTTCATATCAATGTTTCACATGGAAATCATATAATGTATATTATCTGCTCCTTCAAGGACCTTCAAATAAAGTACCTACTTGCTTAAGTAAAACAGATTATTAATGAAACAATATAAGACTAGAATGAGCTTTTAATTCCTCAGTTAAAAATTGTAATAAAAATTATAAATACTGTTTCTAATTTTATATATCCAAATAAAATGATTTAAAGAAATCACTACTGTCTCTGAAATCTTCATAAATATTAATTTGCAAACATCTACCAGAACTTGCTATTCTACTTAGAGCAAGAAAATAATTTGATAGACTAAGGTAGGATTAAGTATTTAATGCACCAGACAAACTTGGATCCAGAAACAAATATTGTTAATGGATCAAATGCTTACTCCCAGAAGCACGGCTTACTGGGTTAAGTATCAGGATTTAAATCCCTGTGTTCCTTAAACAACAGCTTTGAATCTTTTTCACCCTGCTTCTTCCTTCAAAAGGATGGATAGTTCACAATTATTTCAGGCTCGATTTTGGGAATCTCTCTGTCCATCTGAGGCATTTGCGTGCACAGCATTCAAGATTACTGACAATATGTGATCCTTGTGGTTCTAACAACTTTTCCTTTCCTTTCCTTTCCTTTCCTTTCCTTTCCTTTCCTTTCCTTTCCTTT
>JAOXJM010000012.1:115883693-115894674 GCA_026413425.1 Tringa solitaria | reverse complement strand
TATTTAAAAATGAAAGCATACTATAGAAAGATTGAAAGGTAGAAAAGAAGAGCTGATTTTCAAGCTTATTCATGTTGATAATGCAAAAGTGTTAATTTATCATTTGTCTTTACTAAATTCTAAAACACAGTAGTTAACAAGGTGAGGATTTTGTTAGGTAATAATTTTCTACAGATCTTTAGTTGATGGTTCCACAGATGACAAGACGGAAGAGTACCATTTACAAAAAATGATGTAGCAGAAAAATCCCTGTAGACACTTTAAATCGGCTTCACCTATTCTGACAGACTAGGAAAACAAACAGGCAAATGAACCTTATACCTCTAAAATAATACCATGATCACTTGAATGATTTTACCATGAGGCTCAGGTTATTCAACATCTCATAGCTTCTGGTATAAACAGTGGTCAATTCTTTTACAAGCAGCCTTAAGTCAAAGCACAACCCATCCCTGCGGGATCAGAGTTTTCAAATACGGGATAAGACATGGTACATACTACTAACAACAGGAACGTGATTTGTAATGTTAATGGCATTACCCATTATTACTGCAGACTATTCAGAAAGAATACAAGGATCTTGAATATGTTAATGTAACCTGGGAATCACAAAATGAAATTTCTCACAAGTGGTAAAACCAAACCCTGTGATATTCGAAAGACTAAATCCAACTTTTGTGATCAATAAATTATGGATTAGGACTGGATGCAAGCATAGCAGCACCATTAAAAAAAAATAAATCTCAATTGAATATAGGGTGATAAATAGCACATCATTGGTCATCTTTGTGGTCCTGGACAGTTATTCTGTTAACTCAGAAATTATTCTTTTTGATGTCAAGTGTATTTTTCTCCTGACGAATACTTCATTCAGTTACACATCAGAGAATTATAAATGACAAGAAGCAACAGTAGCACGGAGCTACTTTTGTGAATTTCATCTAAAGGAAAATGGATTTATGGCATGCCACCATTATTTTACATCTCAATGTAACTGGCTGATAGCATGTATCACCATCATATTATGGGCTGTCCATATCATCCCAAGACCACTCTTCTGTATTTTGTGAAGCCATGTATTGATGCAAGGCTTATTATTTTCATTTAAGCTGTTCTGCAGAATCAACTGGGAATCTTGATATAAGAATTACAAAAGCAGCTGGTAGCTGCCAAGTACACATTCCCTGCAAAGAGTTTCTTAATGGTACAAAATGTTTGAAAATTGCCTTCTTCACAAATAGAAGTGTCCTTCTCTCTCAGGACCTAATTTTTTTTATTTTTTTTTTTTTGATCTGGAGAAATACTTGCGTCACACTTCTGCAATCATTTCTGAAGGCTCTCTCTGTTCAGCAAAGGAAGACCTTTAATGAGCTGGAAATTGCAAGCATGCATTTATTGTAAGTAATCATCCACTCAGAATCAACACAAACATTGCTTTAAATTACTCTGTTTCTTGGATGAGACTGACAGAGTCAGAAGTTTACCTCTTAAAAAATACTCTTCATTTTGATTAATATAATCTGTAGATATTAGTTCTTCATGGGCTTTTAAGCCAAAAATATTTAATCATTCTACCTGTGACCCTAAAATAACACAGAAAAAAAGAAGAAAGGGAAACAAGAAGCAGAAGGATATTTGACATTTTCTATTCTCAAAACACAATGAGGATTAGTAGTGGGAATATTATCCTAGGCATTACAGGGAGGAAAAAGGAACAGACTTGGTAAAAATGAGGCTGAGGCCTGTTCGTGGGATATAGTTTTATTCCTGAAATAAATTGTAGTCTTGAAAACTAAATGGGCACCACTATCCTTACCTGCTCCTTTCTACCATGAATTCTGATTTCAGTCTGTCCTGCAACATTGAATCTGTGACGCTTTGATCTCCTAAGATTATAAACCTTTTAAAAGTAACATTAGTTTCTTTTCATCCTTGCACTCATCATATGCAATTCCTAAGAGCCAATGAAAACATTTGATGAAAGTATTATCAAAATTAGTTATCACTTATACATTCACAGCAAGAGCAAATTTAATGGTATGAATTAATGGTAGGGGTTGATTAACTGTGTTTCTCACCATTATTAGTGGCCTTTTTCTCAATAATTGCTGGGATTAATCCATCTTTCTATGGAATAATCAGTGTTGTTCAGAAAAAGAGAGCTTGACTTGAATGTTGTCTCCTACGTGCCTGCTGTAAAAAAGTTTTGTGTCACAAAACTCAAACCACAGATTTTTCTGCTTTTGAACCATCAGGAGAGTCTTTTACAGAGGAGACCAGTTTCCTTCCAAAACACCACTCCAGATCACTTCACACTTGGGCAGACAGGAAACTTGCAGTGCCAAATCCCTTATCTAGCAAAGTGATGGATCCTATGACTTCCCTCACCCCTTACAAGGCTTCTTATAGGTATTGCCTTTCAAATGATTGGCTTTGACCAGTCCCACCCATCATGGTGAGATCTTGATCCTGTGATCCTAAGCCTGTATATTTTGGCTTCCAGTGCATGGATCTGCAACCGCGTTGCAATGCAGTCTTATGTGATTCTTTGAAGAACAAAGACAGATTTTAGGACCTGAGGTAATGTTCTTACTAAGTGGTTCAGATCTTTTTAGGGTTGATAGAATAATTGGCACTTTCCCTAATGACACTTAAGACATATCCCCTCTACATGAGGAACATAAACTTTTGATAATGACAGTAGTATCAGTAGTTTGCTAAAATATCTGAATCCTACTGCATACAAGAAAATACATGGGACTTTCCAAGCTGTTGAAAGAAGCTTCTCTCTAGTTACTACGAGGAACTTTAGTATTCAGACTAAGAGTATTCAGGTTAGTTTAACTCGCCTTCTTAATTCTTAATTACAGCAAAAATAAGAATGAACACAAACTATTATAAGTTGCTACTATATCAGACTGATACAGTGAAACATCCTACCGTAAAGCTTTTAGATTAAATTTTTAGCCTATTTTGCCTATGCACTGATTTAGTTGCTTGTTTGATTTTTCTCATACAACTGTTCAAGTGCTTTTGGTAGTATGCAACTTTTTTACTTCTCCTATATGATAGTGACATATGTTAACACAACCATCTGTGAGATATTAACTGTTAAAATCAAGGTCACAGATTAATCTAGATTGGCAGGGATCTCTGGAGGTCATCTGGCACAATCCACACCTCAAACCAAGGCCAGCTTTAAAGTTAGTTCTAACTTTTCAAAATCTGTTTGGGGTATCTCCAAGGATGGAGATTCCACAATCATTTTTAGTCATAGTTAGAAAACAAAAAAATAATTGTTACATCTAACCAAAAGTTCCTTTGTTTCCTCCTCCCTTATTATTGGTAATCCAGGTATTTTTTGATGCCTCAGTCAATAAATTATATTTATTTTTTCTCTACACTTCCAGATACCTGCATACCTCTGGAACATAGTAAAGTTCAGTGTGTTTGCTCCATGGAGCACAAAGATCACAATAATATGTCAGTGTTCTGAAGAAAGTCCTCTTCTTGCTTTCTACTCTCTTTACTATATAGCAGAAGAATAAGAAAGAAGAAGACAACATATAATCAAACCCTACAAAACCCGGTATGCTAAGAAACTATGATAATATATTCTACTGTCAAGTTTCTTATCGATCCACTTAAAGGGACATTGACCTTTAATATTAATGTGCTTAGCTTCAAATGTTATTGGAAAAGACTATAATACTTAATCTTCAGTGACATAAAATATGCATGTCAACTATGAACAAAACACAGAGTGTAGTGAAGAAATGTAGCCTTAATTGCATCATCTACTTGTCACAAGGCTCTTGCCATTAGCTATTATGAAAAATGGAGATTAAGAGTATTACCAGGCCAAAAGGCTACTATTCTTCATGGAAAGACATTACAGTGAAATAAAAAATAATTAGATTTTTGTTGCAGACAGGAAAGGTGGTTAAACTATACATGTTTATTTCAAAAGATTAATATCAGGATGCTCTTGATATAAAATAAGTACCAACACTATACTTACAACAGTAAACAGAAAAAGGTTTATTGATTGTTTCATACCTGCCTGGAATTTATTTTCTTATAGGATATAAAATATAGATTATAAGGCATAACTTTTATTCAGAGGAGATGCTGAACACCTTTATCTGCGCACAAACCCACATCAAAACCATTTTTCTCAAGAGTTAGGGGCTCTTAGGAAGTTGAAGTTTTCTGGCTTGCTGGGTTGCAGGTGCCTGGGCACTGGCAGCTGGATGCTGCAGGGTGGCCTCCATGAGGAGAGGCTGGGTCTCCCCCATGCTGGACACAGTTGGTTCCAACAGGCCCACCACAGGGCACAGCTGAGCCCAGCAGCCAAGACGGTGATGCCTCTGTGAAAATGAATTCAAGAAAGGGCAGAAAATGCTGGGAGGGGGGGAATAGAAAAAAATTTCTAAAAGGACTGAGAAACAACCCTGTGAGAGAATGTGAGAGAAGAAGAAGGGGAAGGAGAGGCTTACCTGAAGTAGCTGAAAAGTGTGAGGAGGAAGGAACAGGAGAGAAAAACTGCCATGTACTGACCACAACCCATTCCAACCCCCACCACTCGGTGTGAGGGAGGTGGATGAGTGAAGTTGAGCTTGGGAGAGTGGGGAGGAAAGGTATTGATTTAATGTTCTTTCCTTTCCTTACTAACTGAATCTATTTTGATTGGGCATAAATTAATTTTTCCAAGTTGAGGCTGGTTTGCCCATGCCAGTGATTGGTAAGCAATCTCTCTTTCCTGTTCTATCCCCTTGTCTCACTGAGGAGTGGGAGAGAGTAAGCAGCTGGGTGGGAGTTTGGCCCTTAGTCAAGGCTAACAGACCACACTGGCCAAAACCCAGTTTGCGTAATTAGATTGCCTTTAGATAAAATTACTTCTCTACTTTACATCAAGAAGCCATATTTAAGCCTACACATGATACCAAATTGTTGCTTCTAAACCAGAAACAAAACTCAAGAGAGGTGAGAAGAGGAGGAGTTGCAGAGGTGATCAAAGGATGCATGAACTTACTGAATCAGTTAAGACTAAGAAACTGTTTGGATTACAAGTGTTGTTTCCCTCTCATTTTTTTTTATAATTTTCTTTGTTTTTAACTTACATGCAACTATATTTTCCTTATTTGCCCCTCTTCATATCAATATATAAGTATTAATATTCATATTGTCTGAGGAGCCACTGGAAATTATAAAACATTGTCAATGACCAACATCTCGTTTCTTATTACTGAAAGACTTAGAAAGTACTCAGCTAATGCTACAAGGCAGTCATTCTGATCTAATAAGAAGATAAAACTCTTTAACACTGCTTGGTCAAGGTAATGAAATGGTTAGATGAAATTATAATGACAGTTGAAATGATACACAGGTTACAATCTGGTGAGACTTTAGGGCACTGGAAGTTACTTTCTACCCAGTTAACCGGGCAGCTTGAAAACTGGCATGTAAGACTTGTTGCAGGGTATGAAAAAGAGCTGGATGCAAGACGGTTTCCATCTGATGAGTGCTGAATAATGCAATCCACTTAAGTTCGGTGGTGTGGAAATGTGATTTTCATAGTCTACATATATTTCAAATGAAAGTATTGATCATGTGTTTCATTTTTTGAAAATTGCATTCAGTATGTCTTATTCCAAGAGGCTACCAGCAGAAAGTTTTATGCACTTTTTCTTCAGCAATTGTTCTCAACCAATATGTTGTTATGACAGAGTAAGTCTTAGAAGGGATTACGTGGAGACATCAAGTTTAAAGAAGCAAATATATTTTTCTCAAAGTAGTACCATGAGTCATAGACTGTTACATGATACAGTACAGAGCAGAGCTGAACCTAGTGCAGGGAAATCTACACAATCTAATTAACATTATTCCAAATGTTTCCGTCAGTCCTAATAAAGGAAACCATAGGGACTTATAAAAATCATTTAATGATTTAATGATCCCAGAAACTCACAGCATGAGCTAATATAGATTGCTGTAGTGCTTTAATTCAACTTTTTAAAAACCTTGAATCTCTGATAAACATAATTTTTCAAATAATACTGCGAGAATGAAAATGATATTCATAAATATGTACAAGAATGCAGTTAACATTTGTTATACTGCTAATGTTATCTATGCAAAAACTAAAAGTACTTTCAGCCTGTAACAGACAAATGAGGTTGTTAGGAAGACCTATTAGACCATAAGAGATTTGTTAAAGACTATTATCCACATATTAAAGATACTGTGGAATTCTGAAGTATTATCAAGAATAATTTCTTGTTTTCCCTAAAAGGAGGTTTTCTCCTCTGTTTTTCTAGTCACTAAAGCTAGTCAGTGCCATTCTAGGAATGGAAACTCTAATTACATCCTGGAGCCAGTGCTATACTTAAGATATGCAATCAGTAGCATTACCACTGGAGGAGCAGATGCTCAGTTTTCCCACTGAGTTCAGTGAGTTTCAGCACTCAGAGTTTCTGAAAACCCATTCTCTTTGTTGCATAGTAGATACAGTGGGCACCAAGCTTCAGAACAGCTTTGAACATTTAGGCTTAAAGTGCACTTCTTTCCTTGTCATAGGCTGTAATCTTTCATATTATATCACCGATTCCTTCCTTGTGTATATATAACATAGCACTTTTAGAAAGCAAACTACATCTGAGCTGGCTGAACAGCCAAAAGTGAAATACTGTGTTTTAATCATGATATCCACCCTGGAATTCAGCCGTAGGGGATATATCTGTGAAGCACAGGAGTAGGAGGAGCAGATTCACTTATATTCACTCTATTGCTTCTCTGTCAGTGAGGGCTGAAACATCCCATAGCTACGACTATGACAACAGGACCAAAAAAACACCGCAAAACTTAGACAAGTGTTAATATCCATATTATTCATACTCTACACCTTTTATGCCTTTATTCAATCCACTCAGACTTCAGAATCTGGTATGGAAAAGTAAATTGGTATGCTCTGCCACTGCTCTAGGACCATATAACAGATACTGGGAATGAGATATAGTATCACTCTTCCTCAATATGTCTAATAGCACAGACTGTGGTGCTGCCTATTTTGGCAGGAAAATTCTGTAATGACTTGTCCATGTGAGCAAGGAACGAACTCCTATTTCATTTCGAAGCAAGGAGGAAACAGGAAAAGAGCTACAATTCAGAGCATAAACCTCTCTGAAGTTTAGTGCCTCCTATTCTTGGTTTAAGAGCTTTCTTCTCTATCTTTCACGCTTCATTTCAGTAATCCCTTTTCACTTCATACAACTTTTGACATAAGTGATTCCAGCTGTCATTTTTCACAGCAGCTACCAGGGAAAAGAAACACACGGTCTCAGAGAGCACACTGTAAGGACATACATGACCCACATGGCAAGAGCCTAGAAAAGGTTAATGAAAACTCTAATTATCTGTCCTTGGTATGAAGAAGACAGTTAGAAACAACTATTGTAATAGACTACATCAGGAGCTGCTGATGTAGCAGGACTGCTGTTTTGAGCAACAGTGAAAAGGTGCAATGGAATGAAAATAGTCTGCTAAGTAATGAAGGTGGGAAGAAACCCCAGAGAAACCATGAAAGATAATAGGTAGAAACAGTCTCTTGCCACTTAGCTTGACCTCTATGACAAGACACCTGAAGAAGAGTATAGGCTTTGATTTTTCCTCCAAGGGATCTAGAAAGGATCTGAAGATAAAGGGCCTGAAACTGGCAGTTACCTACATTGTGTTTGTGAAAATCCTCACTAATTCTGTTATCTGAAAGCGCTTTTTCTTACACGGATGGAAAGATCACATATGATGAAAAGACTTATACCAGACAGGAGATTGTTATAGCTAACTGCCGCATAAAAGATGAGAACAGATCAAACACTAAAACTCCTTTTTAAATTGTTGGAAAATGTGCCTTTAAGTTCAAAAAGACTGAAGTCCTGACAAAGATTTACTGCCTTGTAGTTAGATACTTGGTCAAAAAATTCTGTTCAGCTAAAAAAAGTGTGTATTTAATGTTGACTGACATGACATTATTTTATCTGCTGTTATTAAAAGAAAACTGAGGTGGCTAAATTTAATAATAAATGCTGCCTTTAAATATTGTTTGGTGAGAATATCTAAACATTGAAAATGTTTACTTTAAAATTAAGACTAAAACTTAGTATCCTATACTAACTCTTATTTAGTTTGAAAGATTTTATTAAGTGCCACTTTGGCATCTGTAATGTACAGCAACTTTTGCAGTAACAGGAAAAATATTTTACAGAACTCTGAGTTGAAGCATTTTGTAAATATTTATTAAGAATGTATAGCAATCATGCAGGAATCTTAAAATTAATAGATACAGTCTGCAGACTTCTTAAACTGGCATTTGTAACTGTAAGTTACTGTAAATTTTCTGAATAAATTGTCTGAATTGCCTAACACTTCTGTAAATTATTTTAAATTAAGTTAAATTAAGAAAGAATAAGAAATATTTTAAGATACACAATCCTGAAACTGCAGACAATGTTTTCAACAAAAAACATTGAAGTTCTAAATGAATCTTTAGCAGCCGGATGCATGAAAATATATTTCTACTCATACAATCTTATGCACAGACACAGTTGTCCATAAATTAGATATTCAGTAGTTACTGTGTCCCTCTGGAAGCATCCCAATAGGAAAGTTTATTTACAGTCTTATTCTGAACCTCAGTGTGCTTGCAACTACTTCTTTCCTAGTTTCATCCTGCAAGTTGAGATAAATACAACATTGAGTAATATCAGAAACAGGCAAGTCAAAATACAGCAAGGAACTCTGTCCTGTTGCTTAATCAGCCATCTTTTCTGAATCATGAAGAGAAAGGCAGGTTTTATTTTTTGTCTCTCCTGCAGAAGGCTACAGCAGAGCTGACATATGGCTCCACTTGAAAATTGACCATCACTAATGACTCCCTGAATTTTACATTTTCTGTCACCTGAGCACATCATTTTGCAGTAATGTTGCATATTCCTAGAAGAAAAATTTTATCACAGATAGATAGTTAAAATATACTTAAATGTATACTATGTAAAATGTCCTTCTTTTCTAATTTAATGGAACTTATAAATACTTTCTTTCTATTCTTTCATGGTAGATACTTAACAATAGTTCTGTCATTTTTTAAAAACTGAAGTTAATCTGACTAGTCTATGATCTATGCACAAATTTTTATTCAGCTTTAAGTCAGCCTACTTGAAAAATTTACAAGCTTAACTTTGAAGCAATTACCTGATAATTCACATAGTACTTTTCCTTTCTCTTCTTTGTCCCTGATTCTTCTATCTTTTGAAACATCTTTAATTAAAGCAAGTTAGCCGTAGGGATCATTATCTAAAATCACTTCTACTTGTCTTATTTTGTTCAGAGGTGTCACACAATTCAAGATTGAACTCAATAAATACAGCCTTAAGGCAGTATGCAGCTGTGCTTCTTTTTCACCTGTGCCCACTTCTGTAAAAATATCTGATCTTGTCTTTAATGTTCCAAAAGCTTAGTGAATCCAGGTTAAATCCCGAGTCTGACAAGTATCAAGATGCTTGCTGAATTTTACAATTGCTCGACTCAATGAGAATACAGAGTTATCAAAATGGAGAGAGAAGTGCATTTGTGAGCATGTATTGCTTCAGATGATGCTAACAGGAAAGCTAAAATTCTTGCTCATGCTTCTCCTCTCCTTCTCCTATTTTCTTGACAAACCTGTACATAAATATAATTATTAATTTCATTAACCACATCATACATGCTTATTTTATATTACAGATCTAAGAGATTCATAAGACAGAACCTGAAGAGTTCACATCTTGCAGCCTCTGAAAATATTTCATCAAACACTATAAATGTGTATGTTTCTGGTGTTGACTGTTCTACATACCAACCCATAAAAACATTTAATCCCACTATCTCTGGTTCATCACAAGTCTCTTGACAAGGTTGAGTCATGTTAGTATACTCGAAATGCCTATTATTACCCTTTAACAGTCTCACAAAGGAAGATTCAATGTGTTTCACTTGCATGGGAACAATGAACATAATCGCTATGCCTTTGATGCAAAAGCATGATCTCTGCAATTTTGCATTTTATAAGAACTATCCACTTATATCATGATATCTGCTCCTTTCACAAACGTGTGCGTGTATGGATGATGTGTGAGATTCGTCATGAGTCACTTCAAATTTGCTTTTCTTTGTGCTGCAGAAGATTAAGTTAAGTGTAACTGTTACCAGTGGCACTTTGACCTATGTGTAACAAAGCATTTTCTGGCCAAGCAGAGGCACTTTTTCACTTAGCAAGTCATTGTCTTTGGAAAGTAAAAATATTCACTTGTTTTTTTCTCCTTCCCTTTGTAAATAAATAAATAAATAAATAAATAAATTTTAAAATAGTGTAGGGTAATACTTAAGGAAAAGGTATTTAATATGGGATGGAGCATTCTGAAATTATATTAAATTAAACTTATCTCTTCCAAAAGAAAAATTAATTCTAGCATAAAATCTGTTTTTAACAGAAAGAGAAATGCTAAAGTAGAAACAAATCTTGACTGTCTGCCAAGGACAGATAAAGCAATCTTTCTAAATACCTATTTCATAAAAGTGTTAAACTCGCCAAGATGTGAGTTTACCTCATTCAAGAAGTGAAAATAATGTGAAATTTCATGATGTAACATATTTCATTTTATTTTCTATGTCATGTCTCTCCATTCACTAATGACCTTGAGTTTAAGAACCAATACTTGTTAAACCTTAATATTCTGGAATTAAACATTAATTCCTCAGATCTATTTTTTTTTAAACGTGTCATTGTTTTTTCCCAGGTGCTCACAGCAACAAATCAGAACAAAACAAAGTAAGTCACAGCAACAAAACACATAGGAGAACTATAAATAAATAAATACAGTACTGATCATAACATTTCACAAAGTCAAAATTACTTTTTATAAAGCAATTGAGAACTAAAGGTAAA
>JAOXJM010000012.1:115866233-115877922 GCA_026413425.1 Tringa solitaria | reverse complement strand
GTACCCTCTCCAGCAGTTGCCTGTCTTTCTTGAACTGGGGAGCCCAGAACTGGACACAGTATTAAAAGGCTTAATTTAAAATGATGCCTTCAAACACTAAATATCATTCTGAAATAAGCTTAGAGATCTTAAGCTGAGCAGGTTCTTCCATTCTTTCCTTCTTACAGGATCCCTTTTGTAGGATTTTCAGCTATGTGAAATACTATAGAGGTCAGAGAAGGAAGGAACCAAAAAGTACCAAATGCATGTCTTTGGGATTGACTGTCAGTCTTCCAGACTAAAATAAAAACCTCAATAGATAGTTCTAAATGTGTGTATCGAAATGTAATACAGCTTGGCAGAGCAGGCTAACAGCAGCAGATTGAATTAATACTATAGACAAAATGTGTTCAAAACTGATGAGCCCAATTAACTTCACAAAGGATATGAAAGCTCAGATTCCAGCTGATTAAAACCTGCTTTCCTTCTGGAAGCAAAACTGATAAAAGCTGAATTATGCCAAAGTACCAAATCCTTTTACTGGGATTGGCAGATCTGAACCTATTACACAAAATTCAAAGTAAGTGGCCTAAGACCGTATATGAGTATCACAGGAGTGCGAGAGGTAAATTCATTTCAGAATGACATAATCTCTGAGCAACAATTAATACTGGCTACATAGGGTTTCTCATAAAATTGAATAAAGAAAACATCTGTTGAAGCAACCTGGCATTAAGGAAGTTGCTGTTTTCCAAAGCATGTAAATGGAGGAGCTTTGAATACTTCTGACTGAATATCTGCAACTAGAGGATGCATAGTTGAATTTCTCTGATTCTGCAGGAGACTGTTGCTGTTTTAGAATATAGCAAAGCGAATTCATACAAGGTCTATGTATATGTATGCATCTATATACACTGACCTTTGTATTTTGCTATAATGATCCTGGCTTGCCAAGGTTTAAATGTAATTTGAAAAAATGTCGATTTAATTTGTCCAATTTGATGCATTTCTAGGATACTGTACTTATCCCCAGGTTATAAACATTAGTGGTTTTTTTTGAGAAGGTGAACATGCTAAGACCCTCTCATTAGTTCTAATTCATAAAAACAAAACAACTATGGTATCTATACTGTATGCATCTGTCCAAAAAAAGAGCATACATTGACAGAAATATTTTGTGCAGTCACTGAGGTCTACTCTTTCTGCATAATATAACTTCACAGCAAACAGAATAGAGAAATTTTTATGTCATTTGTTTGGTTTTTTTTGCATCCCACATTGACTTCTCATTGTTGCGGTAGCCTTTTCCTATTTCTAGGAGGCAGGATTGATGAGGCGGGATTTGTGTTAGCACAAGTATGGTTTATTTTAAAGACTTCTGCTATCCATATAACTGATGGCGTATCTAAAGAAAGCAAAACATGCCAATAAAGAACACCATAGTAGTGGGTCTGCTGGAGAAATACTCCATGGATTCAAACTTGCTAGAAAAAGAAACAGAATACGAAATGTACCAGATACACACTTCAACCTAAACGCTGCCTGGCTAAAATAATTTCCTTGTAACCAAATGAAAGGTAAAAAAAGTAACTGCTGACAACTTTTGCTCTCCCCACCCCCCCCCAAACCTTCCTTTAATAACCATCTTCTCTTGTGAAAAAAACAGAACATGAGAGAACAGATTAATACTTTATAACTGAAGTGGGAAGTGAGTAAGAACCTCCTTTTTCTTATTGCTTCGCTTACTTAAAGCAGTTTTATTGCATTATTCTAATTTAGTTTATGACATTTATTAGAGAGTCTGTGTAGCAATCAACTAGTATTTCAGTTACAGAGAGTGAACAACACTTGAAGAACACTTGGATTTTAACTATCCCGTGGTTTGTTCTAGATAATTCTTCCCAGAGGAGCCCTTAGAACTAAGTCATAGGCCAGAGATCATGTTCTAGTGGCAGGAAATTCTGGCTGTGAGATACTCATTCTTTTTACAGTATTACTTGCCAGATATCTGGATATACTGGTAATAATATGAGCACAGAGAATTTCTCTTTAGTGCACACGGAGTAAATTTGAGCTAATAGTAAGCTGTAAGAGATAGCCCCCTATTCTCAATATGTAGCTTTCCTAACTAGAAAAACTGAGCATGATTTGTTTAAGACAAAAAGAATAAATTAACTTGCACTTGTTCAGCACAGGTTCAGTGGGCTAGCATTGTATCAAGTGTTGTCTTATAATGTGTTATTATTTTTTGAATTTTTTTTTTAAATCTTCTTGTCAACTAATTAGTTCATTTTTTGCACTTGCACTTAATCAGCCATGTTACCAATTCAGCACATTATTTGATTTACAGAAAACCAATTATAATCTAAATTTTAAATTTTCTTCTTTCAGAATGTTATCTTTAAGTTTCTTGAGTGGAATGACAGTTTCCATTATTCTCTCTGGATGAAAAGTAGAGAAGCAGCTTTATGAGAGTATTTCATTCAAGATGCTGTCTTCATCTTTAAATTATTTGACACTATGTCACAGTATTTACCACTTCTAAAAGAGAGAAATAATATACGTTCTGTTAGACCACACAGATAGGCTTTAAAGGACAGCAGTGAGGATGCGTTTTATGGGTAAAAGTTGAGTCTAAACTTTCCTTCTGAAAAGTATTGGAAGAATATATTAAGATAAGTCCTGTCAGTCATCATCCTTAAAAAAACAACAAAGTCAGCAGTGAGATTATTTTTCCACAATTAAGACTAACTAGTAAGAAATAAAAAGCTAGCATATGCTTATGCTTATAAATACTGGTATTGGAGTCTTTAGTTGGACTTGCAGTTTGAACTATTTTTTAAAGGACAACCTACTCAGTAGGCTTCCCACAAACATGCTGTTGGCAAAGCCCTCATTAAAACCTTAGTGGAATTTTAAATTTGCTCCAACAGTAATACATCCAAATTAACATCTTCTTGTATCCACCTCAGGAAATGTTGCCTTGACATTTTTTTTTAACTGAAATGGAAATTTCTATGGCAGTGGAGAAAACATAGCTTCATGAACACAAAGTAACTTTGTTTAAGTTAGATTATTCCTAGTATTTGAAAGCTGATTACTGAACAATACAGAAAATTAATAAAATACATAAATATACCTACTCTTGCCTATTGTGCAGCACCCTAGTCTTCTGAACCCGGATCCTTTCTCTTGCTCTAGGTTAAAACTCCACAGGGGTAAAGACTGTATACTTTAAAAGTGTAGCCCCCAGCACCCTGTTAATCAATAGAAAAATAATTGCTGATACCCTGGTGGTGACTTTTTATTGAGACCAAGTACTCAATCCTGAAGAGCCACCATGAGCATGACGCTTGCTGTCCTGAGGTCTCAGTTCTAGCACCGTCACAGTGGTCACTTAAGTGCAGTATGTAGATTTCAGTATTGTTGTGCTTGATGATTTCTGGAGTCATTTAATAAAAGCAACTTGTGCTAAAATATAATTAGGAATCAGAAGGTTAACTTGATGGACTGTAATGGCTAGTGCTATGCAAATTTAACCTAATCTGATTATCCTTTATGTCCTTAAACGCGGTGAATCTGTGAATTTACTGAGCTTTCAGAATTTCCACAGTCACTCAGAAAAAGATGTTCAATAACAGGATCATATCACACTTCACCAAACAAATACCTCACGGTCCTTACTCTAGTATTATTGTGAAATAAAAATGATACAAATGTAAAACTGCTAGAAAACCTAGTAGAATTAACTATATTTCACCCTTTTTCTGAAAATTTTTACAGCTGAGTATTTCTGAGGAGGATAAACTGATAGAGTCTGTCACAAACTTTACATGAGGTCAAACAAAAGTTCAGGAAACTCCCATTAAATTAATTACACACACAAAAGTCATAGGGGAAAATTCAGGGAATAATTAACAGAGCAGATAGAGGGCACGTCTTCCTTCTTGCCAATTTCTCTTTCCAGCAGCCTATGCAACTAAAATTATTTGCACATAGCTGTTGTTCATATGTTAATAAAAAGACAACAGAGGATCTTGTACAACAGGATCATATGCAATCATTATGGTGTTAATGCTTGATATTTCCTCCTACAACCAGAGCAAACCCAAGTTGATGACTTCTTTCCATTATTTCTGGATCAGTGAATGAATCATTCACTGTGTATCTTCCCTATAATACTTCCATAACCTTTCAAAGGACCAGTGATATACCATAGCTCTTAACTTTTTTTGCATTGTTTTTCCCCTGGTAAACAGTGACTGACGGGAGAATCAAAGATACTGACTGAAGGAAACTTGAGGGATCACATTTTCTTTTATTAAATCATTTTTTTCCCTGTTTCTCAGGAATTGTTATGAGTATTTATATACAGATCATTGCATTTCAAATTATATATGCATTCTGATATATGCAATCTTTTAATGCATGCAGCTTTTATGTTAAATTCTATAGTTCTATATATTTATTTTTTAGTGTGTCATACTTTAAATGGGCTCACACTTTGCCAAGCTGTGATTAAAGTTAGTGCTTATACACTGTTTCTATGAAAGAAGAAGCACAAACACAAATTCATGTAAAAGGGCATTTGGACACACTGAGAGCAGCAAGTAACAGCTGTTACCACATTCAGATATTTCTTCAGGATTAATTCTTTTTCTGGTACAGCTTTAAGTGAGTAGATGCAAGTTAACTAATAGGATATGCCATTTGCAAAAGTATCTTTCACGCTACTACACTGAACACCTTGAAATGAAGCACTTTATGGTGTTTGTACTTTATCAAGCTTCTAAATGTGTTCTAAATAAGGGTTTTGTTACTGATTTAATATGGCATACGAATCTAAACTTTTGAGTTATCTATATACATGCAGTGTATATAGTGCAACATATATATTCAAGGCACTAAAAAGCAGCTATCTGGGGTTCACCTCTGATCTGCATGACAGAGATCAAAAAATGGATGCATCCCAAGTCCAATACTTAGAATGCAGGTCCTGGGGTTCAGCAGCTATTACTCATTTACAAAATATAAATGTTATAATATTGGATTGGGATTTTCTCAATCATTCTTTAAAGAAGGGAAATCACTTCACAAAACACCAAAATTGCAAAGCTTCCAATAGTGGTCCACCATTTCACATGCATTCTGTGAGAGACGTTGTTTGTCTGCTTGTCAATTAGAAAAAAAAGATTTAATTTTGATCTGACAGTCATCTATACCTGTTACAAGCTGCTAACATCTTTTCACTGCTGAAGAAACACAAGCAGAAATTGCAACTGCGCTATTGTTTTGTCAAGGCAGAAAGAAAAAATAACGTTAATCAGTCCTACTACCAATCTCACTCTCCCACCAAATTTTGGTCACTATCAAGAATATAGAATAATAAAAACAGTATTGGATTTTGAATGTTATGTGGTCATTCTTGATTAACATTGGAACATACTGTTCCTATGCAGGGAGAAACTGATGTATTGAGAAGGATGAGATGTTTCATTTCAAAATAAGGGCATGCTGTGCCACTGCACCTCTTCCAGAAAAGGTTACTACATGACAGATTCAACATTTCAAAACTACGTATGTCAGAAAAGCATTTCACTAGTTTTGAATAAGCGAAGGTCAGAACTGAGAAACCTGCAAAATGTGAAGGACTGCAGCTCTGCAGCTGTCAGTAAAGGGAAAGACAGCAAATGTTTTTCACTGTTGGAGTGCATATTCTAGTGCTTTAATTAAAAAAATAGAAATCAATTCTTCATTGACTGGAACTTCTCTAGCTCCAGATTTAGAAAGGATACAAAGAAAAATAGATACATATTTAGACATTTTTCTACCTTAGAGTAACAATGATTAAATAAAAAACTACAAATGAAAAGTACACAAGAGAAAATACAGCATGATCTCCATGATAGAAGAGTGCTCCATATGGCGAAATTAGTATTAGCGTGATTCATAGGAATTCAGGAACTGAATGAGGATAACTAAAAGTGATACTGGATACAGCTGCTGCTGGAGCTCTGTGAAGTGACAGGAGATATCTATGAGCCTAAAGGTTTGCTTTTCATGGGTACAAAATAAAATTATCAGTGGTACAGATTAACAGTAAATCTAATTCATTTCGTGTTATCGGTCTGCTCAATTCTGTGTCCATTACCCAGGGAGATACCATCTTATGATTTCCAGTGTTGTTTTAAGTCATTCGTGTACTATGAAGTGCTGTGATTCCTCTCTGCCCTTTGATTCCACGTTAGCAACCTGTGCCCTGCAAACCAGCACTACCTCAGTGCATGGTACGAAAGAATGAATGTGAACCTATGCCATCACATCCAGGCAAGTTAGAGTGCAGCTCGGAGCTTATTAGTTGACAGTTCCCCAGTACAGATGCTTTTGACCTTATGCTTTGTTGCTTTGCATGAAGAGGGACAAGATAACATTGGTGCAATAAGTCTTTTGTTAGGAATTTCCTCCCATCTTTTGGGGAACTACTTTGCTTCAAAACCTGTATTTTACTGGAGATCAAGGAGACATGAAAGTCCTCTATTGTGTACAAAGTTTATCTGAAAAGCACTTCACTTTCAGCATTTGCTATGTGTTCACATGTCTTCCTAGTTTTGACTTTTGTTTTATTGAAAGAATTCAAAAGATAATAGTAAATAATAGTGTCACCCTGTGACACTTCCATAACAGTAATGTATTTCTTTTTCTGCTTGATTGGGAGCTAGTTTCATATTTCAATTATTTGCTGATCATTATTATGGTAATCTGAGTTTGAATTCAAAAAGTCAGATCAGTTTCTCTCCTGTGTTGTTAAAAATGTTGTGGGATTAATTGTAAGTTGCATAGTTCAGTGAATCTAATTATTTTTAAAGCTGAATCTCATATGAAAAACCTGACAGTGCTCCAGACCTCACTGTGCTGATTCCCATCTTACTTGCCCTCACTGAAAATTGCTACTTTCCCTCTCCTACAGAAGCTCTATGTTTCCTATCATAAATTTCAAGTGAAGCTTGGAGCTGAATTTGGTGAAGTAATGATATCTCACCAGTAAAACTAGTCTCTTTGGTAGTTAGTGAACTACTGATTTAAGCACTTTAAGACCTATTATAAGTCTTCACTATATAATTATTTGCTTATATGTTTTTCTAGGAATTTCTAGAGGTTTCAAAGATACTTTGTTTCTGTACCTGACTGCATTTGGTAGGATTATTTATTAGCTCCTAATTATTGTTTTCTTGTTGAATATTAAGCTGAAGGTAAGTACTTCCAGATGATGCAATACTTAAAATTTAGTTTCTGCTTAATTCTCCCTATGCATATGATATATTTGCAGACACTTCACTGTAAAATAAATTCATTATGATTGAAAATACCTGTTCCAAAGTATGAACTCAGAACAGATTGTGTTGCAGCTATAAAAACATGGCTCTTTTTTACTTCACAGTAGGTTTAGTTTTTAGTTTTGGTTGTTATGCCACAAGCTTTGCCAAAATTATTCCTTTACTAGACGGTAATGATTTAAATCAGCCTGTTGGATAATTTGCCTGGAGCTCTTAATACCTATTTTTGTCCACTCACATAATTACATTGTTATCTAGAGTTTAATAGAACATTGCAACATTTAATTAAAACTGTGTAGAGCGATTACTATTTTGATTAAACCTGGGTTTGGAACCAGCCAATTTGTCGACATGCACTCAGCATGTCTGGCTTTCTACTAAAACCCTTCATTAAGGTCACATCTGCTTCCCTTGACTCCTTCATCAAAAATAACCTTGGTGTTTACTCTATTTTATGACCATAATATTTCTCAGTGAAAGAGTCCTTCAAATCTATTTAAGATTGCATCCTTTAGCTCCTTAATATTTCCATATCGGGGGCATAGAGATCGCCTTAAGTCAATATCCAGCTAATCCTAGAGCAAAAACTCACCATAGCTACTGAAGTTGTCTGCCACTCGTTTCCTATGTTTGGCAAAAGGAAATTTTAGAGGACTAATATGAAACTTTAAACTTTATCCTACTGTATTGTGAGAGCACCAGGAGATAAAGAACTATGGGACTAAAATACCCCGCTGTTGTATCACATAAATCTCTTCTGTTACCCTTTAAAGGTTAGAAATTGCATAAAATGTAATATAAGCATCACTGGTGTACTAATATATCCTAGAATGTGCATGAAGGGAAGACTTTGCTCTCATTCAACTCTGATTTTATACGTACGTGACTCAAGCTTTTGAGAAAAATAGCTGGAAAATTACTCACAGCAGCCTTAAAACAGCTTAAAAAAATCCTGAACAGTTCAGATCCATGTCCTTCTAGTAAAGAAGCAAAGAAGAAATATACTTTTCTTCTCCCCCCTCTGAACCACCCTGCCAGCCCTGCTTTAAGCAGTCATTTACAAATTATTATTTATAATAAAAATATCCTATTCTGCTATGCTTTTGTACAGGTCCAAGCAGAAGTAAAATGATTCCCATTCTGAGATTCATGTGTTTGTTATTTATGCTAGCAACCTGAAAAGTTAAGGGTGGGTGGACTTAGGAGAATTCTCTTCTAACCCAGATTTCAAAATGTAAATGGATGTTGCATTACTTGGTGATTATGCAGAACTGAACAAAAAGGGGATTTTATGAGAAATAAGACTTAAGCCTGCCACTGCCACTTACTCATTACAACTAGAGTTCAGAAAATTAAAACGAACTACATGAAGCTGTGTTACTGTTGCCAGTTCCTGAAATTCCCGGTTAACACTTGAGAAGAACAACCAAATCTGGCTGTTACTCGGTGTTCCGCCTCTCAATATATGAACTATCAACCTTGTCTAAAACCGAATGGCAAAAAAAAATAAAACACCAAAAAACCCCAAACCGTTTGACCTCAATGCAGCCATGAGAGTTCTGTATTCTCCTTGGACAGGACGGCAAACTTGACCAGGTGATCCAAAGGCAGTGGTTATGTCTTTTGCACAGAAAAAGTTGCCATAGATCTAATTACACCAGAGGAGAAATTTGTGTTGGTAGGCCCAGTGCTGAAAAACTGTGGGTGATAAGCACCATATATTCTTGCCCTGAGCTCAATATTAAGTAGTTTATGTATTTATATGGGTTGTGACGAATGCTCATCAAGAACAGACAGAATTGCAAAGGCATAAATCAATGCTTGGTCTTACACTCAGACCATTGTTTCTTGACAGCGTGTCCAATCATATATGAACTAAATGATGCAATAATATCGGTGAGATATTAAAAGTTACCTGGGCTTGCATATCACGTGTGTTGAAATCTTTAAAGTGTCCGTTCTTGCTACCAGCGTTTCCCATTTTTATGATTAAGAATACTCTCACAGCAAAGTAAACATGAAATGGTTATCAGGGTGCACAAAGACAAAACAGATCTATCACCATGGGGATCCCTTCTCTGATTTTGAAAGATGAGAATGTCTGGTGTTCTGCCCAAATAAATATGTTTTGTGAGGGAATTTTATTTTATTTTTTTGAATCTCTACAGTCACCTAATTAAGTCTAAAAGATTCTTGATTCCAAAGACTTAATATTGGGCTCTCTCAAAGCAAGAGAAGTCCAAGAGTTGTTCAGTAAACTGATATGCTAGTTTGCAACCAGCTTTGGACAAACAGGGAAGTTATGATTTAGTCCCTAAAGGAGACCATATTACCTCTTCCACATCCATTCATAGAACTTGTGCTCTGTTTGTTCAGATATAATTCACGTTGAAAAATTTCAAATAATTCCAACAGGAAACTTGGTGAGATAAATTCTAGAAGACTAGAATTCCACTTGTTTGGTTTATGAAAGAAACATAAATTCAAGATCGTATCAAGCTTTCTATCAAATAAAAAAATTAAAAACTTTTTAGGCTTATCATGCTATCGTGCAAATGTGAACACTTTATCTTGTATGAAAATTGTATTAATCATCTGGAAGTATTCCAGTGAAGATCACAACTAAATCTGTTCGGAGTCAGATGGGATACCAGATGACCTGTAACAGGTCCTGTAGCATTTAGAATGCACATCCATGAAGGCTCAGCCAGAAGAATGGGAGATTTTGGTTGAGCAGTACACTGATGACAAATAGAGTTATATCAAAGAAGACTTGAAAAGAATAAATGCAGTTGTTTAAGAAATTATTTCAAGGACATTTTAAAGGCACGCTTGCTTTGAATGCAACTTAACAGTCAGCTTCTGGGGGCTTTTATTCAGAAGCAGGCCTTAGGTAGCAATGAAGCCCAGGATGGCAGAAAGCATAAATTTCCTCAGGGAGCATGAAGTTGTACAGGGAAACTGTGCCAGAATAAGATACCCTGGAAAAATATCCTACTCATACCATGGGTAATGTTATGAGTTGTACGATAAAAATATCCAGTCATTTGTTCACCTGTGAGTAGGTCTCAGTGATTCTTCTCTCAACAGTAAATTGAGGTATTTTTGTCAAATCATACTCTGCAATCTGACAGATCAGCACTGCTGGACTCAGATAGATAAGCACTGTATATTCAGCTAGGGCAATGTAAACATTTTGTATGTTAAAGTAACTATCATAGTTGCTAAGCTCGCCAGGAATCTTACTTATAAATCATTGTAGTAGGTACCAATCATATGCAATTTGCTACTGATATCATAGACTAGCAATTTCAATTGTTACTCTAATTTTAAAAATAGAATAGGGGAAAATAGGCATTTTTACTATTTCAGAGTAGCTTTTTTTGAGTAAACTCTCAGAAAACAAAGGTTTGTTAAACAGAAATGTTTTCATAAAAATGTGTACATTAGTAGTAGTAGTACAAATATTAACTGGGAATATTTTTCATAGAATCATCCAATGCTTTAGGTTGGAAAGGACCTTAAAGATCAGGTTCCAAGCCCCTTGCCATGGGCAGGGACACCTCCCACTAGAGCAGGTTGCTCAAAGCCCCATCCAGCCTGGCCTTGAACACTGCCAGGGATGTCCTCTTTGAAAAGTTTGGCAGAAGAGACTTACCCCATCTTTTATTAATTCATTTTATTAATTCAGATTACCATTAATCCAGATGAGCATCTTAATTTTCACACTATAAAGATTATTTATCCACTTAAAAAGACTGAGAATAAACAGTTTTGACAGTTTTATTTTCTAAAAAAATCTCAGCTAAAAGGAAAAAGAAAAAAAACTACCACACAAAACAAACCCCATAGCCTTTAAAAAAAATTTAATGAGGAACACATTTTTAAGGGAAACATTTGAAGTGTGTTTAACTTAATGAAAATAGTTGATCATATTCTTTGGGAGTAGATGTTTTCTGTGAGTTGTCCTCAAAATCCCTCTGTGCATAATATTCTTATGTCATCCCAGGCTAACATCCCTGAACCATCAGCAATATTTCTAAGTTCATAACACAGATATAAATAAATTCTTGTGATCATGCACAATTTAATAGATTCTGTGTTTATCAGTTGTGACTTTCCAGTTTATCTGTCTTGTCAGGAGGTAGTAGTGTCTTGTCAAGCTCTCTAACAACTCTTCACATAAAATAAATCTGGAATGCATGTTTCAGTGCATGAATGAGGTGTCTATGTAACTTGTGTATTTAGTTTGAGAATTTTTTCTTAGTTAACTTGAAGGAAATTGCAAACAGTTTAGGTCTGGAAGCAAGGCTTTCTGAATCATATAAGAAGAGGCCATATACCTTTTCATGATGGGTTTATTACTCTGAGATCGG
>JAOXJM010000012.1:115816921-115827334 GCA_026413425.1 Tringa solitaria | reverse complement strand
ATATATACACACATACCTATATCTATACATATAGCCTTTATCTATCCATAAAGCCATATGTGTACATTTTCCCTAGAGCAGATACATTGTTCTTGGTTCAAATGACCTAATTTTCCTCTTTTGCTAGAGACAAGCTTCTTTACAATTAGCATTAAGGAAAAGGTTATTCAGAGTAGGAACTGATAAAGTAGACATCTAAGTTTTTCTTTAAGTTCATGAAAAAATTGGTAGGGTGAATTATTTCTGTATTCATTTGGGTTGATTTTCAGCATTACTGAATATTTTTTTATAAGCCCAGAATATGTGTCCTACTTTCTACTGTTTACATAGAGTAATAGTATTTCCAGAAAAAATGGGAGAGTTTTGTGCACAATTTTACTCTGACATAAATTGGCACAAATCCATCAGCCTTTAATATTTGTGATTCCCATCTCAGTGTAGTCAACTGCTGTCAAATACCAGATGGGTAAAATTAATTATTAAACTGAGCAATAAATAAAAACTGTAATTTTTTATTAGTAATCAAATTAACAGGAAGGATTAATCCTACCACATAACCATTTGGATACCTGAGGGGAAAGAAGAATTTTCAATTAATATCACATTCCCTTGACATAATCTGGGAGAAGAAAGGAAGGAGTGTTCTTCTATCTAATCAAATACAGCAAAACAAAATTATAAAGAAACAGATTACTTTTCTGTTAATTTCTGCCTTGCTCTCCACAACAAAGGGACTCCTTTCACACACATTTCTGTTAATGTTCCATTCTAAAGAGTTCTAGCCAGTTAAAAACCTTCTGTTTCTTGCAACTGGCAAAAAAAAATCTTATCAGCTATGACTGAACAGCTTAATATTCTTTTACAACAGAAAATACTTTTCATTTTCAGTCACAGAATACACCTTTGACTTTCTGCAACACGTATCTTTGATGTAGAAGAAGCTTAGCTGCAGAGAAAAGAAAATGAGACATGTGAATCCAGACGTATACTTCAATCCCAGCTGTAAGCACTCTATCTATAGTGTTCAGAATGCTGTCCTGCCACATTTATTGGTTTTGATCTGTCCACAACCACATTCAATTTAATCATTTAAATATTGGTATATGTGATAGTATTGGCTAACTGATGTACAAGGATATACATTTTGCTTTCAGGTTGTGAGTCAGTCACGATGCAGAAGCATAAAGGTTTATAAAACCATGTGAAACATCTGCTTTTTCCAGTAAAATGAAGGAAACAGTTTTGGACAGAAAACACTATCTCTGTAAGTCATGAAATTGCCACTAGAGCAGAACAGACTCCCCTCCTCCCCTATTAGATGGACATCAGATGAAATGGAAGCATGAACTAATTTCTGCAAAAAACAAACAGAACACCTTTTTCAAGTTTGATAGGAAGAATAGAAAATATAATTAAAAATTTAAAAAAAATAAAAAATATATATGATGATATAATATATATATACTGATATTTATCAATGAACTTTCACCCTTATTTAGATATATACTAAATGTATACATATATTCTTACAAAGTTTTGAAAATGTAACTTTGAAGGTGGAAAAGTGATGCTTCCTTACAGATACATCAAGGACCTTCTATCCATTTGTTAATCTGCTATGCTATGATTATTCAATTAGTGAAAATAGTTTTAGAAAAACAGACAGTGGGGAAAAGGATCATTAAAAAAAATAATAATTCTTTCTCTTTCCTGTCTAAGTTTCAAAGTGCTTTGGGTTCTTCTTTGTGTTATTTGCTGTTTTGTGGTTTTGGTTTTTTTTCTCTGACATTAAATACAGATTTTCACCATTTAAATTTCACCCTTTTTACTTTATAAAATTAAACATTTTTCTCACAGCATGGAACAAAGGAAAATATCAAATGCTAAATTTTTCCTGCTGTGAGACATTCTTGAAGGCTGAATTTCAACCTTCTGATCAGCTTCATGCAGGCATATGAAAGAAGTTTTGAAAAGAGAGATGTTTGAGTGGCAGGCTTTGAAAAAAACACTTGAAAAAATGTGGGCTGGAGAGGTTAATTGTTTTCATTTTTGTACTTTAAGTATGCTTGCCTTTATATTGTTTTTTAGTATAAACACAAACAATAACTCTATTACAAGCTTTCTAGAAGCTCAACTAGCCATAAGTAAGGTTAGATTTTATTGTATTTGAGTCAGAAAGAGTAAAATAGTTTTCAAGGTAAGGCCTCTCAGGAAAATATCGTTTTATTGGAGAAGTTGACAGTGGAAGTAGAATTTAGCAAGAAGCATTATCTAAATTGCTTTCAGCAGTTATTTGTACTGCAGTGTTTACTACAGTGCTTAGTGACTGCAATTGATTGGGACTTAATTATGTTGATAAAATAATTATAGCGATGACCCCAATCAGAAGAACCTTGTGCATAGTACTCACTCTCATTTTCAACATAGGCTGAAAATCAACTCCATCACAGGCTAGCAGTTCTTTATAAGGGCCTGTAAGGAGAAGGGTTAAGAAGAAGATCACACTGATTGTCTGAAATACCTAAAGATTACTGGGGAGACAAGATTTTAAGGCAATATATTTTAATAATAAATAGCTGATCTCAAACAAATTCTATCTTTAAATGCATGTTTGTGAAAGAAATTATGCACAGAAAACCTTCATTACCATTAAAATGGTAAACAGACATAAATTTAAAAATCTGTTCAGATATGTTCAAAGGCACTTGTCTTCCATTTTCTATTTTCATTCACATTTTCTAGCTATAAGCCTAATAGGAATTAGAAGAGTAGTAACTTCATTTTACCTGCAGAAAAATAAGAAGAAGCATGAATTGAGTGCATTAAGGCTTTTTACTTTCTGGGGTTTTTTGGCCATCATCAGTCTGAATAAAACCTAAAAAAATAAACATTGTAACATATTTCTGTCCAGGGGAGCAGTAAATAGAGTCCTTGATCATACAGGTAACTTCTTTATTTAATGAAAGCAGTAACAAAAAGGAATATGTTGGAAATTTTTGATGGCTTTCTAAAGTTTTCATTGCCGGATACATTGCCGGATTGGTTTTCATTGCTGGATACAGAAAATTCCATGATCTATCTGAAATTATCAGCAATTGAATACCAGAGGCTGACTCTCTAAATTACTCATAGGTCTGCTGTCTTTTCAGTGGGCATATAATAAATATAAACATACTGTGTGTCTGCGTATAACTGGAAGTCATGTAGACCACTACAAAGAAAGAGACCATCTGATTTCTTCTCTTTTTTAGAGGAATATCCCTACTGCAGTGTGCTTTTAATGGATCTCAGCTCCTGGCATCGATATTGCACAGTCTTTTTAAAACTGCATTGCCATCAAGTAGTCTATAATCAACTGCTGTTGAAGACAGTGGGAGCTGTAGGGCTCACAAGAGCATGGAGAAAGAACAGATGGACCAAGACTGGAGGCAGCCAACAGCCAGTCACATAATGAACAGCCCTCTTGCCAGGCCCTGTCCAAATTTTTCAGCCTTTGGGCTGTAATATTCATTTCTTCTATCCTCATGAGCTACACAACTGTTTTGATGATATTTACTATATGCCTCCTGGGCAAGCTTCCTCAGTACCTGCAGACATAAAGCATTTGTAAGAAAAGTCTTCTGCTAATGATGTGTTCCCAGCCTAAAGCTGTACTCAGGATACAAATTCTTAAACCCTTTTCTTATAATTATGCTCATTCCTTCAATACGGGAGAGTATGAGACATGGACAATAGTGACTGCTTCAGTGTCCCTAGTCCCTGACAATTTGTTACACTGACTGTAGATAACACTAGAAACCAGATTGTGCAAACATTGGTGAGCCACTGGCAATGATGCTGTTTGGTACTTAGATGTGCAGAGTTTTCTACAAGGTCTGACGTCTTAGAAAATCAAGATGGTGCCTTCCACAAATAACATGAAGGCAACTCCTACTCAAAAGAGAATTAAAGCAAGAACTCTATGCTGAGATGGCAAGAGAATATGAGAAAAGCAGCCATGGGTGCAATACTTTATACTGCAATATCAAAGAAAATGTTATTTCGTTCCAGCGGCACATAAAGGTCTCAGCCAATTACTCTACATTGGTTAATCAACTACCTTAGTGCACTGGATCACAACCTCTAATATGAAATGTCAGTCTGCATGTTTCAAAGACATAGTCACTGACCTCCTATAGATTATTTCCTTTCATACTAGTACTTCACCATGGTTCATACAAAAAACCCCTACTTGCCAGGGTGGCTCGCTCTATTTAACCAGTTCTCCTTGAAGAAATTATCTCTGTCACTTTTTCTATTTATATTTGGAATTGTTTCAGTGGATTTAGCAGAATAAGAGCTACAGGGAAGGGAAGGAGAAATATGGTGACCTTTATGGAAGGAAAGGATAAATAGAAGTTTTAAAAACAAGTGAAAATCAAAGATAAAGCTTCATGATAAGCAATAATATGTCAGAATATGCACTCACTTAGAATATAGGTCTAAGTTCAGAACAAATTAAAAATACAAATTTAAGCTCTGGCATTATCTATTTTGAAGTAAAAAAAAGTGTTCAAAAAGTTTAATTTATGCTCTACCATTTACAGAGGTATCTCTGTAAATTTATTCTCAGGTTCCATTGGTGTAACTGTACAGATATTGCTGTTGACCTAGTTACCTCTTCATTAATGTTATATGCAGTATAGTACACCACTTTTTCTATAAGTGGGAAAGGAAATATTATTCAAAGTGGCAATGTTTCCTGCATAAAATGATATTTAAAAAAAAAACAAAAACACAACAGCTTTCTAATCCTTCACAACACATTTGTGTATGTTCATAGGTTAAAATGTTTGTCTTTAAAAACAACAGGGAAAGTACGTTATTTTGCATGCTGTTGGAGCTGTATTATTTCAGTAGTTATAGATTTACTTTATTGACAATCATTTTGCAACCAGTCAACTGAAACTGCAATTTGTACAGAATGCCATTCTGTGTCAACATGAAATATATTAGAAAGACATGTGAGGTTAGCATAATGTAAACAAAAGATGGATAGTAGTCAAAAGAATATAACAAGGTAGAACGAAAGCCTTGTGCATTAATTTGCCCCAGCTTCACAAAAAATAAAATCTTCTGCCTATTTACTCAGTGAATATGATTGGTAGCAATTGATGCATAATGATGTTCACAGTTTTATAAGAAAATAGAAATTAAAAAAAAGCTGCAAAGTAATGCTTTTTTAAAATTTCAGACTTGAACAACATATGGTATTATAGGCACCTTTGCTAAAGTTTGCTATCATAAATGATGCAGCAGTAGTGATAGCCTGTTTCACTTTTGCATGAAACTATCCCCATAGGGTTGAAGAGTGCTGTTTCTCAACTATTCCAGCAAAATGAGTGATTGGTGTTGATTCCATAGTAACATTGAAAGTATTAGAGCTTTGTCTTGTGTGAGCAAACTGCTTGGGCAGCATGCACTTGTAAAATGTAAATGTAAAAATAATCTTCACCTGTTCCCAAAGGAAAGTTTCATGTTAAATCAGTATTTTCTTTTGCACCTTTCCTCTTCAGGGTAAATCAGGTATAGCCTGATTTAGAGAATGTTCTTTTCCTCCAAGAGTTTGTAGCATATTAATTCCACTCAGACTTAAATCAAGCTCTGTGTAAGTGCCTATCAGAATAATGAGAAGAGGTCTTATGAAAATCAAACTAATAGAGTTGAAAAGTTATTGATTTTCAATTTCAATTGCAAAGACATAGCTAAATATTTTTAATCCATACCTTTTTAGTCACCAAAACTGTTTAGACAACTCTGTAAGAATAACACTGTAGTAATAAACTGAGTAAAGTTTCCTGTTTTAATTATATGATTCATGTTCAGTTATCCATGGGCTGCATAATTGTTGCAAAACCATTTTATAGAAGCCTAAGTGCACACCAGGTATAAAATGTACTGTGCTCTGTCACCTTTCAGACTCAGGTTGTACATGATTACAGAAGACCATTGGTGACATATTCTTTTGGGATTTATATCGCTGTTCTCATTTTGTATTCTTATAGGTTAATTTAGATTTTGGTTTATCCATGGTTTGCTTAATCCTTATTACCCTCACTTTCCTTCTTACTCCAGGCAACTTAGAATCAATTAGTAGAGTAGTGTTAACAACACAGTTATCTCAATAAAGTATTAAATTTCTTCTTCAGCATTTTCCTGCAGCCTTCAATTTCAATTACATGTTCATAAAATTAGAGAAATGATATCACAGCATGACCTCTATAGAGATACCAAAATGAACTGTCAAGAAATCAGTCAACTGTTACCTGCAAAAGCATCCTTTGGTTAGCAACTGATGCTTGAATTACTTGCCTGAATCAAGTGTTCAAAGAGGGATGCTTGCCTCTGAGTAAAATCCACTCCAAGAAAATGAAGTTTAAGCCAAGGCCGCTGCATTAAATACAAGCCACCAGATGGCAGCCCGATTGGCAGGTCTTCCTTACAGAAGAGGGGGATATACTGCAGAGAATAGTACCTGGATAGTGTGATGCTCTTCTACATCTTTGTGCACCAAGGAAACATATTAGTTACTTGTAGATTTTTGCCTGAGATTGTTGCTGTGTGACAGAGCTCCTGCACACAGCACAAGGATGTCTTAGTGTTCCTGCTTTTTATTCCAAAACATGCAATGTGAGTTTGCTCTTTTCAAAAGCACCCACTCCCTTGAGTTTTTCTTTTCTTGACTGTATTTCCCTTTCTTCTCTGAGGCAGAAAGATCAGAATCCTCTCTGTAATATCTTATGCTGAAGTTGGGGGGGGGGGGTTTCATCATTTAAATTTAATAACAAAAAGAGCCAGAATCAATTCTGTGTCATTTTTCCCCAGAATTTAATTTCATAGGAAAAAATCCCACAGAGAAAGCTCCATTTTTATTTCTCTCTCTCTCTTTTTTTTTTTTAACGTATGCTTATTTTTTTCTCATCAATGAGGCAATTTTTGTGTCAGAGCTCAAAGAACATCACAACCCTGATTTTGTTGTCAATAGTAAAAAAGATGTAAGGAACTATGAAGTGCTAAAGGAAAGTCTTCATATCTCTTACCAGCCCTAGTTCCGTGTGTGTCTTTGTGCATTTCCCCAGTGTTTGCTGACACTTTTAATAAACTTGCTGTCCTGGACTTGCCAAGTTTCTTTATAGAATCAAGGATCACTGTCCATCTGTTTGGCTCCATACAGTAGCTCTGTGAACAGCAGTGAGAAATTATCCGGATTGTGTTTCTTCACAGGCTGTGGACAGGCAATAACAATCTATTATTGACTACTCCTGCTTTAATGACTTACTGCTCATAACTGTATCCATGTTAAGTGGCTACATGGCTTTCACTAACCTGTTGCTTTTGCAGAATGAAAATGTTAGCTTGAACTACCACGTGTATTTGATAGAGTCCAGGGAAGTAAATTTACTTCACTGGAATTAAAGGTAATCTTGAGAGATACTCTGATGTTTCAGTATGCTCATTTTGTGTATTTGATTTACACTGATGAAGGTCACTTTCTCTTCTGGTCAACTTACATTTAAATTTCATTCTCTCTCTTATTTCTTTACCTAGGCTTTGGTAGAAATCTTACCTGCTGTTAAAAGAAGACTGTCATTGCCACTGATGGAAAGCTAGATTTTTTCCTCTTTTCTGTTTGACAATGTGATCCTTTGGTACAGTGATTTCTTCTGATAGCTTCTCTTTCTCCACATAAAAAAATAGATCCTAAATACTGTAACTGCGTTTGTAACAGTCTCCAGTGAAATCTTAAGCTAAACTGCTCAAATAATTCACACACTGGAAAAACTGGAAAAAGTACCAACAAGTCCAAAGAGCCTTGGACTTGAGTGGTGTGTGACTTGGACAGAGAGTGTGCTGTTTCAGAAGTGACACGCTCAGGGATTTGCATTCTGTTTCTCAGCACTTAGCTCCCTTTGGCTCTTCAATTATTTATTTTTATTTGCATGACACAGCCTGTGGTGATTGATTTGAGCACACTCAACTGTCCAAGGGCCCAGTAAACAAAATAAGCCTATGTCAGATCAAAGGGGGAGAGAGAGAGAGACTACCAAAACGCACTCTCTCACACAGAAGTGGACAATACTTGGCCAATTAATTGGCCATTCAGTGGCACATTCTGAATCATTTCCCTCAAAGTAAGTATATTAAACACTGTAATAGCAAAACTTTGCTAAATTCACTAGCACTAGACCTTATCTTTATGCCTCTGGCCTCTATAATGAGCTCTTGGCCCTGTGCAGAACAATTTCTCTACCACTTGCTCTGGCATTTCCAAAATCTTGAGTATCGAAAAATGATACTTTAGCTACAATTAGAAAAAAATTAGTTTGATTTGTTGGAAACAAAAGTAAAGATTTTGGACAAAAGGAAAAGAAGGGGACAGGATTGAAGCTGCATATTGTCTCTCAGTTCAGGACAGGGAAGTCTAAGTGGAGAGCAAAGGTAATCGTGAGCCCAAGGCAACACAACACCGGGGCAGACCATGGCAGATCTCTTTGTCCATTAACAAAAAAGACCCAGCTGAACTTTGGGACGTCTGTTTCAGTCACCTTGTGCTAGAAGTTGGTGCAGTACTGGCCCCTAAGTGAGGGCATTTAATTTGCAACTCAAATAGTCTCTCTCTGCAAAATACGAGGTGTTCTTTTTATATATATGAAAAGTCATTTACTGACAGTTCTTTTCCCCCCATCATTCAATAGTGTTACTCACTTTATTAAATCCTGCAGTGGAGAAACTGTCCACTTATTTTTGATGTCTTTTTTTTTTGCATTTAATGAGGATGGCTGCTCAATGTCATGGTTTCTTATTTGATATGATGACACTTACTGATAGGTTTCAACTGACGTGTGTATCATACTGAGTAGAAGGACCGAGTTACAACACACTATTTGCCTGTCATGGTTCAACATTGCCGTTTAAATACAACTGACCTATATGTTAATGGAGCTATAACCTCTGCTTTAGAGTAAACTGTGGCTCAATCAAAAATAGAGATAGAAAAAGAGAATATACTATACCGCACAAAAGGTGAAAAATTACTGTGGAAGGCAATACTTTAGCAAAATGTTTAAATCTTGGCAGTACATCAAAGTACTTGCTGGAATCATAGTTTCAAATTGAGCTGGAGTTTTTCAGGACAGTGTAAATACATATTTATATGTGCCTTAGGTCAGATTAAAGATCTGTCTTTCCCAGAATCCTGCCTCTGAATGGGGTCAGCATTGCTTAGGGAAAACCTCCTTTTAATGGGTAGAGCAATGAAAAATTCTGGCAACCTGCAGCTTTGGGAATGCCTCAGCCAGAGGATCTGTGTTTAATAGCACTTTCTAAGGGTATTTTTTTCCATGTATTTATCTAATCTTTTATGAACTTATTTATGGTTTTGGACTGAAAACATCTTGGCAAGGACTTCAGCTGTTGACTGCTTGCTGCTTGAAAAACTGCCTTTTATGAGTTCCAACATTTATTTGGTATGTTTCTGTATGGTTAGAAAAAAAATGATCATTCTCTATTTGCTTTCATCCCACCTTTTAAAACCTCCGTAATGCCTTCTCCTGGTCATTTCTTTTTTGAGATGAAGTGTCATAGTCTATTCAACAACTCCTAGTACAGGTGCAATCTCACTCCCTAGATCAGCCTTTATAACCTTCTATATACCTTTCTATCTTCTGAGGTAGAGAGAATCATTTGCTTAATGCTGTAGTTAAAATTTAGGTTTCATTAACATTGTATATTTTACAACTCTTGAAGATACACTAATAATGATGAATAAAGCCCTGAAAATCTGGAGGACCAAGACATTTCTAAATATTTCCGGAATTGCCAGCAGACTACCTGAGTGACAAAACAGTAAAAGGCAAAATTTTAAAGCAGTTTACCATGTAATTTCCAAACAACTAAAACCTTGTGATACTGATTCTTTTGTCATAAACTCAGCCAAGACAACTCAACTTCACAATTCCATGAGAACAACCATTTAACTTACTAGGGGTGCAATCATGCTAATTCAAGAGAGAAGAATTAAGGCAAAGCTCTAGAAATGTTACAGACTCAGTCTTGTAAGGTGTGGAATGTTTTGATTTTCAGCAACTTAAATGGCAGCACTGTGCAGGATCAAATCCTGTGTGTCTTTAAAAGGTGGTTGGTTGCAGAGGATTTTAAATGAAGAAAGAAAGTAAGTAACATTACAAGGAACATTACTTTTACACTTTGAAATAAATTTACACTAAGGCATTAAGTTAAATTAAAACTACAGTATCTGAAAGTAATACAGTCTTTTGGCAAATGATCATGTAGATTTTTTTCTCATTAGTTATTACATACACTGAATCTTTGTGGGGTTTTGTTGTGTTGTTTTGTTTTTTTCTGGACTAGAAA
>JAOXJM010000012.1:115758396-115769917 GCA_026413425.1 Tringa solitaria | reverse complement strand
ATAGAAATTGAATGACTGCACTGTAACAGTCTACACATCTCTGGACTACTGCATACACTACTGCATGCCCACAAAAACCAATAACATTGAGTTCAACGTATGTTACGTTTGTTCATCATGTCACCTCACGCTGGTAGCTATTATCTTAGTTATGCTGATTCTTTAATTACAAAAATAAAATAGAAATACAAATTTTCAAAAAGTGCTAGTATGAAACAGGGATATTGTGGATCTGTTTTCATTGAAAGAGTTACTGTTATTGGACTGAGAAAAGAGGAACAGACTCAATTTTTTAGACTTATTAGCAATACTGTGCAAAATCCTTCTTTTCCTAGTTTAAGTTACATTTCTTTATAACTTCTCAACAGACTGAGACTCTTTTAGACACCGCTACTGAGGAAATAAATAAAAACTACATTTTTTTTTACATATATAAATTTGCTCCTTTGTGTCTACTTGACTTTTCCTAATATTTTTTTTTTTTAATCTTATCTTCAGTATGTGTTTCTGGGGTTTGTATTTATTCCATAAGCATCTGTTGTATTTGAAAGCAAATACTGAGGTGTTTGAATACATATAAGTGCAGGGATGATGTTGCAGAGTTGCCATCTTTCTGCTTTGATTCACTGACTATACAAATTTCTTCACTGTAATATGAAGCCAGTAATAGATATCTCTGGTATATTCTATTTGTCTTTCTGTCCAGCACTGGTATTCCCAGGCTATGTAGTGCAGAGGGTTTTGCTTTTTTGTTTAGAAGAATATTGATAATGTTGTAAAGTCAACAAAAATTGCTAAATCTCTCAAAATGACATTAACCTGCAATTTTCTGCCTCTTGAGATTTCCTGGAAGATATTGCTTCACGTAATTCATGGAGTCATTCATAAATCCCTCATGTGTGAGGAGGAGCAACTGCCTGAAAGCAGACAGCTGCGTGCAGGGTGTCCAGCGATGTACTGAATAGGTGAAGCTTTGCTCAGCTCTCTTACAACCTGGGCAGATGTCCTTCAGACGTGCTCAGAAATGAATTTATAGCATCCCATGAGCTTCTTTAAACTCCCTTAACTACCAATTCTCAATAAAGAAGATAAAGTTTATGCCAAGTTTCACAAACCTGCCATCTGTGTCCATTTTAAAAAAAACCTGTTTAGAGACATTCTCATTTTTAAACATTGTGAAAAGGGCAATTTTATTGCTATGCCAAAGGTCGTCTTCTTCCCTCAGATTTCAAAATAAGAAAATTTATTGTAGATAGGGAAACAATGGAAATTCAAAGATGAGTAAACAAGGAATCATGGAAGCTATTTCAGAATAAGAACTATCAGTCATTCAAATCCTTCTAGTACTATAAAAATAAAACTAAAGCTTAAGACAAGAGAATAAATATTTATTAGAACAGTGAAATATTTGTAATATCAATTCCATGTGTTATCTGTAGAAAGACTACATTTTCCCCTATGTCTCAACAGGATGAGACTATTAAAACAAATATTCCAGTTTGAGAATTGTTCAAGTCAATTAGGTAACCCTGCTAGCTAAAAGTTCTTACTGTTATAATTACAGCTACTGGACGCGGAATTTTCACAGTGCATTAGTACAGTTATTAACAACAGTTATCACAGGTGTTTCTGCAACAGTAACGCATTGGAAAGATCCATTGCTTAATGGACCTTCAAGGAAAATGGGTGAGGCAACAGGACACAGCCTCCAAAGGTTCCATTGAATTACTATTATTGATAGTAATGATGCAACACAGAAATTACCTTGACTGCAAAGATGAGCGCTAAGAAGTCAGTAAATACTGGATTACTATTTGCCACGAAACATTATTGCTATTTCAATTTCAATGTAGACGTGCATATTTAACTGGAAATTAAAGCAATGTGAAGCACAGTAGGCTGACTGGTATGTGGTGAGTACATACAGGCCTGATTAATGGCTGCAGCTCAATTCACAGGAGCCTGATTGATGGGAATGTGATCTATCAAGAGCAACACTTTTCTGGCAGATTAGCATAATAACAAGAAATCTTAATGAACAGATAAGACTTCACGTAGAGCTGCTGACAGACAAAACATTCCCTCACTTCTGCTGAGAACTTGCACTTTTAGCTGCCCACGGGTCTGCACCAATGCCAGCAGATGGAGGGGGACTCACACGCTTTTGTGCACACCTAGCCACCCCTGGGTGTTTTCATATATACTTTGTCGTCAGTCATCCTCTTGTCTGAATACACTTTCATCTAGGCAGGGTACTGTGTATTGCACACCAAGCTTCAGATGAAGTTTCAAATAAACAAACAGGCAAATCCTAAGAAACCTGAAGAAATATGCAGTGAAGCCATTAAAGGTGCTACCAGAAGGGAAAAGCAAATGATCTGAACCCCCCAAAAGTAAAGAAATGCAAATTAAGACACAGCTACTTGTCCATGCATAAGTAGACAATCTACCAATATTCCAATTTCCAGACTGTACACGTCTGGACTGTACACATCTGTACACGTCACCTAAGACCCTGCTCTACTGAAACATCACTGCACCCTCTGGTTTCAAAATATCTTTCTAAGCTATCTCTTGTTCAAACTACTCTCACCCTACATTGCTGTCATATATCAGACATTGCCAGATTATTAATCTGAACATACACAGTTTCTGCTGAGAACAATGTAAGTGGGCAGTTATGTGAGAAAGCTGCATTCATTGAGCATAGCAGAAGTGTATGGGAATTCCAGTAACCTTTCACAAAGAAAAACTGGATTGAAAGGACAGAGATGGAAAGAGAAAACAGAGAGTGCCCCCAGATGAAAAAAAAACACAGACTCTTATTGCATTATATTAATCATACAACTACATAAAGAATACATCTACAAAATCAAGCAATTTTAAGTTTGTAAGTATTCGTGATATGGTTAGAAAAAAATCTTTTCTTTCAGCCACATATAAACTGTTGATACAAGAAGATATTTTTTCTTTCATCAAATGCAGTGTTACATGGTTTCTCTATAGTAGCATTGAGTCTGAGCTAAAATAAATATTAAACAGATAATCCCTGTGTGAAGCATGAGGAAACTAAGAATTGAATGACACAAACCCACACAGGTCAGAAATCTGAACTCAGAATGCAGCCACTGCAATTGAGCAATTTTCTAAAAATTCTAAGGATGTATGCTTAAAACCCATTTAAAGATGATATTCTCAATTTGAAGAGCACTGTGAGGCTCACAGAAAGACCCTCAAGGCTAAGAACAAGGATTAATTTAAAATTATATTTTGGAGAATATACCTAGAACAAGCAGAAATGTGAGTCTGGAAAATGGTGCAGACAACCATCAGGACACCTTGCAACACTCGAAAGTGAGCATTTCATTCACATTATAACAGGAGTAACTCAGGCTATTTGCCATATTTTAGTTCAGAATTCTATACAAGATAATTTTAAGTACAAATTAATTGTCATAATTACTATTAAGGTAGCATTAATTAATTAGTAAGTATTAATACTACATCCTTGAAGTTACATTTCTTCCTTTGCTGATACCATATTTCTGCCCTCTTCTGTTCTCCATATTCAAATAGGCAAAGACAATTGACTTGATCTTCATCTTAATGTGCTGATTTTTGTATTCAATTTGGTTTTATAACACTCAGCTGAGGGGTTCAGCTAGGTAATGAACAAAAGCTAACCTGATGCAGTACAGCTGTGTGGTCTCACCTGAGCTTTTCTGGCAAAACTGGTGAGCTGTGAAAAAGCCCTGCAAGTTGAGAAAGATGAAAGCAGAGACCAAAGTGTAGCTTCTGAGTTATATAAGTGTTTTACAAGGCACAGAAACTCTCAGTTCACAGAAATTACTGATTGCTGTATTTATTTAAAAAATTAAAATGGAAATTGTATGTACTAAGAAAAACAGTGCTGATGTTGATTCTTACATACATTACATACTCCTATGTTTGTGAGCATATATATATATATATCAAAAAAGGATCTCTCATAGATTTAAGATACTCTTCGTATTTCTTCAGAAAAATATAAAGCAGTTTCTATTGCAGTGGTCCAATACTTAGACAGATAAAATTGAAGAGCACAGCACTCTGATTTTATTAGAGTCCTGAGACTGTGTTAGCCTCTGGAAGCTGCTATGATACTGGAGAGATACTAATGGACCATTAAACTATAGCTAAACAAATAGGTCAATAGATAGGTAACTAGATAGGAAGGTGCCTAAATAAATCCCTTTGTGTGTTACAGACAAGGAGAAAGCTTTGCCCTTCTGTGCTTAGTTTTTTCGACACAACCCCAACTGCTCATAAGAACGAAGGAGTGGGACACGTAGGCTCCACAGTCTGCCAAGCCGACAGCTCTATTTTGTAGCTCTCAGTCAGAAAAATTCTGTCTGACTGTGCAAACCTGTGCAATATCTCCTGCTGAGTGACAGCTGGGAAATAACCTACAGATTGGAAAGTCTAAGGTGTATCGGTGATTAATGTTGCCCCTAAGTGGTTTTCTTCTCAGAAACCACTTAGACCTTGCCTTAGAGACCTTCAAAGTTAGGTGTTTGCATCCAGGCACCCTGCCATAGACCCACTGATGTGACCTATGGTAATTACTGTTTGGATTTTTCAGACTGGAGTTGCTTAAATCTACAAGGAAACACTGCTTTTATACTACACTATATGTCTTTATAGTAACACAATATTACTCACAGAGAAACCAAGCAAAAGCATCAGTACAAAATCTCTACAGAAAAAAAACACAGTATTTTAACAATATCTGAGAGAATAATGCAAATGTTTAAATATCTTAAGTTATTTTCAAACTGAAAAGAAGTATACCTGGTGAAACTGCAACTAAATCCATAGCAACTTGTGTGTCTGAAAGCATGCCATTTTGAATTTTATTACATCAAGCATGGAGTACACTATAAAAAATTTTCACAGCATTATAAAAATATTAATTATTCAGTTTCAGTGAAGGTCTTTCTGTCACTTAGGAATATAAACTCTGGTGGCAACTGTGTTTCTCAAGAAAAAAATAAGCTGACTGATGAATGCATGTGGTTCTGTATTTTTTCTCAAAAAGTATTTTTCCTAGATTCTTCTAACATTAACAGGGATATCTCTATATATTCCACCAGAATACAGAAGAGCTGCTGGACAATTATGAAGACAGTATGGCTAAAATTTGTTGTGGCCCCCCCAGTGCTCAATATAGGGGGACAATCATTTCCCTAGTCCTGCTGGCCACACTGTTTCTGATATAGACCAGGATGCTGCTGGCTTCTTGGTCACATGGCCATAATGCCAGCTTATATTCAGCCAGCTGTTGACCATGATGGAAGGAATATTATTTAAAAAAAAAAAAGAAAGTAAAACAACAAAAAACCCACCTCACATTGGCAGAGAGTAACTGAATTATAATGCATTAAATACATTAACACATTCCATAAGTGCCATAGCTGAAACTCAGAGATGGAGGAAAGTGGGCCTTGGAGGCAAGAAAAGGAGCAGCCTGAGATCAGGTATGCATAGGGTGTGTTAGTGTTAATGATGAAGGTGGAAAAAAGTACTCTTAGTTCTAGTGACTCTCTTCAGCTGTATCAAAGTTACCTCCTGTGCCCTTCTTTCACATTACTGCTTGGGAACGCAGAAGTGAAGAGCCCTAATATGTTGGGGTAATGGTTCCTCAGATTTTTGGTTTTGTTCTCAGCTGTGAGCTCTCATTTCACTATATTCTGATTATTCCCTGTTTGATATAACTGGCAAAAAATTATCTTTATGTAAAGAAAATGTTATGCTGGCTGTCCCCTTACAATCATGTGTCTCCAGGCCAGCTGAAGCACAGAGCTGCATTTAACAGGTGATGATAGCTGTGGCTGTGAGTATTCATCACAACCTTTAACAGCTGTTTTACCAAATTCCCATCATCTGATTCCAAATGAAGCCTGCATGCAGCATGCGTGAAACATGGCATTATAAGCATTTCTAAAAATCTGATTAACGTTTCTTAATGGCTCAGAGTTCCCCAAATAGCTGTACCTCTAACTCTGTAATGCTAGTAAAGTCCAAAAAATAGAGGCTTGATTTTTCCACCTCTTCTAATGCTGAATAGTACTTTAAATCCATGAAAAGTTTATAGAGAAGGGGCCTATCCACAGGATTTTAAACTAACCAAAATATGACCCAAGAATCTTCACAATCATTTTATAGCCACATTTATCTGTATTAGATTAAGCAACATAGATCATACGTAAACAAATTGAAATGGATAGAAGTGCTCACTATAAATGCCGAGGCACTTCCAAAGACACCACAATCTTACAGGTACTTATCATGATATAAGTGATATGCTTTGATCACCAAGAAAATGAATTAAAAGTAAAAATTTTTTATTTCCAAATTGGTCAATGTGAAAATTTAAATTTACAATGAAGATAAGCAACCAGGGAACACGACAGCATATTAATAAGCATGCTCACAAGTTTGTGGAACATTCTTCCTTCATAAGGTAAAAGGTAGAATTTCTACCTTGATAAAAGGTAGAAAGATAAAATTTGCTATAAATAAAGCTCTATGCAGTTTGAGTGGGAATAATAGGTACAATAAAAGTACCAGGAGTGTTATAAAGTGATAAGCATGACAGATTTAACTTAAAACTTTTTTTTTAAAAATTAAAACTATTTTTCTTCTTCAAAATCTAGATTTCATACCTTGTTTCTAATGTTTTTAACATAATTTAGTATTAAAAATATATTTTAGTTTTACTGAAAACAAAAACAAAAAACAGTGTCCCATTCTTGGATTCTTATGAAAGTTCTTTAGTCCTAAAACCATGTGTTAATACAGTAGCAATAGCAGACAGATATTCGAAAAATAATGAGTTTCATCCTTCAAGTGTACTGAGGAGCAGGATAAAATTCTCCTATTACTTGTTTAAGAGAAAATCATCCTTATGACATTAGTTATGACATTTTAGTTATGTTATCTTATTAGAGACTAACATAAACTCTGTATATTTGAAACAATTTCTGAAGGAATATGGAAGTAACAAAATATTTATCTTTGAGATGTATCCAACATGAAGGTATTGAAACCCATGCTCCGTTACATTTCTCCTGTTAATTTAATAGGAGCTTTTACATACATATATACATACATACATTGTATTTAGTAAAACATTTAAAATCAAGGAAATAGCTGTTAGGTAGAAAATAATTAATACTACTCATAAACAGATGTGTAGGAAGGAAAAATAGCTACCTAATGTAGCTATTGGCACTTAACCTCACAACTGCCCCCTATGCAATGACTTTTTTCTTTAAATACTTTATTATGCTGTGCATGTTTAGCCCTTTTAGACAACAATTTATTTATCCATTTCCTTTTTTCTCATAGACCTGTATTGTTAGCACATACATTCAGCAATTTTCTCTCTGACACAATCAGAAAAAATGTTAAAGCAAATGCTTCAAAAGCAAGACTTATGGGTGGCCAAGAAAGTATTCTTTAGGTTTACACAAAAATTGGGTTTCTACTCAAAAAGACCTTCAATTCAGACTCAAAGGCAGTTCCAGTTATCAAAGATCCTAAGAGATCACTTCTCCTGACACACATTGGGACAGTAAATGCCCTATTCTCAAAAGACGTAAATCAAACTAAGCATAATTCTCTCAGGGTTACTGCTCTCATAAATTAACTCTTAAATCTAAAGCAGAACTGAAAAGACAACTTTTCTGATTTTAAATTAGACACAGACACAAAGCTTCAGTCTTATAAAGGAACTTTTTTGCTCACAGAAATTAAAACAGATTTTAGACCTTTCCTGGTTTTTGTCCTCAGGTTGACTTAAAGATATATTTTGTACCATTTCTTCATGATACAAGCATAGCATAGGGTGAAAAACAAGACATTCAAACTCTCAGCCAGTTTTATCAAAATGATAGAGAGGAGAGTTGGTAAACGTGCCCAAAACCGTATACAGCGAGTCCTATTTTTTATATTTTTAATGTAATTACACCATTCAAAAAACTGTTAGCTAGCAAAAATCCAAGTGGTTGGTTCAGGTTTTTTTTCTTGTAATTTCTTTGATTTACTTTGCATTCTTGGACTTTGTGCATTAATCTAATATTGCTAAGTAATTTAGTTTAATTTATTCCTCCATTCCCCTGGCTGCTTTGATAACTGCTTTTAATGTACATTGCCCTTATAAAACAAACAATGTATTGTTTTTACCTTTGCTTCAATTTGTTTAGTATCTTGGTTCTGGAACAAAAATTTGATTTTGCTTTTCCCATCATCTGAAGAGCCTTTCAGCTGGGAAAACTTGTACCTCCAAAGTACAGCCTAGAGGAAAAAAAAAAAGAAACATAAAAAACCATGCACAAGCCAGTCAGTGTAGTTGCCAGTGAAAATTGTATTAGAAATAGTGGGTCTCCTTCCAAGGGAAATTTTAACCCCTCTGTGGTACAAAATTAAATCAATTGAGTGTTATGTGGATTGATGTTCCTTTCATTATACGAATGTATTATATTTTTTCAGTGTCTGATTCAGATCAGTCAGACATTTGCGAAATTTACTCTGAAATTCCTTTACCTATATTCAATCCTGGTTAAACAAATAAAGAGGATTAGTAAATTCATTGTCATACCAAAAAACAAAGATTTTTTTTCCACTGACAATCTGTGGATTCCCTAGTCCATCTGAAGTCATAACCCATCACAGAAGTCCTCTCTTTCCCTTTTCACATTAAAAAATCTAGTTGCATTAACAGAAAGAGCATTTCAAATTAAAAACAAATATCTGTTTGTAAATGATAAAAAAAATAAATGGAAACCCTGCAATGACAACTTATTTTGAGTTTACTCATAAAAGCTCTAATCAGAAATTTGAGCAGATCGTTAATTCTAAGCATATCAGTGGCCTTTCAAGGAATTATATTACAAATGACATTGTGTCTTGTTGAAAAAAAAAAGACAGATTGCTCTACTGAATAAACACGTAATTAATAAAATTTACAGCTGGCTAGAAAGACATCTATTTTTTATATCTAATGTGGATTTAGGCAGGAAAAAAGTACATTCAAAGTGCTTAAAAGTGGAAAAGAGCTATTTTTTATTGCAAGTCTTTTCAGTCTCATTTAAAGATATCCCCCAACACCTTCCATAAATTATGAAGCACTAACATTTTTCATTGTGATTTCAGTAGCATTTCACATAATTATAAGGTTATTCTCACTGACATTGGGCTGTTACTTTGAGGAGACATTAATTTCACCTGCATCGGACAACACAGAGACTTAAGGCAAGAAGTATTGTTCCATTTTCTTTTGTCTAAGGGTTTGTAAACGACTTCCTCTCAGTGGCATAACATTACACTTCCATTGGGTCCTTTGTCTGTATCTATGAATGATTTAGTATCTACTTGAAATTAAACAGAATATGAGGAAGGTCAAATTTTTAACTGTCCTAAATCTATGCAGGTCCCTTTGCCTCAGGATGTGTTGATCTCTTTATGTTAATTGACTGGAAAAATCTCTAACCTGTACCAAGATAAATAAAGTTAGCTGTGTTTGTCTTAGTAAGATGCAGAGGGAAAAAACCAAAAGGACAGTATCTTAAGTGTGCACAGTACACAAACAAGTGCTAGAATTACTTTCCCCAAAATTCTCTTTATATATTTACCACTTGCAGGTAAAAAAAAACCTTAATGTCAGCACCACTTTCATTCTCTTCATCTATGTGACAGGTAACCTCCCATCTACCGTAAACAGAGTTAAGGACATTCTGTTTCATATAAACTAGGGGGATTTGGCAATTTATGTGAAACTATGTCATATTTGTTTCAGATGTTGTCCTCCTGAGCCCACCAGTCTTTCTACAGAAAATAGAATAGCTTCAACCACCTCAGTGTGCAATTCCTCTCACTTTGTTTGATCAATGATGTTTGCTTATGTCCTGTAGAGAGTGAGTAAGAAAACAAACCAAACCAAACCAAACCAAAACAACTTAGTATACCATTCAGGTGGCCATACCTCCCACCTATGTTGTAAACCTTTTTTTTACAGACCTGTGTAGCTCAAAAAATCTTGTCAGAAGATCAAGACCATTGCCTTTCTGCAGGAACAGCAAATTTATTTAAACATGTCATTTCCTAGATGAGAAATGTAAAGGGCATTGATGGTCTCTTTATCTCAGGAGAACAACAACCAAAGAAATGAGCTATCATCTTTCTCTTCTCTGATGATGTATGGGAAAGCCAGGAGAGAGGTGCAGTGGTAAAAAGGACCCTTAGGTCCTTTAGAAGGCAAAATCCCAGAGTACCTCGCCTTATTCCTAATCAAATTAAGTTCTAGTGAAGATGAAGGATGTAGTCCTTGGGCATTTCCCGTGCAGTTTTGCCCCTCTCTTCATTCCCACTCAGAGGAAAGAGAATGACAGTCACACAAAACCACAGGAATGATTCAAGAACACACTTCAGTTTAGGCATAACATTGGTTTTGGAGAGCCCTACTTAGCAATGGCTCTTACTTAAGTACATTGCAAAATCAGGTCTATAGCATGGAGAGGATGAAATCCTTCTTGAGATTAATCCCAACAAGACCGCGCTTCTTCCATTGGGATATCAAAACAAGTTCCTAGAACTGAGAGTTCAAGAGCATACTTCATAGAGACTATTAAACACTCTTTGTCTAATGCATAAGGTATAAAAATGCACGAAATGACAATGCATGAAATCATTCCCAAATTAAAGAACCATCTGTTTATTCTGAGTGATCTTCAATGCATTGCACACATTTTTTCTCAAATATGTCCACATGCAAAAATAAGAGTAGGGAAATGTGAGTTTTAAGTTATTAAGGCAGGAATACAAAGTATTTCAAACATTCGAGCTAGTCAACTTGGCTTTTTTTTTTTTTTCTAGAGAATTTCTGAGTAACTGTTCCTTCATCCTAGCTTGAACTGGGATGAATATTGGTTCGTTCTGATGCACTCTGGATGTGTTTACACCTCAATGAGCCATGCTGCACTAGAAGTGTAACAACCAGCTTAAACTAGATGTCCAAAATCTAGATAGCTAAAATTGCATAAATTATTTTAGTGTATGCCCAGTAAGACCTATTTAATTCCTTGTCTCCTACCAAAGAAGCTGAAGCCCGTGTATCCAGAACTGCACATTTTGCATGTGTAGCATAGATACAAGATGATGCAGAATGCTGTGACCAGCAGCCAGATAACTTTCCTAAAATACAGTATCTTGGGGATCCCTCTGCTACTTCCTCTTGTGTTTTCATATGTTTTGGGTGGGATTTTTTTTTCATTTTCTTTACTGCAAAATTCATAAGCAGTGAACAGGAGCAGATTAATCCCTTTTCAGTGACTACCCCATAGTGCCAAAGTAGAAAGGAGAAGCAAGACCTACTCACCTAAGCACCCATTTTCACAGAGAGGTGTAGCTACAGCAGTGACAAAGAATTATAGAATCATAGAATGGTTTGGGTTGGAAGGGACCTTAAAGATCATCGAATTCC
>JAOXJM010000012.1:115722060-115735555 GCA_026413425.1 Tringa solitaria | reverse complement strand
TTTTTTTTTTAAGACAGAATTCCTTACTTACTCAAATAGCTTATGAATATATTATGGTATGCTTAGAATACATTAGGGTAGAATAGTGGAAGCATATTTGTTGGATATCAGTATGTCAGCAGATTTGTATCAGTAAATGCGAAAAAAATTATATTTTACATGTACTCGCTAATAGTGCTTTGAAAAAAATTCAAAAGTGTCTATGGAAAAGAAGATCCTATCATAAAATTACAAAATAAAAATTTGTTAGGAAATTAATATTTTTGGTTTTAGTGTTGGGTCTGGCTGTTGAGAGTAATATATAGAACTCCCCCATGAAGAGAATGCACCAAAGGAAATTTTGAATAGTTATCACTGAGGGAGGAATGATTTATTTCCTATAATGAATGGGGCTACGGTACGGTCAGTGTTGCATGAAAGCCTATACTCCTAAATCCTTTATGCAATAAAAGTCCAACATCTTATGCTAAATTTAATTATTGCAGTTGTCAGAAAGAAAGATAAGAACAAACTCGAACAATTAAAGAATGTGATCAGAAAATAAGAGAAAATTGAAAATTAGAGAAAAATGCTACACAAAACCAAATGTATTAAAATTGATGTATCAGACTATATTGGTGGATAAAATACTGAAAGAATGCATTGCATTGGTCTTGAGAAATACCCTTATTAGCCTAAGACAATGAGAGGAATCTTCAAACTTTAGATAAATCTTGAGCATCTGGAATGTAAGACATATACTTGTCCTTCCAGAGAATCCTTTTTCATTATTTATGCTTCACACCTTATTTCTGTTCTTTTCCATCATTACTTTTGCTTTAAGTTAAAAGTTTAATTTGGCTTTGCCTTTCAAGGATGTTGCAACAGGACTGTGGGTCTCGTAACAAGACAGGCAGCAAAAAGTAACTTTTTAGGAGAAGGTAAAGCTAATGACTTTAACCACCAGAAAGGCTGCAGGAGTCATTTCAACTTATATTTTCTGTATCTGTTATTCTTCTTTTCCTCAGTGTTTTTTCTTACTATTTCTTCTAGGATGTAGGACCAGACTCTGAGATTGGCAGCCCCAGCCCAACACAAATGACTTTTTTTTTTCCCCAAAAGGTGACTGTTTATACTACTCTAATATTGCATTAAAAATGTCAAAAAAGGGTTGGGGTTTTTTTTGTGGGTTTTTTTTTTTTCAGGAAAAGAGAAACTCCTTAACTTCATGTATCAAATATGGTTGCTTCTTCCTTTTCTGAATCAAATAAAAAGTTAACAAGCCTTTATCCTGTGGCAGTTGCCATGAATCTAGTAACTGCCTCTTTGCTTTCACAAAAGAATCTTAAAGAGTACTGTACAGTTACAGGAACAGTGATACCTTTGATACTCTGGGCCCATTAAATTTAACCAAATTAACACACCATGGATTAAGGATTGTATCACTATGTACATGTAGAAGAGAAATGAACTGACGTCACATAGAGAATCACAGAAAACACAGCTGATTGAGTCAGAGGTGTGGTCATCTAGTGCACAGCTCTATGCATGGCAGGAGCAGATACAGACTGCCTTATGCTTATACAGATTCAGTGATGGAAATTCAGTGGCCTTGTCACAAGCCCTATTTGATTACTGACGGATACTACTGCCTGAGAAGTTTATTGTATAGCTGAAGCCAACATAATGATGATCTTAACAACAGTGGACATGGAGTTATTTCATTACTTTTACTATTTTTCTTAACCTATAAAAAAACTGTAACTATTTAGAGTAAAAACAGATCCTCTTTTCTTTTGAAACATTAAAAAGTCTTAAATTTAGAACAGGAGGACAGGAGGCAAACTGAAGAATGTAAATTACTTCAAGTGTTTAGAAACTCAACAGTTTAGTACTTTTTCTGTGAACTGGCATCTGGCTAAACCCTGGCTGAAAAATCTAATTTCCCCTAGACATAGTATTAACCTACTCATAGAAGGAATGCATTACTTATGCCTCCAAAGCAGTTTTGAGTATGTGTGAAGTGCTTTAGTGGAATTACATCAGGATGCAAGTCTCAGCCATTGAGCAAATTATGTTTATGGTATAATTCAAAATAAGTTCCGTACCTTTATATATGTATGTGTCTATTGGCATTAATTTTAAAATTTATCTGAATAAATAAACATTTTAGGTAGTTTTCTATGCTTTTTATATCATCTTTTTCCCATAGTTGACTTACTGGAAATGGAGAACAAAATTATAGGAAATTTAAGTGGAAAAATTAACATAACTGCATTTGAAGGTTTTACACACACTAATAACTAAATATGGAAGGAAACACAAGTCTTCTCAGACATCAGGTTGGTCCTGACTAATATAGTAATAAAATTATAGCTGCACTGATGTGAATGATATCAGTTATAAACATCAATGATTCACCACCCTGACATATTGCCGGCACAGACTGCCATTCACAATTATCCTCACATTTCATTTCAGAGCTGATCTGACACCTGAATATGTTTCCTGGTTTGTGTTGAATAAAGTGTGCTTTTTATTGTAAATCTCAAATATTTTTGCATGACACATTGAAGGTGGAAGGTGGTTGACAACCATGGAAAGTATTTTCTCACAATAAAAGGAGATGCTTGGATGAAACTGAAGAACATTAGTAACTCAAGGAAACAAGGCAAACTTGCTCGCAGAGAAGTGCAATATTTTATACTACTCTTCATAATTTACCTGGAGAATTTAACAAATGTTTTCCTACCCCATATGCAAAAATTGCTTAAATATTTATTTGCTAATTTATCAGAAACTTAAATCTTGTTAAAATATACACACTTACATATGCATGCACATGCACACACACTCAAAACACATGTTAAAATTGCATCTCAAATATATAAGAGGTACCAAAAAGACAAAATAGTTCAACCAGCTTTGAAGTACTGAACAAGACATCTGCCCATTTTGTAAGCTAGTGATATAACTATCTACTTTTCTGGAGTATTGAAGATTTGACCAATGCTAACATTGGAATTAGTTGCCTTATAATGGGGCTTTACTCTTCAAAACAGAGGACAGGTTGAAACAAGCTTCTTCCAGAATAAATTAGAAATATTTATTCATGGTAAATTCTACTACCAGTTCTGTTGAAAATGACTCATAGGTACATTTCAATGTCAGAAGCAGTAGCATTAGATTATCTTACCTGACAAATTGCTTAACATGGATCACAGGTTTTCATCCACATGCTAGTGTCACTGTCCCACTAGCATCAGTTAGAATAAAACTGGTGGTTTAAACCACTAAAAAAGAGGTTTAAAAGCTACCAACTTCTCTTACCAGTACCTGCCGCTGATTCATCATCAAACTTTTACAGTTTCTAACTTTTTCCCAACTTGAACTTGCCTGACTTTGATTTCTACTCACTCTTTTTACCTGTTTCTTTTTAGGGTTAAAGAGGTCTTCAATGCCTCATGTCTTCTTTCTTTTAAGGTACTTCCACCACATGATGAACACACATATTAAATTTTTAATAAATTACTTTGTATGCTTACCAGTTTATGTATTTACCCCTCAGGTCTTAAGTTATTTGCATCTCCATAAATGTTCCTATTATATCAAACATAGTGCACTGCTGTTTGCCATTATTTCACAATGAATAATTTAATCCAATATAATTAAAATGTGATTTTTGCACTCAGCTTGCTTTACCTACTTTGCATGTCATAACTTACTGTTTTAACCCAAAAATCTTGACAAGGAAGACCTTTATACTTACCAGATTTGTATTTTCACATGGTATTTTGAAAACTTTCTACAGAAACTTATTTTATAATCAACTGTTGTTTTGGTGCTGTATGAATGTGATTATCCAGGTTTGGAGATTTTTTGTACTTATTTTACTATCTAAATTTGTAAATATTGAAATAGGGAATTAGTGCTCCTTTGCTGAATTTATGTCAATAGAATTGTTTTTTACACAGTCAAAATACAGCTTTTAAAATCTACTTTTACGTGCAAATTTTAATGGTCTCCCTGATTATTTTGACGGTCCCCTCTTTCTTTTCCTTGTAATCCAATGGCAGGGGGAGGGGGAGGGGGGAAGAAAAGAAAAAAAGAATACAGTAACAACATGAATCCAGTAGTTATAAATCATATAATAATCTCTGACATCTCTGATTAAGGTGCAGAAGATCCTGCCTTTTAGGGCTTTGAGGCTGAGAGAACCATAAAAATTGAATATGGCATCCCAGTGTCCTATATTGTTCATAAGAAGAGTCAGCACCTTTGGAAAGGATGCTAAAGGAGAAAGCACACTCCACACATGCAGAAGAACTATGAGGAAAACATTGGCCACAGTGGCAGATGATTTGTGAGTTTTATTTAATGTGTTTGGACTATATTCCTTTCCTGACAATTAAATCAGTGTAGTCCGCTGCTGGGCATAGGCATTAATATTTATTAAGAGTTTTAATATTTTTACTGCCACCAGAAGTGGTAGCATTCTTTCATACTGAAACACTGAAATATTAATGTGTATTCAGTAGTGATTCAGTGATTGTCTCTTCTGAGGTAGAAACACAGAATAATTCTATCTTCTCAATTTTCCTGAAAAGAATGACATGAACTCAGTCTCTGCCATGGAAGAACAAGCGCAGGAGAGGGATGATGCTACGTTAGAAGAGCCCAGGTTTCTTTTCTTCATTTTTTTATTAGGTTTCCTGAGCTATCATGCTCTCTATCAATCTCTGAGAATATAATCACTTCAAACCCTGTTAGCCTGCCCTTTTGGCATTCAACTCATTCTCCAGGGAAAACAAATTTATAATGAAAGTAGCATGTGAGGTAGTATAGAAAGGAAGAATTTTGAAGGTGACCACAAAGCACCAGAGTAGTTTTTTTAAGTTGGCTCTGCTTCAGTAATATCCATGGGGCTTGTACAAATATGTCCAGAAACACACACTGCTGAAATGGAGACATTTATGATGCTGGCATAAAAGCTGAACAAAACCTTGAGTCTCTACAGGGGTTCAATGTAGTAGCAATAGTGGGAAGCTGTTTTTCTTGGGTTTATTTGCTTTATATTTAATGAAATCATGGTTAAGTCCTATAATACCTGCTGTAGAAAACTGGAATATGGTCAAGATTAATACTCCAATGTCAGAAGCTGTAATTTCATTGCAATGATTTTTCTACCTCCATTTTTCATTATTTACAGGTTTTAGTAAGCTAAAGAACCCATTTGAAACACTTTATAAGCTTGACCATGTTGGCAGACAATAAAGGAATAACTGCATATGAAAAATGTGATAAAGAAACATAAAAGTGATATTCCTATATCACTTAAACTGGAATTGCCTCTCTGCTGGGGCACCCTTTGTTAATGTAGTCTGAGAATGGAGGATCTAAACATCCTCCCAGACAGTTTGGAGAGCTGTTTCTGTGCTTCTACACAACAGTTCCCTGAAGGCATTGGTTTAGGTTTTACTGCTTTATGGACTGATTCCTTGGCTTTAAGTAACTTCTGCTACATGGCTGAAAAGAGGGAAAAAAATAATCCCTACAATGGTATACAAGAACAGGGGATAAAGGAGAAGGGAGGAAAAAAAAGTCTAAAAATTAGTAAATAAGCATCAACAAAGAAAAATGGTAGAAGAAATGAAAAGAAGAAGGACCTTAAATGACTCAACAATATATAGCATAGATTCTGTACATTTTTATTCAAACAGTTTAATAAAATCTTTGGAGAAGTAACAAGGAAGAGTTCTCCTGGCTCCAACGGCCTTACTTCTCAGAGGAGAGCTACCAGGGTGCTAACTGTGTTCCAGGCTTGAGGCTACCAGAAAAATAAATAAATGTGCATGTCACAAATGAGATATTACACCTTCAGTGCAATGTTTTCACAGAGCAACTAACTTTTCCTATTAATTCTCTCCCTACACGACCACTACTAAAGAGTCAATGTTTGCACACACTTGCTAGTTAAAGGACATACCACAGTGATGGGACGTGTTGCCTTTGGGATGTTCTACTCCTTGATGAAGACTCCAAACCTCACAGCCAAAGAACAGCAGTAAATGAGGTCTTGTCACTTTTCTGTTCCAGATTGCTAGCAGAGAGGGTTTTTTCAGACTATAAATTTGCTTTCTTATTTTTGAAGTCTCTGATGTAAAAAGCTTCTGAATTTTTTTTGAGCTGTTCCATCTATAATCTGCCTTCCTAAGGAAAGTATAGTACATTTACGTGACCTACAAAACCTAAGAAATGTACCATGTATCTCAGTATAAGGTCTTCTCAACAGGAAACACTTTTTTAAAATAATATTTTTCATACTTTTTTTTTTATACTAGTCTATCTCTGCCTAGATGAAACTTCAGCAAAGACCAAGTTACCTTTTACTTACTTTTGACCCAAAAACTCCAAACCCAACATAGACTGGAAAGCACTTCAAATGAATGGAAAGAGACAATTTTTTTCCTCTCCTTTTCCTCTCCTCATGTCTTAGATTAAGAAATGCTGTGCATGTGGAAAACTATTTTTCACCGTTTTTAAAACAGAGTAGACCATATATATTACTTTGGGACGAAATAAATAATTAAATACAGTGTGCAATAATGGCCCTATTCAATTTGCTACTCACAGCTTTAACTTTCTAAACATATTTCATTATGCCTTCCCATTCATTACAGTTAAGGAAAACTGAAGAAATTGGAAAAAATAAGACAATAGTTTTCAGAATTATATTGCATATTTTAAGGACTCTGCTCTTATTCTTAGTGAAATCTTACATTGCAGCCACTATTAGTTGCATCAATATGTTTGAAAGCAACCAAATTGATCAGTTTCTTTATCTTCTTTGTTTGAAAATGAAATTTTATACTAGTTAAATATGACATTAAAATTAAGCTAAAAAACCCACACAGCATTATGGAGAAATAAAATAATTTCCTAGTCAAAATCCAATTTTGATTATTTCCAATTTTGTCAATTTCTAGTTTAGCTCTATATCTACTAACACTACTACTGATCTTAACTTCAAAGGGAAAAAAAATAATTTCTGCAAGATGGTCACATGCAGTTTCCAGTTGCAGTGTTAAATTCTGTTTTGTCAACTGGTCTGACAACATAGTAATTTATTTTATGCTTTCTCATCATACCTTGAGAATTTTGCACATTATCTCATAAACTGAAAATGTTTTCTCAGCTCGTGTCCAATCCCAGGTTGTGACCTTGTGAAAAAAACAAACAAACAGGAAAAGAAAGTAAGCTATTTTTGTTTCTTTCAAGCATTAAGTTTATTCAAAAATTAAAAATCTATCCCTAAACCATTTACATCCAGTATAATGTACACAGAAAGACCAAGCACTGCCTCATAGCAGTGATTACCAGGGACTAGACTGTTGGATACAAGCAGCACTTAGGAGACATCCTGCCTGTCTCCTTGTACTTGCAACACAGTGCCTCTGCATGCAGGCTGCCCTATGCTGAATGATGATGCTTCCCCTGGGAACCGATGGGGTTTGCATCATGATCCTAAGAGGATGCAGCCCTTGAATTTCTCTCACAGAGTCTTGACTATAAGAAGGCACCTTTCTCACCACATCCCGCCTTGTAACTGCATGCCACTATTTGCTCCCAGTCACCTACATTGTTTGCAAATCCATAAAACCAAATTCTCCAACCTTGCAACGGCCCAGACACTTACTCCACATGCCTCAAAATCCAGGGGAAAAAAAATAACGAGAAACAACCAAATATACAGTTTCTTTTTTTCTTGCTCATATTAATCAACTCCTAAATTCTAACAAACTAAGATTTGAAGAATACTCTTTCTATCCTCTTTTTCTTATGAATTGACAATTATTTTTAACAGTATTAATTTTAAGCGACTGTTTTACACAAAAAATTGCATAGATAAAAGATTTCAGTAAAATCATGCAAGTGTAAGGGATAAGACTTAAATAAGACAGAAAGGGATAGATAAATATATTCAGTAAGGAAAGAGTCAAGGGGATATCACTCCAATCTATAAGTAACTTTCCAAGGACACTGAGAGAAGAAAATAGAAGAATTATTCACAGCCTCAAAAGACAGAAGAATACAGAAAACAAAATGAAAATTCAGGCTATATAAGAAAAACATATCTTAATATTAAGTACTGAACAGTGGCTCAGCTCCAAAGGAAGACAGTTGTATCATTGCAATTGTTAGGCAAGATGAAGACTCTGATGAAGATAGAAGTTTATTTGGTATTCAAAATTCAAGAATTTAAAGTTCTTTGGAAAAATTATCATAAAAGAATATCCATGAAGAAAATATTATGAGACCAATTTATCTTTTATCTAAAAATAAAATAATCATGAATAAACACAACATGGCTGAGAAGCGTTTATGGATTTGGATGCCTTGCTATAAAAATTTCTTGATCAAAATAATTTTGGTGATGTATATTCTATCCCTAACTAATTTTTAGGTATAAATACTCTTCTAATTGAAAGCCCTTTGATGAAATCACAGTCAGGAATGGAAAGTTTAAAAATACTGTTTCAGAGTTCCTCTATTAGAATGTTATTTATTTGCAGCATTTATTTGCATTAAATATTTATTTGAGAATAAATATTATTTATTCTCAAACTCAGTTTTCACTATCTTGTTGATGTATGGGTATTAAAATAGATTTCTAAGGAATACTGAAAAATCAACTCTCAGAAATATTGAAAGCCAACAAATTGTTTGATATAGAATGAGGAAGTAAAGAAATATTGGAAATATACAATCTTTACACCTGAGTTCTAAGAAGATATTCAGAGATGTAATGAACAATATATAAAATGCTTTTGTTAGCAAAAAAAAAAAAAAAAAAAAAAAAAAAGCTGCTCTTTCTTCTGTCAGCACAAAATGGACAAAGACTGAACTTTCTCACCATGAACAGAGAAATGAGGAGTCTTGCTACAGCTCCACTGAGCCCAAAACACCAGCCTAGATACAGAAGCTGAAGTCATGTTGCACCATCAGAAAAATGTAGTTACTATTGCTGCTGAAGCACAAAGCCATTGAAAGCTACATTTAAATGCTTACTGTAGGCTCCATATTTTGGGAAAAAATATCAGCGATCCCCTTTCTCCACCATTTTTCTGCTTTTATTTGTACTTCTAAAGGCACTTCTTTTCTGGTCAAAACAAAGATATGTGCAAAGCAAAAGCAACTGTGTAATTAAGACACCCATAGAAATTGCTTGCCCTGTTCTCTTTTAATATTTTAACTTAAAAGCTTGAGTAGTAATAGAAAAACTGTTAGCAGCCCTTTCAAGTGTATTCTCTCCGAGCCTTTCAACTATAAACCATAAGAAGGTGAAGCTTACTAGATGACACACTTAATAATTTTAAAGGAGAAAATGTACCAAGAAATAACAGTGAAAGAAAAATAAATGTAATTTTGTTTAAAGCTTTCAAAATGCAATTAAGATATGTTATAACTGCTCATTTATCTGAGCACAGAAAGTAAAAGTACTATTGATCAAACACAGAAAAAAGGGGCAGGGGGGAGCTACTGATATATACTGTTTAAATGCATCCCTTCCTAATGTGTTGGACTTTGGAAGAGACCAGGGAAATATTTTCTTTTGATTTTATGGCTTAAAATCTGGAAGCACATCTCTGTTCAGAAAACAACTTAATCCAAGGAGTTTACACTGCAAATATAATTAAAACTGTTTTTCTTCTTATAACTACACTTTACGCATTTTGTAAACAGAAGCTCTGAAACTGGCACTGAAAGTTTGTTCTTAATCTTTCGTAATCCCTGGAGGAGATGAACACATACTCCCACAGAATAGCAAATATGTGGAAAAGTTTGTATATAAACCCCAGGATTTTAGAAGTCCTTTTAAAAGGCCTAGTGCAGTCTATGGTAAGAAGATCATTTTGCTGGGCACATGTGTTCAATTTTTACATACATTGCATGTTTTTAAGACAGCTCTATAGGGAATCTTCCTCTCTTTGTCCTTTATAAAGCATGTTTGTCATTCTGCTTCCCTCCTATTCCACGGAGAGAAAATATTTTTCTCTCTGTTTGAACTGTCTTCCTATTTTAGAGTAGGAGCCAGAATCTGGCAAAACAAAATCATGTTATGCTTGCAGATCAGCTGAAACAATGCCTATAAAGACTTCAAGGAGTGGTGGCTTGTCTCACAGAGCAGCATCTTGCCAAAATTGTCCTAACTCACAGCACCACAGTTCACAGTCCTATTATGCACATGTTCCTCCCACACCCATTAATCATCACCCATTACCTATGTACCCACCAGCAGCATAAATCCTCCTGGAAACTTATGACTGAATCCTAGTAAAGAGACTTGTAAACTCTTTCATAGTGCTTAAAAAAGAATAATCTTCCTCTTTTGACCGGGAGCATTGTTTCTGCTTCCATCTAGTGTATGCAATGGAGGTGGCTTTATTTGATGGGCAACAAATGCTCAGGTAGGTCTGCCAAAGCCAGAAGTGCTGATTTTGAATTCAGGTGCTTGGTAGCATAATCTGATATTTTAATCTTATCCTGAAAAATATCCACCTACAAAAGCCAAACTTCCATTACTATCCTTGGGAGAGCCAAACTCCCATACCCATGAAGTAGTGTACAGACATTGAATACATGAACTTTTCGGTTCATACTTAACTTCTATGCTTCATGTCTTTCACGTGTTCTTAAACGCTTTGCTAAACAAACATGAATAGTGCCTGATGAATGATGTAAAGACTTTCAAGCTGGCTTTAAACTACATCAGAAACAGGTCACCCAGAGAGGTGGCAGATGCCCCATCCCTGGAAGCATTCAAGGTCAGATCAGACAGGGCTCTGAGCAACCTGATCTAGTTAAAGATGACTCTGCCCATTGCGGGGGGGGTGGACTAGATCACCTTTAAAGGTCCCTTCCAACCCAAACTATTCTATGATTCTATGATTCAGACAGGAATGAGCTACAGCCCGTATCTGGCACCACAGGGTTTATCAGCAGTGGGAAAGGTCACCCAATAAGCAGAACAAATGAATTCACATGACTGTCCTTGCTGCCAATATGGGACTGCTACTGGCTCAAAAGATAGCTAGAGGATATCTCTGTTTACTGCAGTTTAGATATACCATAAAACTGTGAATGTAAATTGCTCAGTAGGAGATAACAGACAAAATTTTGCCCAGTTTTGCCACTCAGATTCCAACTAATATGTTAATCTAAACAATTCTCATTGGCTTCCCTACCTTCCTTTTGGTGCTCCCAAGCAGAATAAAAGTTACATTCAGGATGAAATCTAAATAGAGGAGACGTTGCCATTTCCACAGCATGCAAAAAGCTTTGATATTTCCCCAAATCTCAGCAGTTTGACTTTTAAAATGATAGTTCAGTTTAAATCTAACCATATAGCTTCAGTATTGTTCTGCCTGCCAAAGGAAAATGAAAAGCCCCCTTTTAGCACAAGCAAATTTCTCTTGTATTTTTCTAAGCGGCCAGGGAAGTGGGGAAAAAGAAATTCTTGTTAGATTCCCAATCATCTGATGAACAGCTATTTTCTGTCCCTTCTGTATAGCACATACCCTGGAAGTTTTCAGTGCTGTAAATTGAAATCATCTTAGCTTAATGAGTGATAATTTATTGTGAAAGTCTTAGACATATTTCATTAGGGTGTTTTTATTTAATAACATCTATTCCCACTAAGCATGAGAAGTATACTTACTGGAGGTGCTATAAATTTATACAGTGAAGATCCCCTCAGTGCTAGAAACTTTGGTGTGTACATTCGATCTTGAAGGGAGTCTTGTTCCCGTTCTTCTGTCCAGCCCATGTAGACTATCTGACAGAAAAATCAATAGTGTTGACAAATTTCTCAGACACTTTCTTCAAATGAATTGCAAATATTTCATGCAAGTAAGCTGACATCTGTCAAATTTTACATAGCTTGAACCACGGACACAATATGGTGTATTGGCAGTTGACTTACAATTACGCACTTGTATAAAGAATGCCTGTCATGACAATCCAAAAACATCAGAAGAAATATTTATTGTACTAGCAACAACAAAATAGCTAAACCACATACTCAGTGGATGTTAAAGGTCTATTATCTCATTAAAAGCTCCCTGAAGTAACTCTACATATTTGCTGACAGATCACTTCAGAGGAATTTAATGCAAGTGAAGTGTAAGGAACTTCTAGGCAGGAATACAAAAACAAGTAACTCGCACTGCATGTAGAAACAGTCTCCACATACAAGTTCACAATTATGCTCAACAACAATATGATCTTACGAATTTTATTTCCAAATAATGACAAGCTATTTTCCCCCCTCTGAAAATGCCTATGTAGCCCCCTGAAAATGCCTATGTAGGACTTTTGAACCTCCTTTCTTAGGAACAGCAAATTAACAGGCTGTTTTCAGATGCTATTTTGAACAGACTTCATCTATAGCTAAGAAGAAACCAGAAGGCTGTTGACTCCTATGACTACTTGCAGATCTTCCGACATAGATGTATGAACTAGAAGGTATTCAAACCCATTTTAGGACCTAATTCCCTACCTATCCATCTATTATGTTTGAGCAATTCAATATCAAATCCTTAAAGAGTCACCACTATGCCAACTTCTGGAGAAGATGTGAACAGGGAGTAGACACAGCTTGCAGCTTTTGATTTATAACCATGCCATTAGTAATAAAATACAATTTCCAGTGTGCACTGGTACACTACTGCTACGGAAAAGAGATCAACCCATATTTCATACAGTGCTGCTAATGGAATAGATCTATTTTTAAACTGCTTTGTGAAACTGATTTCTACATTAACTAGGCATGGGGCATTCTATGTCTTAATGTCAGTAATGAATACGTAAGGAAAATAGTTGAGGAAAAATAACTACAATCATATTAATAGCCAGTGAGTTGGTAAGTTTACCAATGGTATAAATGTACCTAAGATGAATGTTTGTACTGCATGTTTTATCCTTTCAGATCTCATATGCCACGTAAATCCCTTTAAAAAGGGATTTACACAAGTTTATTTCATTACTGTTGGGAAGACAATTTTCATATACAATTCTTCATGGAATATACATTAAATAAGGGGGGGGTGGTTTGTTTTGGTTTGGTTTTTTTTTTCCCGTTTCTTTTTTTTTTTTTCCTTTCTGTTGGATTGTATTGCAACACACTGGAAAATAAGTGTGTTATTAGCTTTTTCTAATTCCTGAGTATGAAATCTACACTACTACTCCCCATCACAGTTTACTAGGTGGTCTATAAACAGAGACAAGGAGAAAGCCCATTCCTCTAACACTTACAGTGAAATCTCAGCATTTATTTCTTTTGCCAATAGCAAAGATTAAGACTGTAATATAGTCTTGGGTCCCATGAATAACATGTGGTTAAGTATCTGCCGGTTTGGTGATTAAAGAAGTTTATAAAACTGAAAAAGAAGACAAAGCTGTCAAGAATCAAGCAGATTGCTCAACACTATATTGTCATGCAATAACTAAAAAAGCC
>JAOXJM010000012.1:115709246-115722028 GCA_026413425.1 Tringa solitaria | reverse complement strand
AGAAATAGTCAAAAAAAAAATCCTACTCATAGATAAAGAGAAGTTTTAAATAATTTCAATTAAATGTTTATTCAAATTTCCTTCATTTCTGCTGTTTTGTATGTTACCCAGGATAAGTAGGCAGGATAAGTATGGATCCCCATCCCTCTGACTTGGTGGGAATCTGTAGAGCTAAATGACTGAGACAGACAACAGAAAAGAGTAAAAGTAGTATAAAAAATTGTACTACTATGTGTAAAAGTTTGGTACATTTTCCTCCCTGTAACTGAAAGAGAATGAATTATCTCTAATTTCTAGGAATTGAGACATCTATGCTTTAAAATTAATTAAACAAAATTGATTTGGTTCTATCTTGATTTGTTTCATTAAAATCAGACACACAGTAAGATATCATCTTGCCTGATGATATTTAATATCACTGTAGCAATGTATGTAATCTGTTTTCAGATAGTGTTTTTCTTTTTCACATTCCTCATTTCTACTTCTGCTATTCATCTGAATAACAGGATACAGTCAGTCATGCTGTGCAGATGTATTGATATTTCACATTTGATTGCCTTAATACTAAAGTACCACGAAATTGCTCCTTTAGATATTTCTCCCTTGCCTCTGTAGATCATGAGGAGAAATTAGATTGATTTTTCAGACAACCTGCTGTAACAAGGTTTTATTAACAAAAAGGCATTTCTCCTTCAGACTGAATACTTATTATTAAACATATAGAACTGTTAAGCAAAGGCTGTATGATTATAATTAGGAGCATTTACAAAGTTGTTTGAGTGCATGTGCATAATCACGTGTGGATTAAAATAGCATGGGCTAGATTCTGGAAAACTGAACAAATACTTGATAACTATTTTACTTATGTGTTCCTGAAGTGGTCTCAGTTTATGTAAAAACACTGAATACGTGAAGTTAAATAAAATATTGTATTTTTTACATAATGAAACTGAAAAAAACATTGAAAATTATTCACTTATGAGATAAAATAGAGGCCACTTTCTTGAGACATTTATGTTACTGGTAAACATTTTGACTTTTTAAAAAAGCTTTGACTGTGAACAGCTTCAAAAAAATGTTTATTTGGAAAGGGGTCTTAACTTTCCAAATTAATAATTCTAGTGTATATATGTATTGAAATAGTGAACGAAATTTGACCTCTGAGTTTTGGAACAGATCTTAATGTACATGTGGACTTGGCCCAAAAAAAGGAATTTCATGAGATTCTATCTGAAAAGAAATGTCTACAACCACAGAAAAATGATGAATGGAAATAAATGTGAATCACAAATTGACAGTGCATAACATGCCCCTTTATAAACTTAAAAAACAGGCTAGTTTTTCAATCTTAGAAAAAGTTTTTTTGAGTCCCTATAAACTGATGACCGTTATCAACAAAGGTGGCAGTAGTGGGGAAAACAGATTATATTTGTGATAACATTCCACTTCAAAGATAATTTTTGAAGTCCTGGCTCCTAACTTACCTGAAGCAACTCATTCTTCAAAATAAACTGGTGACACAGGTTAGTTAACTTAGTGGCTGCTGGTTCAGTAACAAAGATTCAATAATTTATTATAGTTTATGAATTAAATCATGTAATTTAAAAAAAAAATAAACTATGTCTAAACTATAACTGAAGCAGGATGCTTTCTCCAGTTAAAAATCCGCAATTTAGTATGAATTTACATCACATGGATATCCGAATCAAGCAAGAGAAACTGGCATAAATTGCCATATTTCTTATCAGTCCAACATATTTCTAAAATGACTTATATAGCCCTGACTTTCAGAGAGACTTCTCCAGTGTTTTTACACAAATTTTATTATATTTTAGGAAGAAAAAGAGAATTTTCCCAAAATGAAATGTAAAATGTATGTAACATTAAATGAATGAGGCGATTCAATGATCAGGGCAGATGCACTGACAGCGTTTTATCTTGGAAGTCTCATATTCATACTCATATTATTTGGAACAGTGCTGTAGGGCAACAGGATAAACATGGAGTCAGAAGACAAATGAGTATGTCAGACAACAAGGGAAAAATGATGAGGAACTCAGATGATGCTCTCTACTATGGTTTTAATATTGTTTTCTCTGTTTTATAGTCTTAAAATTCATTACAGTCAATTGTTAGCTGAAAAACAATAAAACCACATTAAAATGGAGAAAAAAGTGTGATTGTAATACAATAATTGGCAAAAACAGTCCTGTATTTAAAAGGCTTAGGATTTTTATGCTGTGTAATAATATTTCTTAAGTCAACAGGAAAACTGATCATGTACAATTTCAAATGAATGCTAGAAAAATTTTGCTGTACTGTAAATGTAGTCAAAATGTCTCCTACCCTATTTTTCAGGTCTGTGAAAAACTTGGTAATCCTTCCATAAATATATATATATTTAAATTCCTGTGAATTATTTTCTGTCTTCTTCCCAAACAAAGTCCACTAAACCAAGGCAGTCTGCATAGGCTAAATGATCTCAAAGAAACATAAGACAAATGGCAATAAAAGGTTATTTTACATATCTTTCAGATTAGATTTAAAATAATTTAAAGTCTCATTTCCTTCATTGTGTTTTGTGATGTCAGTAGTTGTCAGTATTTTCTAGAAAATAATGACATGAAGTTATTAATAGCAGAGGACCAGCTTTCACAAGTATCCTCTTTGACTTTTATTTTTGAACTTCAAAATTTAGAAATGAACTGGTTTTGGTTTGAATTGTCAATGGACATGGTCCTGGGCAACCTGCTCTAGGTAATTGTACTCTAACAGGGAGGCTGAGCAAGATGACCGCCAGAGGTTCTTTATAAGCTCAACCAATCTGTGATTCCATGACATAAAAAAATTATGGATGTATAAAAAGAGAAAATGATTGCTTGCAAACTACTTTCCCCTTCATTTCTCCTCCTTTCTATCCTATTTGCTATTACTGACAAAGATCACCTTCATATTTTTGAACCACCTACATACTACCTACTAATAGATCATTTAATGTCAAAGTATTTCCCTTATTATTGGAGATTCTGAAATTATTACGGAAGATTATAAATTTACACATTTATTGAATCTCATATGGCTTAATTTCCTTCTGGGTAAAAACTTATGTTGTCGTCTTGTTATCAGACCAAAGCTGAGTATAAATTTTCCATTTGTTTTTGTCCTGTTCTGTTTTTCAAACAATCACACAAGAATTAAGGAAATATTTAGGAGTCCTAAAGTAAACAGTACCAGAAAAAGTAGAAAATAATTCTTAATTATGGAAGATGATTTTTCCCTTACACTCCAGATAACTGAAAACTGATATCAAAGACTGAAAGCAGAGTATATTTGCTTTCTTAACACACAATATCATAACCAGAGTGAAGACAGTTGTTTAGGGCAACAAAACGTGCCTGTACCTCTGCAGAAATCTGTCCAATATTTACAGCATTGTTTGAAAAACCTGCATTACAGTTTGCATTACATCCAGCACCATCCTATAAGAAATTTTAGCATTTGCTCAATGAGATCTACCAGATCTTGCTAGAAATCAAGACTATATTGACTACTTCACACCTTTCCTCCCTTTACAGATTTGAAAAGTGATGGCTACATGTGGAAAAAGGACAGCTTTCTGAACAGGTAAAGATCTTTACTTTGCTTTTCCAGGTTTCTCACAGTCTTCTTGTTGTTATAATCTCCTAATCCAGAGAAACATTTTGTCTCATCCATTCAGTTTTTCACCCAATTTTACATGTTAATAGCTACAGTTTACTTCAAAACTCATTTTATTCATTTAAGACTTGTAAGTATCTGTTCATTGCAATAAATTCTACTAAAGACAAAGTCAATTTGAGCATTAATTGGGCAACTGCGTGCCTTTGTCAAAATGTCAACATTAAAAGATGGGGCTTTTTTTCTTCTCTTAAATTATTCAAGCTAATGAATAATTACTTGTATTTAAAATTCATTGCAATTTGAATTTGTTGATTTTAACAGAGCATTAGCATTTAGAAAGTACACCATTCCTGTTTATTTCTAAGAAAGACTGTATAAGGCTGTTTTTACAAAGATGGATTTTGATGCAAACTGCAGTAATAGATACCAAATATATTAATTTGAGGTATATGTGTGATATCACTAGAAGGAATCGGTACAAAAACAGCTCATGCTAGTCCTGAATTGGAGGATATTGACTGGGTAATCAAAAGAAAAAATCACCAACTAGAGCAGTTAGACAGAATATGGGAAAACCCCCTGAATCGCACAAGGCATGGGTACATTTTACAAGGGATTGAGTTGGGTATTTTCCTGGTTAATAGGTATGGTAGCTAGATGATGAAAAATATATATCTTGTGTTATGTAGAGCAACCTGACTTCCTCACTTGAAAGAGGCCTCCTTTCTTCTTGCAGAGACTTCTCTTGTTTACCTCTGCGTAACTCATCTTTGGAGCAATTTAGCACCTCCCTGAGCAGGTTCATTTGGCTGCTGGGGTTATCACTGAGGAGACTCAGTCCCGCTGCCGTCACAGGCATTTTACAGCCGACCTGAGAAGCTTCAAACCTTCTCTGATGCTCTCAGCAAAGCATCTTGGCAAAGTCTTTGATACTGAGCAGGTCTCACACAAGTCCTGGCTGAAAAAAATTACTATATATCACACAGTCATCATTCACCCTCCTTCTGCTATTGTGTAACTGCAATCAGTAAGATACTGTGTTGTTTTTTTACTGAGAAAACCAGCTTTGGTACATTGTCACATCTGAATTCCTGCCTGTCTCTTTTTCACCTACTGAATTTATGAGCAGGCACAAGGAGGGTTGTCAATTTTAATCCAGGATAAAATTTCTAGAGTTTTTGGGGGTTTAAACAGGTAACAGTGCAATAAAGAAAGCTCAACATTCAGGTGGCAAGAAGGTAAACATCATCTATTATGAAGCCCAGTAGCCCGACCGTGTTTGGGACTTATCTTTTGATTAATGTCTCTTTTTTACCACATCTAAATGTACACAGTATAAAGGTAATACATTTTTGAGACTCTCAGATACAAATGGGTCAAACAAAAAAATATTTCAGATAATCAGGTTGGGGGGTATGGCCTCTGCTTTCTGATGAACAATGTGTCACATTCATCTTTGTCATCTCTGGTTAGATTACTGAAACATGCTGAATGAAGAAAAAGATCAGAATATTACAAGTCTCTAGACAGCGTCTTTCAGACTTTTGATAGCACCACTGAGAAAACAACAGACATATTCATCTTTCTCAGGTATCACTATAAGTGAATCACTTATGAAAGCATTTATTATTATTCTTAACTCTCTCAAGGAGTAGTTTTCAATTAGATTTCAATGACTGGTTCCAGATACTGTTTTGATTTCCATTTTCTGTTTCTCTGAAAAGGACTAGTAAGCAGAACTTGGACAGGACTAGTGCAATTTAGGCTATCCAGCTGTCTCTGAGAGATCAAGCTACTCATCTAGCTGCTTTGCTCATATCTTGAAAACCTGCTATATTTCTGCTTACTGAGCTCCGTCCAAAGAAGAAGGTAACTGTAAAACTGTAAGCACCCCAAGTTTCTGAACATACAGAAAATATAGATGATGGGTAATAGATTAGACTTGTTTGAAAATAATTTTAGCAATATAAACTTTTATATAAAATTACATTTCTAAAGACTAGAAGTTTACACTTCAAAGTGTTCATGAAGCCAGAATAAAACTGCAAAAAGTACATACTTAAAACTGTCTTTTAACTCTCTGGTGCTGCTGATTGCACAGCAAAATAAACATAGCTGAGAGAAATCTCTTTTTTCATAACAATTTTGGTCACAAGACCTGACTTACAAATATTTTCATAACTTTGTGAGATTGTAGTTTGAACTATTTTCAAATTAGCAGTGCAGCTATATATATAAGTATACAAAAGCCTGATTCAGATTAAAACATTATATTTAGATGCTTCATCTTCTGATGAAACCAAAATCAAAATTCTATGGAATAAAGCTATTCATGGCTACTGCTTGAAGACTATTAGGGAGCCAAATTTTTACTTTCCATTCTTAGTCATTTAAATAGCGATACTTACAAACTCATAAAATTAGCTATTAATGTTTGAAAAACATCTTTTGCTATTTATACGGAGAAAATGTCCTATCTGATTATTTAAAAAAAAAAAAAGAAAATAAAAAGACTTCTGCAAGCTTAAATTGTTCTTAAGGCTTTCTCAAGGCACTCAGCAAGCACAATTACTACTTATATGGTCCCGGAATAATAAATATAAATAAAATCTCCAAAAATAGTTCAATAAATTTAGACTAGTTGCCTTTTAGCAGCTCATTCATTTTTTAAGAATTCAATGCATGCAAATGAAAGAAGAAAATGTGATCAAGGGGTGAAATTTTATTTTCAAAAGTACACAAGTTACTCAGTTTTCTTCATAAATCCACTGGCTTTCAGCTTCTATAATCCATGTTCAGTTAATGAACTGTATTGAATGAAGAGAGCATGACTGAAGAAGTCAAAGTAATGACATGAGTTTTTTTTCCTTCCTTGCCAGCACCATGATTTTGCTATAAGAAAGAAGGTCTGTGAAAGATCAACTGGTGGTTAGGTAACTTTTTTTTTATTATGAAAAATACTGATAGAAGTTCAAGGAAAGTTGCTAATTTCTAAGAACTCACAGTTTCAAGGGAAAGACTGTATTATTACAACAAGCTGAAACACCATTCGAAACCAAGTTTCACACTCACAGAAATGCACATAATGAAGCACTTATTAGAGCCAATTAAAAAATAATAATATATATTTATAATCCTTCAAAGATTAATGACTATTGCAATCAGAGACATGATGGTAAGTGATATAGAGCACTGGTGGGTATGCTGTAATCAGCATTTCTTTACAACTATTAATGGGGACAGATGTCTCTTTCAAGTAAAGTTATTGAATTTTCCTCTTAAGCTTTCTGGGCATCAGTACCTCCAGCAACTGCCAATCAGTACACAGCAGCAAAGTTTCCTGAGAAGGGAAATAATGATCAAGTCTTATCTACTAGATGGATTAGTCAGAAATAACTGAAGGCCATACAGCTCTCCTACAGAACAGAAAATCTACAGATGAGAAGTATTTACGCATCTACAGTGTCTTCAGTGGACCAACATTAATGATGCCAGTTAATAAACAGGCAGTATAAAAATTTAATGTTTGAATCAATAAAGAATACTCCCTAAGGTAATTTTATCATTCATTAGCTATACCAAATAATCTTTTGTCTAATGAATTCACAGTTTTTGAGATCATTAAGTGATAGATCTAATTAAGCTTAATTTCTAAGTAGAAATGATAAATATTCTTCTTGTTCTATAAAAAAGGAGCACTGTAATAAAACTTCAGTTCATATTTCAATTCATATCATGTAATAAGAAACTGTACACTGATCCATAAATTTTACATGTATGGTGATTCCTTCCTTCTCAGAAACATCAGACAACACTTATGCTTGAATCTTGCTTCAAGGCAAAGTAAATTTCAAAGACATATATAAAGAAATTATCATAAGTGGGAGGAACAGCACACAGAATTCTGAAAGCAAGACATCCTCACAACCATATTGGTCACTTATTACATACTCCACAGCATCAACAGGAGTGTCTGAGCGTTTTCTTTTTTGTTAATCATTGACCTGATTAACATCTGTGTTGAGAATTGTGAAAGCCATAGGTTTTTTTTAATTTTAAAAGGATTTTCAATGGATTTTGAGGGGCTCATGAAGACTACTTTTGAAAAAAATACAGTTGAATGGATAAAACTTGCAGTATTTTAACAAAGTGATCCCAAAGAGTATTCATCTTCCATTACAGTTAAATAGAGATAACATTATGGGTCATTGCTTTTATCTTTCACCTGCCTTCAGAGTTTGAACTTTCAATCACAGTAGCCTGAAAAATACACTATTTTTATAAAAACAAATAAATATTCTGCAATTGAAATCCAGAGTAAATTCTTGCTAGATTTACAGAAAGAAATTTATTCATTAGCTTGTAGCATTATGTCAAAGATTGGTGTCTTTTAGTAAAGAATACAGAAATTTTTGAATTATTTCTTAGTGAGAGTTGTTATGAAATCTTCATTCTTAAATATATTCAGAACTTGACTGGGCAAAGTCCAAGGCAACTTGATTTACGCTGGGGTTCTCTGAGCAGCGTTCTGACCAGATGATCCACAACAACTCATCCAATCTAAATAATTCTGTTATTCTATGAGTCTTTGATCTCAAAGCAGTCATACCTGTCTTGGAATCTTTTTAAAAATAGTTCTGACTTACTATTCTTAGCAAACCAGCTTTAGCATCATTTTTGTTACAGTGCCACATTACTCTTTGGCGGCACACAGAGCAGTACATACCAAATGTAGTAGTTCATAATCCATTTGTAGCTGTCCAGGTTTTTCTGAATTCACCAATTCTATATCTAACTTCATTTTCAATAGGGCAATGTATCAAACTTCTCACTACACACTTTCATCCTTAAAATGTACTCTGGAAAGGAATTTTTAGTACAGATTGCTTGCAGGTAAGACACCCTTGAGAATTAAGACAGTAGGACTCTTCTATTGCTCAACAGCTATTGAGACATGAAAGATGAATCCTATCATCCCATCTCAGTTGTTTACAGGATGGAGAGAAATATTTATGATTTGTGAAGGACTGATATTCTATGGAGATTGAGGAGGAAGGGAAAGACAAGGTGAGAAGTCAGATTGAACAGAGATGCTAAATATCTTGAAATTACTTGAAAGTCAATTTACTTGCTAAACAGAATGGAAAAGCCGGAGTGTAAAAGACTAATGATGTATAATCTGCATTCTTACACACTCTTATAAGTAAAAAATAATCTTCCTAAATTAATTACTAAGAAAAAGGAAGTGGGGCTACTCTATTTTCAAACAGTGGTATCCAAATACAACTGTGTTGAGAACATGAACCAGCATGCAGTCTCAATCTGAGACAGCAAGGGAGAGGAAAGCTACTGTTAAAATATCTCCTCTGGAAAATAAGAAAAACTCAGGGAATTACTAGATCAAGGATATGGTATTCACTATATTCTACATAATACTGCTTTCATGTTTCTCTTTATAACTTAATTTTTAGTAATTGTTTTGTTTTGTTAGAATAAAGGTTGTTTTAATTTACATGGCATTTACATTGAAACTAGGCTATCCTAAGGATCTTTGGCTGGTCATATGCCAATGGACTCTGACAGGGAGTTAGCAGTAGAGTTCATAACATCTATTGAACTCATGTTACACTTAATTATTTTTCGACAATAGGGTGATGCCTGTCAATATCTGACTTCTCTCTGACATCTCAGTATTTCCATGGATTTTGTAGTTTCACTAGTTTAGCTCAGTCTTTAAGGAGTATTGGGTAATGATTATTTTGCAATATTTTGAAATATTTCTTCCATTCAATTTTTTTTAAAAGCAAGTGTCCCACCATCATCAACAACTGAAGGATATAACCCATATAGCATGAAACTGCCCCGAAGTTAAGATTGGGTCCTGAATGGAGCTCTAACTTCAATGTTGGACACTGAGGCTCTGTACCCACAGAGAGCTCTACAGATGCACAGGAAGGCTCCTTCACCCACAGAGAAGACAACATAAAAAACTGCTGTGGGTGCCATCTGTGTGGGTGAAGGAAAGATCCTGATGGAATAATTCAAGGCCCTGTGAAGAGCAGACAGTGACCTACAGGAACTTTATCAAACAATTGATGGATCTAAACTCATAATTAATACTTAGCCAGAAGTCTCTCCTCTCACAGAGGGCATCTCTTCTTCAAGGCCTTTGTGCATAGTCCTTTTAGGTCCTTTTTGTGTACTCTCCTTCCCCACTCTCTGAGGTTGGTTTTGAATTGCAGCCTACTTCAGCAAGAGGGGAAGGAGAAGCTATGATATTATCTCACCTACTGCTGTTAGGGCAGGCTCAAGGGAGCAATAGGTTGGAGTGATGAGTAACTACTGCTTCTATTAAGCCAGTGCCGTAAACAGTAGGCTGTTAAACAAATAATGGGAAGCAGCATGACTTCTGGCTGCATATTTAAAGAAAGCAGCTAGAAACTGCATACTGTCCTATCATGATCCTGCTGAACTTCAGGGGAACTCTGAGCATGCCAGTCAGATCAAGTGACTCTGGACACTCAGCACTTACATGCCACTAGAGCCATCAGGTAGAGATGTGTTTTAGAGAAAGAAGCCAGTTATCTGTCTGGACCTTGGTCGGAAGTTCCCAGCTACTCTCTGGCCTATCTACTGCTTCAGGCCCTTTCACCTCTCCTACCTGCACCATTTTCCAGAATCGTTCTCCATAAGTAAAGGTGGACTTTAAATAAATAAAAGGGTCAGTTGTCAGCTCCTGATAATTGTTGATCTATTTGCTCAGTCATCAAATAGGACGCACTTAATAAGTTTGGTTTCCTAAAATAGTAAGACTGAAAGCAAATGTGCTAAACATATAACAGATATTGCTCACTAAACAGCGTCTCCTTACCAGGAAAATAACTATTTAAAAGAACAAAAAAGTTTCCTTATATTATGAATTTCTAGGGGAAGTTTCTGTATTTGCAATTAACTACATTTTTTAACATTTACCATCAACTGTATTGTCAGTATTCCTTCAGACATTTTCAGTGATTAATACTTCTTGGGGTTCTTCCCCTTGTTCATTTGTAGGTAACTCATAAATTGTCAATTGCTTTGCACTGTTTTACATATTAACTATTTTCTGAAAATCAGGTAGCAACTGTATTGCTAGTACCATGGACTATTATTGTGATGAAAGGGAAAAGATCAATGGGGATCTATGGTCCACAGAACTCTGTTTAGTCACTGTAGAAGTTCAAGACGTTAAACATTTTTCCTTTCACAAGGTATGATATGAAGCACTGATCATCCACATAGATGTAAAATAAGTGAATGACAAAAAAATGAAATGTTTATTCACCTCTCCTTTTGAAGTAATCTGTAATTAAAAATACTTTCTTTTAGCCTTTTAAGTCCCATGTGCTCCTTCAATAGAAGATCTACAGTTAAAGTTTATGCTTCATTGATTACAATTAATTTATTTAGATGATACAATTCCCCAAGGAATAACATGTGTATAGGCTTACTGAACGCCTTCATTCTAATCTACTAAAATTACTGTTATTCATGGGAACTTTTACACTCACTTCATGCTAAAAAAGAGACATTATAATATGGCATTGCGATGTTGTTATTTCTAGCCTCAGCCTCCAACGAAAATTCAAAAATGCCCAGAATGAACAAATTAATATGAGGAAAGCTAAGGATGATAAAAATTCCTGATTTAAGGTGAGGTTAGAGGAAAAAAAAAAAAGTTTTACCCATACTAAATCTTTCAAAGTATAATTAAAAAAAAAAAAAAAAAAAGACCTCTATGTGGATATGGTGACTCAATTTCTTTCTCTTTCTTATTTCCTTTCTTCGTTAAAACTTACAGGAAATATCCACCTTTCAAGGTGCATATTTTGAAACAAGGATGTTGAAATTTGCTTCCTGTCCTCCTGCTTTGTTGACCTGTTTGGATAGTAGCTAAAAATCCTGTCCTAGAATAAAATACATGAAAAAGATGCAAGCATTTATTCTATTAGGAAAAAAAAAAAAAAAGGCCCTATTTTGGTTTACCATTTGCTACTTACATTTCCAGTCTCAGACATCAAAAATATCCAACTCTCCCCAAAAAATTGTCTTTTAAATTCCAGGTATCTCTTTCTCTGTACAATTTACGCTACATATCCCACTTCTTGTGTAACTATTAAAAATTCAGATCCAAATATGTTTAGAGACTTAAAGCAGGATTTAATTATGTCATGCATATAAATAGAACACAGGGATAAAATGATTCAACGAGAGCAATCCATTCAATTGCTTTTTAATTTCAGTGGTTTCTCACTGTCTAACCTCATCATAGATATAAATTATGCTTCTGGGATGAACTGCAAGCTTTTGTCCATGTTAAAGCTTTATGAGAAATCAAGAAGCAATGATTCCTCTGCCTAAATCTGCTGGGGGGAGTCTGCTTCAGAAGAACCCTGGATGTGTACAGGCAGGGTCTGGTTTATTAAAAATTAAGATCATATTGTTGCAAAAATGGCCCAGATGATTCTATGATTCTATGAAAAAGTAGCAGCTGAAGAGAAAGCCCTTGTTATGGTAACCTATCAATTAGAGCACTCCCAAAGTCAGTGTGTTAAACCTGCATCTTTTATCTTCTAACCTGACCATCAAGCTAAAAGCTGAGGTATACATCTCCTGTTGAAGCTATGAATATATGCAGAAAGATATGCAAGACCCGTGGGATCAGAAAAATCCTGATTTCACACCTGAGAAGGGTGTAAATCAAGGTGAAAGATTTGGTATCAACACCTTAAACTGGAAAGCAGCAGATTGAGCTATCCACTTACCAGTTGAGTACTTTTAAGCCTTGGCTGTCACTCAAACATAGGCATAAACATATTATTTTGTAAAGTACATGTACAAAGTGCACGATGATCAGAGGGCTGGAGCACTTCTGCTATGAGGACAGGCTGAGAGAGTTGGGGTGGTTCACCCTGGAGAATAAAAGGCTCCGGGGAGACCTTACATCAGCCTTCCAGTTCCTAAAGGGTCCTACAGGAGGGAGGGGGACTCTTTATCAGGGAGTGTATTCATAGGATGAGGGCTAATAGTTTTAAACTGAAAGAAGGGAGATTTAGATTAGATATCAGGAAGAAATTCTTTAC
>JAOXJM010000012.1:115688869-115701210 GCA_026413425.1 Tringa solitaria | reverse complement strand
TAACTGGACATTTTGTAGTATAAGATCCCTGTTAAATTTTACCATTTTCCTTTTTCGTGACTGATTTTTGGAACATCTTTTGTTAGTCTTACACTTCCATGACACTACTTAACTATATAAGTAATTCAGAAAAACTTACTGCCATCCATGAAAGTCATCAAGCTTTAAGCAAATTCCTTTCCTTAAAGAATGATGGAAATTGGACTGGAATAGACTTTGAAACATCCCTTACTCTACCCATGTATTCTGGGTGCAAAATCAAGTGCGCAAAATCATTTTTAGTAATTGTTAAAGTATTTTTTTCTTAAAACATTCAGCAATATCCCTAGGTAAAAAAGTAAGGAGGAAACTAGTCTGAGACCCCTGATTCACGAGGAGTTTGTACTTAGCCCTGCAGATCACTGACTTCATCCATATAAACATTGCCAGCTTTCTGACAAAAAGTTTCCAACACAAGGAGAATTAAGTGTGGATAGTAGGACAAAAATGTTCTTTTTTACTTTAAGCAGAAGCCTTGAAAGCTTTTGAGCAAGCCTAGTAAATCTACCATGTGCACTCATGACAGATAATTAATACCTAGAATTTATTTTTTACTCTTTAATGTTAACTCTTCACAATTGTTTTGGTAGCTGTAAGTAAATGAATAAAAGACATCTTTAATTTAAAGACATTGTCAACTAGGATATAGGCCTGAAAGCCCTGAAACCCCAGCATAACGTTTACACTGTTTTAACCAAATGTATCATATCTTTTAGAAGAAGAATTTCCTCGAGTGTTTACAATATCATCTCTAAACAACTATATGTAGAGATGTGAGTGGCACTGTGTTTTGGGAGACTTTATAAACAGACTGTTTGCTGCAGTGGTAACCTCTGCATTCTTCATGCAAATACTGAGAAAGTCTGTAGGTCTGTCACTGACATCACACAGTTTTGCTATCAAAGGATAATTGTCACTGCCAAAAACAGGCTAGCATGTAATTTCAGTTGGCTTTCAAATGTATCCCGAATCAAAAGTGTCAGAAGAACATTTCCACCCTCCCCTCTTGGCATGTACATCAGCTTCAGTTTCCTCATTTCTTCAATGTAAGGGGAAGCATTAGAGGAGCTAGAATATTTGGTGGACAAAGTATTAAAATATAATGAATACACACTTTATAAGACACAAACTTAAATAATTTAAAAAAACACAGGTTTTAGACAGAAAAGCAGAGATTTCAAGACCTTTGGGATTTATTCCTAAATCTGACATGAAATACTCCAGCATGATAAATCCCTGTTTGTGTTAGTAGGTGCTATGAAAATCCTTGTCAAAACTGTCTATTTCCTTCTAGTTTAAAAAAGGACTACACACAATACTGTGAAAAATTTAAGTTACGAAAAAACAGTGTCAAGAAAAAGAGATTTAACTATTATAAACAAAATATTGAAAATATCTCCTTTGGGGCAAGTTACATATTAAATACTTTGATAGCATTATTATTTACTTCTTAAACAGAGATTATTTTTTTTAAAACAGAAATAAAGTCATTGGGAGACCTATGTGCTTTTAAGTGTTCCTGGGAAATGTAAATGCATGATTCAAGCATCATTTTGTCATTCACAAATTTCCAGTTCATATTTTAAAGTACGATCTAACACCTACATTGCATAGTTGTTGTAACTGTTGTTACTTTAATTAATTAAAACAAACATGTTTATCTTTCGGGTAATATGGTGATGATTTCTTGAAATAAATTATTCTTAATCGTGTTATAGTTTGCAAACTGCATTATAGGTGTCCAGTTCTACCTGGAACTAAAAATTGTTAACTGTGATTTGTTTTAGGAACAGTCTAAATGTTTATCATTCATATGCATAAATTTTGGACGTTACATAAAACCCCAAAAACATTATGCAATTAGGCAGCAGAAGTCACCGATATTTAAGATTATGAAATACACAGTCTTGAGACTACGGGAAAAAGGAAAAAAAAAAAGGCAAAATTGTTCTTTCCACCATGTTACAAAATACACTGAGTAAAATTTAATCTACACATGATCCAGATCCACCAATTCTCAAGTATTAAAATCTAAATGTAAACATTTTTCACAAATGAAAAGAGAAAAAAGCAGTCTTCTGTTGATAGATTATCTATCAAATCTATCAATAGTCTATCAATCATGATACATAGATATCTAAAAGAGAAATGTTCCTTCAGTCTTCCATAACATTACTGAACTTACTGTAATACTACTATTTATTAAGCACACTCACAGTACACAACACTATGTAACTGATGCAAATGAATAACATTTGTATTTATCAGAGGACGGCAGTATGATATACTGCAAATGTATATGCACATAATTTTTTTAAATACAGCATCCTGACAGATACTATACTAAGAAAGAAAGGCAGGTGCTCTGAGAACATTCTTTAAAAGATGTGTGTATCCAGAGCAATAAGAAATGAGGAGTGGCACAAAAGAAGACAAGAGGAGCAGTTAATAAACAAATTCTGTTCTGAAGGCAAAGCTGCAGGAAGCATTATGAAAGCTGAAGTGAAGCTAGTAAAAGAATCTGCTTCTACTTCATGTTCATAAAAACAGGTGATGAGAGGTGAAATTCTATTCTGGTTCAACATCTGTGAATGCAGATTAGGAAAAAAATTCTAAGAATGCCATAGAGGAAGTAGTTTGGGATTTGGCGATCACCTTAACGTGGAAGAAAGGGTCAAAAATAAGGTCTCTTCAGTATATTGCATCTGGCTAGTAAATAGCCAAGTGACATTGGTAAGAGACCAATAATGGAAGAAGAGATTTGAGTGGAAGCTATCGCATAAGAATGCTTTGAAGCATAATTGATTTTGATAAGGGTACAAACATATATGAGTAGATATGTTCAAAAATATGTTAGGGTCCAATATGTTAGGACATCATAGCCATGAATAATACTCGACAGGAACATGATATGAAGTGAGACATAAAGACGAGTGCAGCATGGTCAAACCCAGTTGATTTTGAGCACTAGATGTTGCCACCAGAGACGGATAGTTTTCATATTGATCGCTGTGCCTGTTCTGTGGAAGAAAAAAATAAGAACATGGAACACGTGATTCCTCAGCAGAGTGAGCAGATGAACAGGCTTTGGCTTCAGGTGTGCACAATAATTACAACTTCTGTGGTTTGTCTGTTTGGGTTTTTTTTAATTTTATTTTATTTAACTGTCTTCATGCCAGAGAATGAGTAATTCAGAAGATACTCATCCATACTATTTTGTGTGAATAGTACCCTATTTTTGTTGCACTCTGCTGGAATGCAGCTTGTTAACTCTGCGAGGACTGGGTTTTAAACTTTCAAACATTCAGATGAAACTGAACTGAATTGTTCACTCCTCTGAGAGCTACTATTTCAGACCTTCTTAGAGCAAATAGCACTACAGTAACTATTTTCAGTTTCCATAAGACGATTTTAAAGCATAATCTCAAAAACACTATTTATTATGTGTTTGTTTGACCTTTTTTACCTAATGAAATCAGGATCCTTGTGAGAAGACGAGCCTTCAATGAGCACATATTGCCCTAAGGACTCTAAGGGCAGTATGATCTAGAGATAAGGGCACTGATTTGAGGTTTTTCCAATTCCTAAATATTTAAATAGAAGCAATCATATGTTTGCAATAGAAGTAAGCATATGTCTCATGCTTGCTTTAATCCTATTTCCTGACACACTGTATAATAAATGAGAGACTCACAATTCTAATGTTATACTGGGAAAAAAAGTTTAATGACACTGTGAGTTTCGGGTATCACAACTGGTCATCTACAAGAAACAATAATATAGTGTTAGTTGCCAGGACAGGGTGCTTGACAGAGACCATTCCCTTGGAGCACCTACAGAACACCCAAGGCTGAAGGACAACATTTGGAATGAGTAGGCACTAGCTCATGGTCAGTATTTTCCTGTGTCAGACAGACAGTAAATCAGATTCTCCCATACTTTCACATATGATTTGATCTATCATTTTCTTGCAGCCTGTAGATGTCGTGTAACTTAGCAGGTCTCCTTCCTTATCAGAAATTTTCCAATTAAAAAAGAATCCTTTATTATTTTAATTTATTCTGGCCATATATCTGGATTTCCCTAAACAATTTAGAATCTGCATGCTGATTTACATTCATTAATGGCTAATTAAAATATAATAGCTTGACAAGAATTTAAATTCATTAAATAGTTCTTAACTTCATCTCACGCATTAAAGCAACAATACAGTTCAAGCCATTGGAATGTTAAGTAATTGTGAACAGGTAGCAAGATTATTACAATTTGGAGCACTTTGGAAAAAAACATGAATCCACGCTGAGACAATCTTATAACAATTAATGAGTAAGAAAGACTAAATAAATAACATTTGGAAATATTAATTGGTTAGTCTTATTTTCTGTCCTTGTTAGGCTTCTGTTTACTCACTGTGGTAGGTAATTTGTGGCAAGATTGTGAAATTTTGTTATTCAAGAGTATATGTGCATTGAAAAAAGCAGGGAACCAGGAAATTTAGAAGTGTGCAACCGTTCACACAAAATGCATCATATGTTGGTGAATTCATTCCAATATAAGAATATATGAATATATAGACTGAATATAGGGATTCTTGATGCTGGCTTTACAAGCTGTAGTAGATTTTAGAGTTTAGGGTGAAAATCCATATAAACTACAATATGCAAAGTGATCTGTCAACATGCTCTGGAAAATATGGGTGTACAGGAACTATTTAATGCGACATTTATGTCTGCTTCTTGACCTACCAGAGATGATGCCATTGTCTATTGATCACATTTTACCAGCTAAATGCTTCAAAGAATAGAAAGATTGGGATTACTGCCACAATTTCTACTATTTTCATGCCTGATACAGATTTTTCTCAAGACTAGATGCACTGGATTGCAAATGCAATCAGCCTGAATGAAGTAAGCAAGAAGTTCCTTGAAAGAAGGAAGGAAGGAAGAGAAAAAACAGAATATACGAACATTTACATAGAGGAGAGGCTTGATACAACACTGAATAATGCATAAACATGACCTCTGTTTTAGAGTCTGTTCCTATGGATGCCTGTAGGCTGAATCATTCTCACTGTGATTTCTAGTTGAGAACAAAAGTGAGAAACAAGATGATACATGCCTCAACTTATATAATAAATGTTATAAAATCTCTCTCAGGAGTCAAAAAAATTACAAAAGAGATCAAATACTTTTAAGGAGTATAGACAATTAAGACACAGTAGGCATAATTCAGGAAGTCCCTTGTCAGCTGACTTGAGTTCAAAAGTCCCAAAGTAGCAGCTGGCTGGAAAGACGAAGGGAAATACAAGTATACTTTTGCTATCGCCAGACACCGGACTAGATGGATGTTTATTCTGGTCCAGTATTAGCACTTAAAGTTCTTGTGGATCATCTTAATCCATCTGGAAACTAAAAGTTTTCCTTTGAAAACTACATATAGGTAGAGAAGAAAAGCATAGTCTTGAGGTCTCATCTGGAAAGCAGTCCTATAACTCTATAAGCTTCCTTTTAAATTATTGTACTGTCTGTCCCTGTGTTAGCCAGTTGTACACAGGATACAGAGAGCTTGCATGTTTTGGTGAGCACCCGTACATGCAGATATTTGATAACTACTTTTGGAGACAACAAAGGATGGCTAGTAAGAATCAGGAATGCTTCCCCAGAAAACAAATCAGGTAGTTGAATACAAATCATTCCTAACAGAGGCCTTGAACTGATATATGGAAAGAAAAGACTTGTATATTGAGAGTTATTATCAATTTATGGCATGTAAGAGCACTGCTGAAGGACAAATGGCCATCTGACCTATGATTGCAAATCTGTATACCATCAAACTGCTTTCATTTGCTTTCTCACTCAAAGGGACTCGGTGATGCATTGAGCACTACCAGCACAGCAGTAATGGATGGATATTATAAAGAAATGCCAGATTTGTGCCTATTACATGAGATTATAGTGGGAGCCCTAAGGACAAAAGCACAAAAACTAGTCTTCACAAATCTGTGATGTTTCAATAATAGGACTGCAATCACTTTTACTTAAACCTTTTAATAAAAAAAAAAAGGTTCACTTAACAGATGAATGATTTCATTTAATCCTGCAATATTTAACATCTATTCTTAAATTTGCACACTACCTTAATGATAATGTTATTGTGCTTCTTTAAAGAAGATACTTGTGTTACAAACAACACAGTTTCACAACAGTCAATCTCCATAATTAAAATACAAGCAGCAACACGCATATTATTAAAGAAACAATGGCAACAGCTGAAAACCTATTTTCAGTGCTTGAAAAAGTTATTATGGTCCCATCGGAAAGTGAGAAACATATGTCACTCTACTGAGGATTTACCTCAATATGAATTATAAAAAACATGAAAAAAATGACCCACAAGGAGATACAAGAAGCACTGCTTCAGATAATGCAAGACAACTGGATAATTGTAGTTTATATCATAATAGCAGTTGCTCACCGGAGTATGTTACTGCAGTTATCAATCATGCCAAGAGTAAAAAAAAACTGGTGTAGGTAATCATCAGGAGAAAATCTACTCACAAAATAGTGAAATATATTCCTCTTGAGTACCTCTTTCATTTGCAATTTAAAACAATTTTAGTATCCACCAAAGAAAAACAGTTTGCAATGGAAAACAATGGAAATACTTCAAGGTATTCAAATCCATTTTACTTCTTGTTATGAAAAAATACATAAATTCTTGAGCAAAGATGTAGTGTACCTAGCAACTATCAATTCAGTTTCCTTTGAAGATATCAAGAACTTCCATCTGAAATATAACAATTCCAGATTCCCCTACCTAATGTTTTTTTTAAATTATGAATTCTAAGTCACTTGTATTCACAATACTTTAAATATAAACCTTATATATCTTCTATAGCTGGAAATACTAGAGCCTAGTAGGTATCAGAGGCCTCCAGAATACATATTTTTCTCTGAATTCTCATCATTCAAGGAAAGTTTTGTTGAATCCACCCTATTTTTCAATAATGTTTTTCTTATCTGTTGCTATATCCTTCCTCTATACAATAGTTATTAGGACTTATATTAAAAATTAAATAAAGGAAATTCTAAACTTTCAAAACTCTCACTGCTAAAAGAAAGACACATCAGGGAAACAAGTTTAATAGTTGGTAGATAATGCTTGGCACTAGAAATCTACAATTTGTTTCCACAGACTATCATTGGCTTATTGTGGGATCCTAAATTTCCAAACTTCACTACCTTAGCTAGTTTAAAATAGTCTTGAGTTATTATACTTTAGTTGGACTGAGAACACAGCAAAAACCCACTTAATGTTCAGAATATGGTAGGAGTAGCAGTTCATAATAACTGTTTTAGTAGATGACAAAATGCAAAAGAAGCAGTTATATTCTCAACACATCAGTAGATCTAAACATCAACACCCAGGAGCTTCAGAATATCTGCACTTGTCAAAAGAATGAGGTTAAGGCAAATAAATAGATTTTGAAGTAAGAGCACAGTGAACAAAAACCCTGGATCACTCTCTTTCACAAAATCATGGCCACAATACACATCCGTCTGTACAAACAGCCATGAGAAATACTTGAATATATACACCGTTGAAGAGGAAAATTATCTTATTGAACTCATGCTAGATATGATTAAGAAATGTCATTGATCTAGTCAGAATTTTTTTGGGTGGTGGAATAATTTTTCTCAAAGCTGATACATAGTTTACAAGGGTAAATACAGTATGCAAGACTTACATTTATTTAATGCATTATAATTTCTGTGTTTGCTATGGAACTTGGATGATGAGAAAGACGACATTATGCATATAGAAAAAATCAAGGCTAAGTGTTTGTCATTTGGAAAGTATTTATGTTATAATTTTGGTAAATCATAGTAACTAATAAGGGAGTTAAAGTCATGAAGGAAAGATCAAACCTAAAAATTAATATCTATTGTATGTACCTGGGTTTAGAGTGACATAGCACTTGAGGTGATGAGATTGGTGTTTAACAAGGATGGGTTTCAATGGGAATTATTATCTAAACGTAAATAATCAATCAGATGATTATCTAGTTTAGATGGTTGATTAACAGGTCTGCAGCTCTTAGTACCTCTGTTATTACTGAAGAATAAGCAACTCCATGGTATTCTTCCAGCAGAAACCAGATTATTATATTCATAAAAATAGATCTATACATCTTTCCTGGTTTAAAACATCAGATTTCATACTTTTTATCAAGGAAATTAAATAATATAGATAACTCCAATTTCAATTTTACTTTTCACTTACAATTTCAATACAATTAATATTTAGATAATATAATACCTAGTATATAGTATTTACTTTGAGAAGTTTTCACAGAATGCCAAACAAATGGAGGAAAAACTTTAGTCTAATGGTAGCCATAGTTTACCTTAACCTAGTATTTCTGAATGCAGTTGCAAGCACAGATATGAATATATTAATTTCAGGACAATCATAGAATCACAGAATCATATGTGGACAATACAGAAGAATAGAAACACATGGCCGAAAAGGAACTCAATAGATCAAAGCTGTCTGCCCAGCTCACTTGTGCAGTCCTGCCATGATGGCACTCTTGATGCCTTATGAGTCAATCTATTAGCCAGTACAGCTCTACTTAGCATTGGAATTTTTACTTATATCAAAACACTCTTTCTGGCTGAAGTTTAAGCCTGTTACTTCTCATGTAATCCAACACAGAAACAAAGAAGAAACTGCCTCGTCTTTGTGTAGCTTTTCTAAAGTTGAAACATTATTCTTCTGTTCAGGCTAAGCAGTTCCATTTCACCCTGTATTTCCTTGCAAGTTCACGCTATTGTCAAAGAAACCCAAGCCCTCTTTGGTGACATTGCTTCTGCATAGAAACACCGTAGGACATATTTTTCCTGCATGACCGGGAGGACTGGTTAGCACATTACAACAGCTCTGACCCCTTCAGCCTTCCTCCAGGAGTCTCATAGTCATTTTTGATCTGCTTAGAGTCACACTGAAATCAGTCATGCCTGCATGAATGAGCAGTCCCAGTTAATTGTCATTTGGCTAGATGGCTTTGGCGACTTCCCTCAGATTTAAACTCCTTGGAGACAGACGGCTTCCCACAATGTTAGATCCAGTCACTAGCCCGAATTTTTCATCACACAGAGGAGTGAGTCACTCATGACCAATACATCTCTTTTTCATGGGAATTGTGATCATTAATTTCACAGCTTTTCCATCCTGCCAGGTTTTCTTTTTCTTTTTTCTCCACTTGGTCATTATGCTTGAAATTTCAGTTACTGTGGGCAGCACTGTAATGCATCCCTGCCTGAGAAGGGAACATTCCCCAATGAAAAAGACTTGTGAATAGAAACCTCTTGTTGGCCAGGTTTTCCTAATTCACAGTAGGTGCTACTGTGGATCTTCCTGGCTTGCTGCTAATCATCTTATCCACACCCCACAATTCCAGATTTCACTTGGTTTGGCAGCTTTCTCATGCAGTTTCTCTATCTACTTCTTAAGATTCTTCTATCAGGTATGCTCCAATTGAGGAATCCTCCTCCCTTCTCAGCCTTCTTTGGAAAGGAAACTGCAAACCATAACTCCTACAAATTCAGTTTAAGATTTGGACTGAGACATCAGTAGTTTTGGTTCCCATTTAAAGTTTCCGCTTGCACCATTGGCAGGAGCTGAAAGTAAAATACTTCATGACAGAATTTATATTCTCTTCATTACTTTCCTCGTTTTTCTTCCCCCAAAAAGTCCTATTCACAGCTTTTGAGCTGTTTCTTTACTCAGTCACATGGCTCCTTGCCTTTTAGGCTTCTCTTGCCCACCTGGTCTTTTCACTCTGACTTGGCTGAAACAGAATGAGAGGCAGTTTGTTGAAGACTGCAGCTGAACCTATTTTGTTCCTACGCCCTCAGTCTATCAGCAGGCTTCTGACCTTCTCCGCGAAGAGTTCAGAGTTTGCCAAGGTTTGCATTATTTCAGGACTCCTCACTTTGGTAGAGATAGCAACATTTGCAGTTCACACTCTGGCATTTAATAAGACAAAGGAGGTAGTAAAATGGCAGAAGAAATGGAAAATTTCACACAATTATATATAACACATGAGACAATTAACACTCTTGACAGAACCCAATGCCCCGTAGAAATGTAGCTAGTGATTTTTAAAATACATGTAATACCCATACCATAGCATATTGGTCTAAATTAATTCCTGCTAGCAAGGCTCAATAAATTGGCCAGTTGCCAGTGGCATGGACAAATAAGGCAATGAAGCTAAAGAGGCTTTCTGTAATCTTTAGAGGCATTATATCTTCTCCCATCCCACCACCAACCCCAGCTTGTTTACTTTAGTTCAAATAGATTAAAAAAAAAATATTACAGGAACACCTAGTCTTTATTCTATTGTGTCAAATTTCAGGTTTTCTGTCTAAAAGGATTAGACATTTTATTCTCTTGGAGCTTTCAGGAAGAACAGCAATATTTATGAGAAAATTTGGCTGACAGCACCAGATAACAAACTGCTTGTGAGTAAGCTAAAAAAATGACCTCGTATTAGATTACTTAAATAATTTAGTTGACATAACATGAAATAGCTGTTGAGATATTAGGTTCACATGATAATGAAGTAGGTATTAACACAACTGCTAAATTTTATACTAAAAAAATTATTCTTTCATATGTTACTGTGAGATAGGTATAAAAATCTTTTTTCAGTACTTGTTTCTGCTGAAAGCTCACCATTCATCCCTATAACTAATCATTTTAAATTTCACTTAAAACACTAAAAAATCACTTGGTAGTACTTTTGTATTTAAAGGTCATGTCTTCATATTTTGTATAATACGTCTGGTCCCTCCTTCTTATACACAATGGGGCTCGCTGTACTCTGCATTCAGATTAATCAGATACTCGCTCTATAACTGTATTCAGTTATACTCTGAGCTGGTTTTCAATGAGAAACTATTTTGCAATAAATCTTCTACATTGCTGTAAATGGGAAATACCAGACTCTTCTTAACCTACTTGAGAAGTCTTGAATTTACTTCCTTCCTAAAGAACGCAGTTCCTTCTACTTATGTCCAATTTCGCCTCATAACTAAGAATTCATTATAAAATACTAAGAAAAAGTCCTTGTAAATATGGGTTTTCTCAAGTATCTTCTGATATTTCTGAAAAGGAATGCTCAAATACTGAGTAATGTGGTCATACACAAATGTAAAGAATTGTCTGTATGGGGACCATGGCTGAAAGGCAGGCCAAGAGGAAGAATATGTCAAAGTACCAAAAAGGATACAGTACAATTTTTTGCAGAAACCAAATAATTTTCAAAGGTTTTTTTTTTTTTTTTTAAGAAATGTGTTAAATACTGAACTTGATTTGAGGACTATTTCAATTTTGACAACAATAATGTTATATTGACATAGTAGTAATAGATGATATATTTTCTTGCCTTGGATATGACCTTGTAATCCTTAAACAAGATGAGTTTTGAATAATTAGGACTCAATAGAATTTTCCCCACCCTCTCATGTATTGCCAGTTTCTTTGGCATTAAGAATCACTAAGACAAGGACTGAAGATACAAGTAAATTTAACGATAACTTTTGTTTAAATGTGCATTTCAGACTTGCCTATGAAAAAATTATGAGCTTTATTGAATTTCACTACATTATACTGGGCTAAATATCATCTCTGAAAACAAATTTTCAACAGAGAACATAAAAAGAGATAAATTTTAAATCCATTTAAAAATGAAATATGTCTGCATAAGTGAGAGAAGTGAGAGTTGTCACAAAGTATGTAAGGTTCAAGAAACATTTTTAAGCTCTTTCATTGAAAGTGCATCTGTGTCAACAAATTTCAGAACAGCAACTCACTGTCTACTTGTATTTCAGCAGTAAAAGAGATTATTTAGTAAAAAAGTTAGATTCTTGCTATATCAATAGTTCTTGTAGTCCAAAGGAAAATGTGTCAAAAGTTAATAAACACAAATAATAGCATTTCTTCTTTTCAAGATATCAATATATGTCACCTTCTCCAAGTTGAAATAAAGTAATAATTAAAAAAAATCAAAGAAAGAATCACCCTTATGATATTTAAATTACTGGATCATTACTACTAGAATCATTATTCTAGTGAAGTTTTAGTTATCAATCATGGATATTATCTTTCCTGAAAGAAAAAGGTGTGGCACACACATGCTCTGAAAATTACTACAGCTCTATAGCTCAAAGAAATATCAGGAAACAAATTATTCAGCAAAGGTATAATGAACCATGAAGACAGTTGCATAAGTA
>JAOXJM010000012.1:115579114-115589678 GCA_026413425.1 Tringa solitaria | reverse complement strand
AACATGTTTGGTCAAAGAACGCAGTTGCCTATCACATCATTACAAAGTTTAAATAACAAGCTAAAAAGAAGTCTTTTCCCAGACAGAATTGCAGCATCATGGGATTTTTAAATCTCTTTCAGTATATTTGACAACACTCAGCTGCCTTAGGAATTCCTCTGTCCCTGCAAACCCTCAAGATACCAACCTTGCAATATCCAATGCAAAAATGCGTTATGCTGTCAAACTTATCAGATCACCTTCACTGCCTGTGCATATCTCCCACCACTCCATCTAGAAACCTGTTCTGCTATGCCTTCTGATCAACTTTCTACGTTTCCTGGGAAAGCAGCTGTGGCGTCCTTGAAACATGTTCACCAGCACCAATTCCACACAGCAGTAGACCAGGTAGGTCATGGTTGAGCGAAAACATAGTAAAGCAACAACTTCTATTCTGAGAAAAAAAAAATTCTATTGCTTAGGGTTCAAGTTGGAGAGAATAAGAACATGGGGTAGTTATTCACAGACTACACTTGGACCTTCATGGTTTACATAGTAAAACTCTTTTCTATTACTTTTTCAGCAAAACTTGTAGCCAACTGTTTCATTTGCCCCACAAACTCACAAATTTCAAGTCTCTTGTTCAGAAATTTCAAGACTGAAATAATCAAGAAGAGTATAATCTATTTGTTCATTTAGATACTTCCACAACAACTCTACAGTGCAAACCTATTCCTACTTCTATACTCTGGAGCTGAAAACCTCTCAGACTTCAAAGAATTTACAAGGTCATGCCTGTAGCTTTTGTTCCTGTTTTCTAATATTTGTCATTGGAGATCTATAACTCTCTATTTAGATCTTAGCAGAAATTTTGTGCAATGCCTATTGTAAAACAAGCAGGAATGAGCTGGACATATGGATTTTCCTCATACTTCTTTCCAGAGCTATGATCTTCCACACTGAAATCTCCTTTCCACTGAAACTGACAACACAGGATTCATAACTCTGCTCCTTCTGCTGTTTAGCCTATGGGTTCATATTCCAAAACTGCCTAATAAACCATTATGGCTTTCAAAACAATGATCTCTACTTTCAAAGTAAAGGATAATTCTGTATAATTAATAGAATCACACTAGGATAAAGCTCTGATGAGATCAAATTAATACATCTTTACAAAGAATAACTTAATATCTGATGGAATATTTCAAGGCTTCACAACACTATCTAAGGAAGTAGATAAAGGGACAAAATTTTATTTACATTTTGTTCACTTCTTAAGGAACATAGTAAAGGAGTTTCTTCTTTTCTATCTTTTTTCCTTATTTCTTTCTTCGTTCCTTTCATTCTTTGCCAAGAAACAGCTTTTTGAATCTAGCACTTAGAAATATTCGTGTTTAAAGTTAGAAACATGTAAATATCTTGCTGAACTAAGCCTTTACATCTACGAAGACCGAAGTTGAATTTTCTTCTCCCAGTATTTAAAAAAATTATGATGCTAAAATTATGTTGGGATCAGCTAACTTCCAGAAGTAATAGATTCAATAAGACTTCTTAACTTGATGGTAGTATTTGAATTACGATTTTGATCACATCATAAAAAATAAATGTTACCAGTGCATGATATAAAGACATCAGATGACATCTTTGTACACTAACAACAAATCCTTGGAATTTTAGGAATCTGAAATAGTCCACATGAGCCATATCAAGTAAAAACCCTGACATGCACTATTATAGCAATTACTGGAAAGTCTCAGGGAGGGAACTTTCATATTTACAAGGCTGCATAGTACAACAAAGTCCATCAATATGGCACAAAGTACTTTAAAAGCAATAAAAACTAGTCTAACCACTTTAGCTGTCACTCAGTTGGTCCTGAAGCCCAGTGATACAAGAGACATTATATTTCAAAATCCAAGATTTATCAGCTTTAAAAGCAGGGATCTAGAAACTACGAAACTACATTTTATACTTTCCTTTTTTTTCTTTTTTTGTTTGATTTTCTTCCTTTATGCTTTTTTTAAAGGGAATTGACCAATTAAAAAAAACAAACTATGAATTGCAGGTCACGAGATACTTGACTAGCCTCTGCTGCCATCGGTGAGATCACTTGCAGTGATTGCAGTAATTTTCAGCCTTTTGTAAAAGACTACATGCTTCAAAACTGTAATTCCTTTGGGCTTCAATGAAGTTAATCATGTGGCATATACTTTATGATCTCTTTTCCTTGACTTCAATTTAAGCAGAGGCCATTTAGAAAAATTAACAATAAGAACAACATAAACCCAAACATACTACTTTAATTGATGATTACTTTTTCATCCAAGATATTTGGACCACAATGAAGCTGAAACTCTAATTTGTGTATTTTGTGTGCCTGAACTATGTTTTGTATATTAAGTTTGATCTTGAGTTCCTTGGGGAAGCAATCAGGAATTGCATTGATTTCCATAGAGCCAAGAATACCTAAGCTGAGAAATAATAATAAAAATATAAAATCTGCACTCACCCTTTTCATTTCTAATCTTTTTGCTTGTGCCAACTAACAACCTCCACAATGTGCTGATATTATCCTTATTATTCTTTTTATTTTTTTGCATCTCACTCCTTATCTTTTTACAAGTTGCATTAGGTCTTGGTTTCAGTTGCTGCTGGAGTTCCTCCTAAATTCAAATTCCTATTTATGACTGAAAATTATGTGAAAAAGCTGAATGTGGCATACTTGATACGGTTTAAGAGCATCCATTCTTAGATTACATTATTAGAAATATTTTACAGTTCACAAATATTCAAAAGCTTGGACTGAAAGAATGTGCTGTTATGCTCTAACTTCCAATCCTATAGCTTCCTCATTTATAAATTCTGAAGATGAGGTACCACATTTATCAACTTTTGGACAATTATAGGTCATTTAATCTAATATACTCACAGAGCTGCCTCAACATTTTTTTTTATTTCTTCCTTTTAATCTTCCAGATACAAGAATTGTCTCCTAAAATCAGAAGGTTCAAAACCAGAAAATAAAATGACATTGGAATAATATACCTGTGTTTCCCTTAGCCTAAGGAAAGAAAAAAAATTAAAACATTTAATTTATATATTTACACTGATACAACCTAAGTTGAGCAAATATAAGTGGGAAGAAGTTTGAAAATTGTCCTGTAAAATACTGAAAAGTTCTGCTTCAGAAAAGGAAGAAAAGCTGCAAGATATCATACCTAGAGTCTGCTGTGTAAAGTCATTAAAAGAACATGTTTCTCAATATGCAGCTCATTTGATGGATGAGCTGTGTCCAGGATGAAACCTATTGCTCATAAATATATATATTTTAATATGACATCATTTCTTAAATAAATGTGCAGTCAGCTTATATTAGCTCAATTTGAATTCAGTTCCTTTGCCAAATTCTTCATTTTCTATAACCTTGATTTGAAAAGAATGCACAGTAAACCTGGTAATGCTTAGGAGCTAAGTGTCCTTCACCTGTTACACTGACAAATGATGCAGTAAGCTGTCGTTTAAACAATGCAACAGGTTTGAGAAATTGCTCTCATGCTTGTTAAGTCAGGAATAAAGTGAGGCTTTACCCCCCCTATACTCACTCTGTGCTCTGTAATCCCCCAGGTAGAAATGTTCAGATACTGTCCTAAAATACAGAACAAAGCATACTAGAAACAGGTGCTACTTTGAGATTGAAATTCAGAGGGCCATTAAATTAGAGCACTAACTAATACTCCTTCCTTTTTTCTCTCCCACCTCTCCTTTCACATTTCATGAAACCATGTCAGGACTAGTCAGCTGAAGCAGAATTAGAATTCCAGAGAGAAGATTTGAACTGCTGAAATGTTAAACATGTCAGTGTGTTACAGATCCACACTTCTGCTCTACAGCAATAAGTAGGACAAGGTCTCACTGCCTCTTCCTGATCCTCAGGTGAAAAGAACAATCGATGTCAGTCACATTCAGAAGGCACTTACTTACTGTGTCTTACCCTGGTAATCTTGGCTGAAATTAAGTGCTGCAAGACCATTCAGAGATGTTGAAACTGCCTCCTAAAGATAGGCATGGTATATGAATTGAAAAAAAAAATAAAATATAACTCATATATTATAAGCATTTTTTAAAAGCAAGTAAGAAAGACCATAGAGTTTTCTGATGGATTCTTTTGATAATAAACATAATTATGGAAAGAAAACTTAAGAGAAAAGGTCAATATATACAGTTTACCATGGAAATTAATGTATTATTTAAAAGCATTTTTGCAGTGTCTGCTGTGGGGTTCAGTGAGTAAAAAGCCCTAATCTCAGTTAATATGCTACAGAAGAATATCTTCCTTTTTCTGTCCACTATTTCTTCACTAAATAAATTCCAAATCAATAAATAGAAACTCCTATCCACCTGTAACATTTAGCTCAAAATCCAAATGCCAAAAGTCATGAAAAGCAGGTGCAGAATTACCTCAGGAAATAGTCACGCTACATAACGTTAGAATGAGCAACACATTTTGATGCACATCAGAAACAGATAAGGCAGATAATTTGCTGTTGCCTTCAGTGTCCTAATGGTAACTCACAATCCCCTAACCAAAAGAGAAAGGTCACCAGCTCTGCAACTATCAGTCAAATAGCTCATTTAAGATTAACAATAATCCATTCACTTTTATCTGTTGTAGATAAAAGGGAATCAGTAAAGAAAATTAAACACAGCAGGATTTTGTTCAGGTTCAGCTCACCTTTTTATTCATGAAAATCCATTAATTCATCTGGGTTTTAATAGTAAACTTGGGATGAGAAAGAACATGGCCACAAACCACGGGCTTGGGGGCTCTCATTTGGCTCTCCCTGGCATACAGACAATGCAGGATGCCTGGCGATGGAGATCTTAATACTAAGTTCTACATCACCCCAACAATCACTTCCTTTCCAGACTCCCAAATTCACATAGAAGATGTTCAAAGTAAGGGGCTGGAAGAATCATACAATCATAGAATGTTTGGATTTGGAAAGGACCTTAAAGATCATCTGGTTCCAACTGCCCTGCCATGGGCAGGGACAGCTTCTACTAGATCGGGTTACTCAAAGCCCCATCCAGCCTGGCCCTGAACACCTCCAGGGATGGAGCATCCACACGTTCCAGTGCCTCACCACTCTCTCAGTAAAGAATTTCTTCCTAAGATCTGATCTAAATCTCCCCTCTTTCAGTTTAAAACTGTTACCCCTTGTCGTACTGCTACACTCCCTCATAAAGACTCCCGCCCCATCTCTTTTGTTGGTCCCCTTTAGGTACTGGAAGCTACTATAAGGTCTCCCTGGAGCCTTCTCTTCTCCAGGCTGAACAAACCCAACCCTCTCAGCCTGTCCTCATAGCAGAGATGCTCCAGCGCTCTGATCATCTTTGTGGCCATCCTCTGGACTCACTCCAACAGGTCCATGTCCTTCTTATGTTGAGGGCTCCAGAGCTGGATGAAGAAGGTGGTGTTTGAAGAGGGATGACAGAGGGAAGACTCGACAGATGGATTCATTTTATTGCAGGTACTAGGACCCAACCAGATCACATAACAATGTAAGTTTGTACAGTTTTCTTACTGAATGAACTTTTCTTTATGCTGCCTATAAGAAAATGTAAACTGTTAGCTACTCCTTCTTTACTCAATAAAAAAATAAATAGAAATCCTCTTTCCCAGTCATATATATGCATAACCCTAGAGACAGCTATAGCATACCAAAACATCATCTTCAATCCATTCATTTCATTTAAAAGTGCTTCTTTTCAAATAGAGAAAAATAAAATTGCTCTCCCATGTGATAGGCTTAAATAAATAAAGTTCTAAGGAATTTCATCTTCACTGATAATAAAAATATCGTCATGGCCCTGAGAGCACTGCCAGCCCTGACTGTCCCTCCCCAGCTTTCTCAGTGCTCCCCTTGCCCCCATTCTGCCCAGGTGCCCAGACACCATTTCAGCCCCCCAGGGACTCCAGTCTCTGCCCCAGTGACACCACAGCAGGGCTGGTCTCCAGATCCCTGCAGCCGTGCCCCATCCTCAGGGAGTGGTGGGACCCGATGGGACAGGCTGCCAGCCCCTGCCCTGCTCTCCTGGGGACCCGTGCTGCTCCCGGCCCCCAGGGAGCTGCTGTTCCTCATGGTGTCCTACCAGGACAAAAAGGTTGTGATACACTAAAACATAGCTTCAGCAAGATGGCAGAATTGTTGCAATTTCCATGACAGTTTTAGCTTATCTGAAGACTTTAGGTGGGTTAAAAATTGGATTAACTCTCTGAAAGGACAGGGTTATTAAGGTAACAGGATATACCCTTTTGTAGCACTACAATGCAGATGCACACATGGGATTTTGGCTGGGCTCAGTTATGTTCTCATCTACAGCAATAACCAAACTAAATCGAGTCTATCAGAATAGACACACCACTTTATGTCTACACCAAAACAGATGAGAGCTGAGCCCAGAGCACTTTGGGTTTTATTTTGTTCTTCACTGAAGCTCCTTGGAGTTTCAGCATGTCAGAGGGACGCTGGGGCTGGTTGCCTGGTTAGGTGGCCCTTTTTTTGCTAGTATTTTTTGAGAAAATACGACATATCTGTAGCAAACTGTGAATGTAAGTTTTGTATTCCTGTCTCCATTTCAGAATTTAACCTTCAATTACAGAATAAATTCCACTTCAAATTATCCATAATTTTTCAGCTAAATGGTGATAGATACTGAAAAACTGACATGAGATGCTATCTGAGATTGGTCTAGGGGCATTAGCTCTGCCTTTCTCTCAACCACTGGTCCATCACAAAAGGAAAATTGCCTTTTTACAAATGAAAGTGTAAAAGATGGAGACAAAGGTATTATCTGCCCAAATAAAAAATAAATTAAAAAAAAAGAAAAGAGGAAGAATTTACATTTACTGAATAAAAATATATGAAGAAAGGAGTCATTCAGACTACACATCTGACAACCAAAGTAGAATGAGAGAGGAGGAAAAAGGAGCATCAGCTGTGCCCAAGACTCTTATTTGAGATACTTGCCACTTTTGTTACGGATCAGGAGAGGCTACCATATCTGAAAAGAGTGACTTGTGACTTCAGCCGTAACAGTCAGAGCATTCACCCACACTCCAGTGCACTGAAGTAAATGGAAAGTGATGGCGGATCCTTTCACTGTATTGGGATGTGGACTTTGGCTTTGGAGGACAAGATGAACTGCCTGTTCAGCCAGCTCTGATACCAAACAGTGTGTCCTCTGAAAGAGCGCAGGACAGCAGGTGGAAGCACCTTCACAGAAGCATGGGGATTCAAAAAGAGCATGTGAGAGTAGCCATTTCATGCTAACAGAAAGTGGGAGTAAAAGGGAGGAGCGTACATCTTAATTTTACCATACACAGATGTGTGACTTTCAAAGATTTTCACAAATATTAAGAAATCCATTTATGAGACATACATTCCAAGCTTGCCTTGCATCTGATAAGAGGCTGAGTGTAACTCTCATCTAGAATACATAATTAAAAGTTGTATTTAGTAATTACAAATTTTATTTACTTTTTAACTATGCTATACATCATACAGCTTGCTTCAAAACATATTTTTAATAATTCTCCTTTTCATTGAGGGTATCATATATGCCGCAAAATTTAAAATATTGCTACGGCTGGAATTATTGCTACAATTATGGAGGATTGTTCAGTGCCTTAATCAATGCCATAATATAACCACTGCATAATAATTCCACTTCCTCTCCAAACGTTCAATGAGATTAATTTACACAAGTACATTACCCTTTTCCTTACATGCCACAGAAACAGTCACCCTGGAGTGAAAGACAATCGTTCTGTAGACTTAGTGTTGTGCAACTGAATGGGGTGAGACTTTCTCATTGAAATTCAACAATTGTAAAGCCAATCGTTGCACAAATGACTGTATAAAAAGTTGTTTCTACAAAAAAGTTGACTTCTGTGACCACTGTTAAAAGAAATTTGCATCAGCAACATGAAAAGAAATGCTTTCACAAATGAAAATCTACATATGAGATAGCTACAATAACATTGACCAATGTCACTGGTCAAGGGAAAATAATGACAGAGCACAGTAAAATCAAACCTCAGTGCTAATATTGTTTTAGAAATACATGCCATATATTAAAATTTAGTACAAAATACAGCATTCAATATGAAGAATAAAGACACTCTGTCTTTATAGTAATATAGCTGAAAGCATGGCCTGTTTTAAGGTTTTATATTGCAATGCCTAACTAATTTTCAAAGGACTGCGCAGACATTTATTTTTATATATTAAACCCTTCATAAGTAGTAAGATTTACTCTGAATATGGAATGAATTTGATATGTCTTATACACTGTAGGCTATTTAATGCTTTAAAATAATATTATTTTGGTAATGACCACATTTCATAATTTTCTGTCTCTTTTATGAAATCAGATGAAATTAAACAATGAAGACAAGAATGCTAGGCAAGTGTCAGATATCTAAGAGAAAACACAGGTAACTTAATTAACTTGTCCTATATTTCACTTGTTCTCAATTTTGCCTTTTTATAAATTCTGCAGAAATCTAGCAGACACCAAGAATATTTTACTATCACTAGCTATGCCTTATTTGCTCAGAGCTTTGCAGATGAAATTTTATCTCTGATGTCCTCAGAAGAAATTTTGCCGTTATCTTCTAGACACTAAGGACTTCACATTTCTCGGTAGGTTATTCTCTGTTAACAACAAGATGTTGAATCTCAGTGTATTTTTCACACACCCCCAGACTTTTTAAAGCTAAGGAATCACCTGAAAACCTCTGGTTCTGTAACAGACAGGCTGGCATTTTACACAATGGTACAGCCATGACACTAAAGCCCCACAGTTTCACTTACACTGAGAGTTGCAAGAAAATGTTATAGGAACTGCTGTCGTGAGAAGACTCTTCTGCATTTGTACTTCGTTGGGAGACCAACATGCCACTAGTCCCACAATCTACCTTCACACAAAGCATATAACAATAAGTGTAACTAATGTTTTCACTTTTATTATTGACAGTATAATGACAATTTTCACAGTCATTGAATGCGTGTCTGTTACAACCCCCCAAAAAAGAGCCTTGCTCACCAAAATGCTTAAGCAGAACTAACAAGTTCTGACTTTCAAAAGAAAATATCATTCATTATGATTTTTGTAATCATATTTTGTAATGATCTTAAAACAATCTTAAACTGCTTAAAAATTATCGATATTTTTGATGAAATTGCCACAAATGAGGATTATGAAATTAAGAAATAGCACAAATGAACAGATTAATTCATGTGAAGAAAAAGGAAATATTTTGATTGTTATAGCCACTAATGATGATTTACTTTCACAACAATGTTGGTTCTACGTTTTTATTTTAATTTATATTCTTAATTATGCTTCTTTTTGGAGACTGAATGCTTCAGTCCCAAATTTACTACTAAACTCATTAAAGGGAGATTATCCCCATTTTTTTTAAATAAATGTGAGTTGAAAAAATGTTAAAGTGACCTTTATTAGCTATGTTTTGTCATCTGTACTACAAAATTCATCTTGGGAGCAAAACAAGGGAAAACTCTCAGACATGTTTGAAAATGTATTTATATGTTAATGTTACTGAAAAAAATCAAAGTCTTTCTACCTGTCTTTCCATTTCAGTTTTGGAGACCAAATAGTTAAATTACTTGAAGTAAGTGTTGGATCATCAAACAATTATTTAGAACCAACTCTTGTAATCTTTTGTGATATTTGCATCCCGGTCACTCTGCTTCAGCAATAAGGAAGCAATAAACACATACGCAGAGATGTGGCATAGAAGGTCAATCTGCCCCAATCATAGTGAGCAAAGAAATTGCTGTGGAGGTTGATAGAAAACATGCTAAAATTCTTAAAAAGAAAAGAGTAATTTTCTTAAGGTTCATCAGTCTTATCATCATCCCAAATTATATTCAGCCTATGATCATCACAATCCAAAGGCCCCACAGCAGTACCTTTTCTTTTCACCTCTGGACCATATTCGGCTTTTCCTCGTTGCATAAGAGCCTCTGCTGTTCACCATGTTTTCAAAGACTTTGTAAAGTCAGTATATGAAAGTATTACACGTAACAGGCACTTTTATGACACCAGCTGTCCAACGATTAGATGGATAAATGGCATATATTCTGGCCCTAGGCCTCTAAACAATCTCATGGCCTCACTTGTACATACAGAAAGGTTCCTGTTACCTGGAACTACATTCTTTCCAAATTTACAATAAAGTTCCTCCATCTTTTTCTGAGAAATATCCTTTTTGAATGCTCCCTAAGGCTTTGTCTCTTATCTTTCAGTAAGGAAAGGATCCCTAGAAAAATTCATTGAGGTTTTCCTCAATGAATAGAAACCAGCATAGTACTCTCGATGTTTAATTTATTTCTTACTTGGAATTTAATTTCCTGTCAGACTTTGTTTTTGCAAAGTGCTTCAAAACTGATTCACAGTACATAAAAGCAATTGACAAACTAGGCAGCAGCTTGTGATAGGTTGTTCAGTCTGGGGAAGAGGAGACTGAGGGGAGACCTCATTGCTCTCTACAAGT
>JAOXJM010000012.1:115522035-115532923 GCA_026413425.1 Tringa solitaria | reverse complement strand
AATGGTGGATATACTTACTATATAAAATTATTTAGAGCAGTAGAATTGAAAAAGTAGGGCAAAATGCTCTTCACGTTCCCAGAAAGCAATTACAAGACAATAAAAAACAAAGTGAACTTTCTCTTGTTCCTTTATCATAACAACATATATTAATAAATCACTTGAGTTTTATACCATTTATATCCTTTTAGTAGAAACCCAGAATCCATCTGTCTGGCTGAGCTTCTTGGCTAATAAGCTCTCCTGCATGTCTCTTGTGTTATTAATCTTTACACCAAATCCAATTTTATTTATCATAAGCACCCTGCTTCCTTCTCTGGACCTTTGAGATAACTAAACATTCGCTCTTTGTGTACAAACAGCAAACGAGCAGAGAGAAGGACTGGTGTACATCTCGTATCTGTCACACACAAAAAAGGATTTCTGAATTTCATCTTCAAAGCTTTTTTTTCTCCCGTGCCATTGATGCGCATATCTATCTACAGCTTGCACTGGCTCCTCTCTCAGTTCTGAGGGAACACATGCCTATTTCACAAGAAGGATAAAAAAGCAGTGGCATGCAGCACAAATCAAGGCAGAACATAAAGGAATGTATAGTACGTACTACTCACGCCCTTCCAACCAGAAACCTGTCCATAACATAAACTTCATCATCTTAATCATGTGAAGACAGGAAAAGCATGATCATTTCAAAGACCCCAGGGGATACTTAATCCTAACTCACAACCTGGTTTCATTCAGAGTAGTCTTAGATGCAATTTGCATTACCATTAAGCAAATAATTAGCAAACTCTTTGACCTGTAAATTTTTGTCAAAGACAAGAGCTTCAGATAAAAGTCCCGAATTACTCATGCTAAAGAGATCTAGGAGGGAGCGGAGAGAGACAGAGAGATTCATATATCCAAAAGCTGGACAACACTCAGGTTCTTGGGATTCAAAGATGCTAGAAATAACAGAAGAAAATCCTAAAGCTTAATAGCTAGTTTAAATATAAAATTACGTTCTTCTCACTGTATTCCTCTTCTCGCCCAGAAGCTTAAAACTTGCCTTATAAGAGTTTTACATATGCATGTGAACCTGCCACTTTTTCTGCATTTAGCATTCATGTTAAAAAAGGGCAAGGAGGAGAAAAATAGGCATTTGGTCTTCATATTCTTTCCATGAACAATTTCTAGTTTTAATGTCCTTATTCTGTTGCTTAATGACTTAATGCTGTGAGTTACAGCACACACAAATGAGGGAGCAAGAAGCTCCCAGGAAAGCCAAGGGATGTTTCAGTTTTCATTTGATTTCAGAGATGCCTTGATGGCCAAGGCACGCAGTCAATGAAACACAGCATTGGGGAATCACAGAAGGTGTCTCTCAGTGTAACAGAGGAAACATACAAGAGGAAAAAGAGATTTAGAAAATGAACATGACTACTAGAAGCATATAAATTAAGATCATATTCATTAACCTGCAGGTATCTTCATTAATACAACTACTATTAACAAAAGTATTATACAAATATCTTACAGCAGTTTAATAGGTAGTCCACTGAAAAAAAAATCTGCTAATAAAATACATTATAAAATTAATTGTTCCTTCATTTCTTTTAAACGAACACCTGTGTTAAAGTGTCACAAATTACAATGAAACATGGCTGATAAATCTGAACATCATCCTCAGAAAAATTCTGAGGCTAATTAGCATTGTCAGTGAGCAATTAACTGGAGGTAGTTAAAGATATACCAAGTTTTATTCTTTAGTAAAATTTTAAGCTAATGTTGAGAAAATATATTACCGCTTTCATGTTTCTGAAACAGCAAAGCTTCTCAGCAAACTGATTTTGCATACATGCAAGCCTCTCTTCATATCCATTGCATATTTTAAAAATAAGCTAAATAATTACATGCTTAAATGTCACCACTGAGAGAAGGTGAGGTGAGGTGAGATTTCTAATGACATTTAGCCTTTTTGAGTACATGGAACTTAATATCCTAATATCTCCAGTAAATCCAATCAAAGTTTTCAGCCGCAGCTTTGATTCAAACAACACACAGAGATTGCAGAACCAGTCAAACTCCTATTTATTGAGTTGGTGGCAGCTGGACACAAAAAGGGCCAAACACCTTCCCACCAGCACTGCTGTATGCATCATGCAGAAGCATTAAATATTGAAGGTCCTTCTACAGAACTTCTATATGGGTCTATCCCCACTCACAGACTACAAAGCGCACAGAAGAAAGTGAGATATGTTTGCAAACATCTATGTGAAATTTGTGAACTTGTTAGTGATGAAAAAAAAGGCATTTCCAAAATCTGAGGGTATGAATATTTAATTTGTTATTTTCTTAAAAAATATGAAGTGACACAGCATACCACACATTCAAAAATTAGCATTTCTTTATGCTAAACACTGTAATACCTATTATTCTGTGGGTATTCCCTTAAAGCAGGAATACAAAACCAGTTCCAAATCTTACCTAAAAATGTCAGGTCCCATGAGAAAATGGCTCAAAGCTTTTTGTGGTCTGGATGTATTACCTGAAATGTCAATACAGAGACAATTATTGCAAACTCTCACCAGTTTACCTTGTTTCCTCTGGAACAAGAGCTAATAGTTGTTCTTTACACCATGTACATTGTCAATGTCCATACGTAAGTAGTGTCTTGCAAGATGCTCTTCTGACTTCCCCAGACCTTTTCCTAGGCCCTTGGCTATTCTTTTTCTTATCAGATCCTGAACTTAATTCAGTCTCCTAGGTTTTAACGCAAGGATTACCAATTGATCTAAGTAACTTGGCCCCTGTCAGGTCTTCCAGTAGGTAACTGCTGGTGCTAAATGCGCAGAGGCAGAGCCTTCAACACACGTACTATTTATTTTTGAACACCGTGCACACAACCTGCATTAAGCAAAATGGGTTTCTCTTACAAAGAAATCAACAAGCAGAACATTTACCAATGCAATGACACTCCTCGACCCAACCACCTCACAAATGGGAAACACAGCGCAGGGAACTCAGAGCCTTGTTGGTTGTTGCAGGCAATGTACAGAAAGGTTAGATGTACACATAAAAGAACACACCATAGCAACAGCAGTGATTTTTAAGACTTAAGCAGAAAAGAAAGCATGCATTCACTTTCTACTCAGATTCATGTGGCCATCGAAATGAATTTAAACTAGATACAAGAGCTGTAAAGCCCAATTTAATTTTATGAAGCAATTTTTCAAACAACTATATGCCATCTGCAACGTACACGATTTGGGTGCTGTGTCCTTTATTGTAGCAACTATGTGATAATTTGTCTGTCAAGTCTCTTGCTAGTTGAAATGTGTCTATTAATCTATTCGTGTTTGGATCAATTCCAAGTTTTTAATCTTCTGAGCAGCATTCACAAAGACTCCATATTTCATAAAAAGAACCTCCCACAACACACATTTTCTTCTGTCTTCCCATATGTTGCATTTTCCTTCAAGATAACCCCAATCTAGTGCCCAAGGTTAACATGCCCCTGTCATGAACTGATTGCACAATTAATGCATTCTTCTGGATCTAGAAAGACAAAATCTACCTAGTTTGTTCTGGTGATCAGGAATTCCCTGGTTCAGTAAGGTACTTGTTAAATGAAAGAGAAAAAAATATTTTGCAGTATTTCAAAGGTTCATTATGCACTATATTAAAATGATTTTACAAAGCCCGCATCAATGTCTGTGTAGCAATTAAAGCAGCCAATAACAAAACCAGGTTGATACACATCTATAGTCAACATAGAGTAAATATAGATTAACAATGATGAGAACCCTGCACATACAGTTGAATGTAGAAAACTATTTTCTGTGCTATTTCAGATTTCATTACCAAGATGGGATGACCATAACTGACTCATTAAGTGCATAGCATGAATGTTCAACCAGGTTATCCTAGTTGTCACTTCTTTTCCTTTGGGCTTTTAGAATGGAACACTTGATTTCAAAGAAGAGTTTTTTGGTAGGAGTGCAGACTATTCCACTAACGCCACTGATCACCGCGAACGCAGTACTGCTAGTCTTCATAATTAGCTTGGCTCTCATAAGACAAATTTGCTTTGCATTACCTTTGTAACTTGATGGGACTGATATCTCCTATGATATAGAAAGTGATGATTAATGCTGTCTTACTTAGGCACTCAGAGTCACAGCTGTATTAGGTATGGAAAAGGAATAGCAAATATGTTTTGAAGAGAGACTCAACAGAAGGGCGCTAACCCTATGTTTATTTACAAATTCTGATTGTAAGGGTTATACCAGTAAAAGCTAGTGGGCACACAACTTTTCAGGATAACAGGAATGTTGCCTTCTGCTCCCTTTACAGTTGGTGGAGAGAAAGGAACTTCTGTAGCATAGTTGAGCCCATCCAGACCTTCGCTGTCCCAGACAATGGTCCCTCTCCATCCACCACAGGGAAGACTAGAACAGTTGGCTGCACATCAGACACACCACAGTCAAACATCTAGCATTAGAGAGGATTAATCCAGGCCTCAGTGTTTTGGTATTTTCTTTCATTCGCTCTGCATTAGTATTCTTGTTTTAATTGTATCATGGTTAATGAGTTTACCACAGTGAATTGATCTGCCTGAGAAAAAGTTCTGTAATTTCCTACAGTGCTTGAAGGTGAAAAAAAAAATGGACGCTGAATTGTTTCTTATCTGAATAAGCACATCCTAGTAAGAAAGAGTTGGGTGAAACCTCTGTTTAGGACAGCAATACACTGAAATGTCCTTAAATGTCACAGTCAGCAAATATGTCAGAAAAGTCTACACCCTGTCTTTATGCATGAGTACAACCATAGTCACCCCAGTGCACAGGGCTATTTCTCTTTGTGGCATGGACTCAAAGTAATTATCTTGACCATGGCTGTAAAACACAGATAACTAGACCATTAAAGCTGAAAGGAAAAACATGTAGTTTGGAACAAATTAATAACTCAGATGAAAATAAACCATATGCATTACTTGATAGGTAGTACAGTATGGATGGTTCCCAGAAGGCATAAATACAAACAGAATATAATCAACAGTGGTTTTGTTTTTGGATTTACAGCAAGGAGAGTAAATTTTCATCATAATCCTACATCAGAGGCAGAAGGACACTAGAAGACTTACTGCAGATTAACAAGACGACTGCAAAATAAATAAAGTACACTCAGCATTTTCAGAGTATTAGAATAACTACAGTCAATGGAAATGTTAAAAAATATGCCCAGATAAGACTTAAGAAAGATGTTTTTCTTCCCAAAGAAGTTAAGCAAACTCTGTTAAATTATGAAGTTTTAAGATTCTTTTCAAGGAACAGCTATTACCTACGTCACTGAATTATTCCTTTGTATTATACCCACCTTCTATCATCCACATCAAATAATGAAAATAACTAGTGAATAATTTCTAAAATAAAATAATGTCTTTACTCATATAAAATATGTAAATATATAAAATAATATATCAAATTCTGCCCATCACTCATAGCTACATGGAAAGGTTCTCCAGTGACAATCTGAAGGAGAAAAATGCAGACTTTTTTAAAAGGTTAAAGTTCATTTCTCAAATAAGGAATTAAACTCTTCTACCACAAAACTCTTCAGGCAGAAGGACAAAATACCCAACTGCCATCTCAGCTGGTTTGCTCTTCACCAGCAGGTTCCCTTCTGAAGATTTCAGTCGTTTCTGTGACAGTGCCATCTCTCCTGCTTAACAAACAAGTCACGCTTCCTCCTTGGAAGATGAAGTGGTATTTTTACATTTCAGTGATCAAAACACACAAATGTACAATTAGTCTTTAATCAGAAGACAGTCTGCAGAATGACAGCAACAAAACCGATGCAGTAAATTTATGGTGGAACTTATTGAGTGTGATTCAACCACCTAGAAGGTAGACATCTAGCCTTAGCTTCCCCTTTAGTTGAGAGACAAGCATCAACATCTCCAAGGGTGATTTTAATTAGTAAAATACTCTGGAAAAAGATACTAATCCTTACCCTAATGACATAATATAGTCTTGGCAGTCATTTCTTATAACCCTTAAGTACTTGAAGATCCTGCTCTTATAAGCTTGGGGTTTTTTGTTTGTTTTGTTGTTCTTGTTTTAGAGTTTTTGGAGTTGTTTTGTTCTGTTTTTTAATGACAGTATAATCCTAGAAGGCTTTCCACAACGCTTTGGGAATATTTCACATTCAGCAATGGCAGGTATGACATGACATTTCCTATCTTGACAACATAAATTTTGGCTTTATCATTTTCAAGTGATCCCGAGGGTCCTACAAAGCTGACATGTTCAGCACCCTAATGAAAGCTAGATCTTGTATATCATCTAAATAGCCATAACTAAAGATTGCATCTTTTAATACAACCTTATCAGCCACAGGTATATTCAAGCCCCTGGGGAAAGTGTTGCCATAACATGAAACTAAAAGACATAAAAGATCAAGGTACCGAAAAGATAAAAGGAGAAAAGTCTGTGGACAGAAGCTGTGAATGATTTCCTGCTGGTATAACCTGCAACACTTGTGCACAGTCTGGGGCTGATCAGAAATATGAGAACATGACACTCTTCTCTGTTCAGTTCTTATTGAGCAAATGAATGACAATATAATTTCATGCTCCTCAATAATTCAAGACAAATGCTCAGAGTATTCATTTTTCTCCCGTTTGTTTTCTATATCCCATACTGTTTGCTTTATAGAGAAGAATGAAAAGCAAATACAGAACAAAAAGAATAAAGTATCAAGGCAAATGAGGACAGCATACAAACAAAGGAGCAAAGCAAAATAAAATTAAAAAATGAAACAATAGCTTATTGCAAAAAGAGACATTTGGAGAACATTCCTGCACAGAACGGGAGTATAATTTAGGTTCTCTCAACTTCCCAGTAACAATGTGGGGTTTTTTCTTAAGAAAAGAATTTAAAAGAATTTTAATAACGTCCACTACATTTTACTGTCTGCTGACCTAGGCTGTAGTTTATAACATTTTTTTGATGTTTTACAGCATTTATCACACAGTTTGAGCTGTGATTCATCAAACACCAGAATATCTTCCAGATTATTGAACTAATTTACTTAAAAGCTATGTAGAGGTTCTAATTGCACTTGTTGATTCTTATTTTCTTTTAAATAAAATTTAAAGAAAAAACTGAGATGTATCATCTAGACTATGTTAGTATCTAACACATAACATGTAGTTTCTAAACCTAATCACCTAATATAAGGTGATTCTTAGTCCAAAATATAAAGATATGAAGATGTGATATAAAGAAGTAGATAAAAGGACAAAAAAAAAGTTTAGAACTATAGGAGAGCTTCCAGTAGCGCACACTGATTTAACATTTGGTTACATGTTGCTTTTCCTATACTTATTTATTTTGGCTTTGAATTAAACACATTATTTTCATCTCCATCTGTCACAAGCCAGTCCTTGTCCCAGTTTTTGTTTGTATCATTCTCTCTTTCCTTCACAGCACTAGCATTTCTTCCTCCACTAAGAACAAGTGGTCTCTTACAAGACCAGTATTTCAAGTAGTGATTTTGAAGATGACATAACCAATAGGAGTTCAGTGAGGACTACGTCCCATTCTCAGTCTAGTAAGCGTCCATGAGAATTTTAAAGGAGAAAATGATTTTGTAGAAAACCTTAGTGTACACACTGTTATAAACTGGTCTTTTAGAAGTACAGGAAGAATGAAAACATGACAACTGACATCACTGGTAAAGGGAATAAGGTTAACTAGGGCAAGAAACAAAGGGATATGAGTCAAAGGAAAAAAAAAAAACTTTTATTATTTCAGTTTTCAGGCATTTACTCTCTCTTTAATTTACTGATAAGATTATGCTAAGTTACTTATATAATAAAACCTGTGGAGTCAGTAGGTTCTTAAAATTCTTTGAACTTAAGCAGTTCCTTTCTGTAATATTTGACAAGCAACCTTTGCATTTTTGAGATCACTATTCAATCATACTCATTATCTAGACTGGAAATACATATGATTTTCCTTAAGTCCTAAGGCTAAGGCTCAAAATTCCTACAGGATATTATTTCATTATAAAACTAAGATAATTATATTTGAAATCATCATAGGTGATAAAAAAACCACTTTACAATGAGTTCCACATTCTAAGCTTCCATACTGTATACTAAACATTGATGACATGGGTTTTTTTCCCTTCTGAAAGACACATGACTTCAAGCCAAATGAATCTCAAAACCTAAGATTGAGATGAGACAACATGGCATGTGTATTTCCACTCAACTTCAAAAATGTAGCTGTCCAGTAATAATTGTAAAATCGAGTGACAACTCTCCAGAAGATGAATTAGAGTTATGCTTCATAGGATGTCCAGAGGGATTACAGACTCAAAACAGCAGAAAGCTTAGCAGAAGAAACTCTGACTGCAGTACAAACAAGTTGCATACACTGATCACACTTGATGAGTGAAAAACAGGAGCACTGTCAAGTACATGACCACAGTCAAAGTGCTCAAGTCACAGCGCTTCCCGCAAACCCAAGCAAAACATAGTGCTGACACAAGTTAAACATGGGAATCAGTGTACTGGAATCCAAAAGCTTTGTTTTACATGGCAGTAAGACAAACCGCATATTCGTACTTGCAGAAGCTGGGCAGGCAACACCATAAGATAATAAACAGCAATTGCAAGATTAAAGTACCATGAGATTATGCACCCTTCTCTGAATCATACTTACTACACTATTTGTGATTTGTGGTATTTTTTCCTGAAGAGCTTCTGGTAACTTTGGAGAACCCATACTGCCTCCTCTATCCCATGGCTGTTTAGTTATGTTACCCTCACCTTTACCCATGTCTGTTGTACCAGGATATTCACAGCAAACACTTGAGAGGGTTTTGGACAGGTGGAAGAATTCAAAACAGTAAGGTGATGTAAAAGAAAAGTTAGTCACAGTATTTAGATAATCAAGTGAATGAATCTTGGAGCAATATGTAATTGTTAACCAAAGAATTGTTCTCAGTAGGGATCAGGTGAGAAGAGTAGTAACACAAGCAGCAGTAACATGGCATTTCCAAATCATTCCCTACCTACATGAAACATCAGCAGTCAGAAACGTCATTCTTCTCCTTTTTCTCTGTTCTACAGAAATACAATTTCCACGTTTCATTTAGGTCTTTATATTGTGGGCTTTATCATAGTAACCAAGATCTAATACTGGGCTTTGTAAACTGAGATTTTGCTCAGAAAATAAACTCTGAAAATCCACAAAAGCAAAATGAATCCACACAAGAGCACTGAACAACTGGGCTCCAGTTGTCCATAAAGGTACTTCTGTCTAGTTTGGATGCAGAGCATTTGTACTCACTTAAGTGTTTCTACTTACTAACTTTCCCTGCCTTCATGCTCTACCTAAAATTCCGTCTGCTCATTAATAGTTACTTGTAGGGCAAGAGTCTTTCCACCTGCTAAGAAAACACACACAGCACCCAGTAGTAAGCAAGAACGGACACGGGGAACATGACAATGAGATTCCCCAACACAATCAAGTTTTGATTCCATTAATTCCTTTTGTGCACTGGGTTATAATCTATGATTCTCATAGCAAATGCAAACCAGACATTTATAAATGGCAAACAGAAAGGCCAAACCATTTATTGCAACTTGATTTACAGTATCCCATTAATTTGCTTATGCAATTTCAGCATAATCAAGAAAGTTTCAGGAAACACCATGGATCACTCAAGTTTTATGTAGTGAAACAATTTCACAATTCAAATACAATACTTTTCAGATACCTAGTTTATCATAGTTACTCTAAGAGTCTGGTTTCCTCCTCCAATGCTTTCATGCTTAGCTTTAAGAACAGGATAGTTTATTGAAGCTCAACGGAATTACTCAAATGCTTAATTTTAAATACACATATGTTTGCAAGATCAGTGTTTTAGCCTTGTCTTTCCATACATTGTGCAATGCACGGCATATGATGAAACATTCTAATAATGACGAAGCCCTGGAGAACAGGCCCTTTGTATCTGAATCTTCATACTGTGAATTGTTCATCAGGCAATTCATTTTAAGTGTACCAAAAATGCTTCTTCTGTGGGAACAGATGCCTTCGATGGCTAAACTCTTTATTTGACATCACAGACCCTGAGATTCCTACTGCGTAAAAGGTGCTAATCATGTTAAGATTCGGGTAACACAAGAGGAAGATGTTTAAGTGATATACTTTAAGAGGTACAAATACAGCCAAAAATGCTTAGGCATTTAAATCAATCATAAACAAACAGAGATAGCAGATAGTGCTTGCTTTGTTCACAGCGCTGGCTTATTTCTTTCTCAGTTTATTCAGTCTGCAAGGTTATAAAAAGATCAGATTTGCATCACGCTTGTATTTCTTGCAGTACTTCTAATTTGATTTTCCAGTGCTGGATTCTTAATAGCTTATTTTTAAGGCTTAATCTTAAAGATGATAAGTGAAAAAGCTAATGGAAAAAAAAAAAAATCTAAGTTGCTTCTCTTCTCTGCTAAAGCATTTTGGAGCAAAAAGGAAAAATATTTCTTGATTATTCTGTATATTCATTCATGTCCAGCTTACAGGTATCAATCAAGAGGCAATATGATGTAGCAGCTGAGTCTTTTAGCTGGTACCTCAAGACATGAAGGAAATAACAAATGCAGTAGATAACGGATGACGAGAGACTAGGAAGGTCTAACAAGTTGTTCAACACCTAGATTCATGTTGTATACAGTCAACAATTGTTACTCTTGAACCGATCAAAATTACACTTTGATCAACACTGGGTAGCTCATTTCCCGGGCAAGTTTTCATTGTGACTTCAGTAGCAGAAGCTATTTTCCAATTTTCATAAATGAAGTCTTCTTCCTTCTGTGAAATTAGAATTCCCC
>JAOXJM010000012.1:115509946-115521546 GCA_026413425.1 Tringa solitaria | reverse complement strand
AGTTAAAAGGAGTTTACAGAAATGAGAAATTTAACAGAGCTCATGGATGGTTTCCAAACATTTCACTACAAACAAATTCTGCGAGTAATTGTTCCAAATATTTTTTCCTTCACTTTGGCACTCTGGAATACAATAAAGATGAATTCTTAAATGATTAACTTACTCCCCTTCACAAGAAATCATTAATTCATTAAACAACTTTAATTAATGTTTGGAGCTTACGATCAACCCAATTCAGCATAAACAAATATTTAACAGTTTTCCTTGACAAAATATTCACTCAGTTCAACATGTTATTTATTTTAAGCGGCTCTGTCTCTATACTTAACTAGCTAGTTTGTGATCAATATAGATTACTGAATCAGGCTTCCTGGAAAAAAAACAACCAAAACAAAACAACAAAAAAACCCAACAAACAACAAAAAACCAAAACCCAGCCAAACCCTCATTTCTTCTTTCTTATTATTTACTGAATGAGTTTGATCAGTGATGTCAGGTTAAATCCTAAATTATGTTGCCAGAGCAAAAGTGGATTTAGCAAAATTAATTTCAGAAGTCATGAGTTTTCTGTCATCACTGGTTGGCATGGTTAAGTATCTTCTAGGACCACTGGATGTGGACTGCGAGTGAACATATGCAAACCCACTTACACCCTGGCAGATGAGACCCTGTAAAAACATAAACATGAGCTGGGCTTATGGCTTCAAGCCAGTTCTCATGCTCACTGTAAATCTCTCCTAGTATGGGCTCAGGTGTGAATGATATGAAGGAGAGGAAATCTCACAATGTTCTTCACGTGAGAGTAGCTCATATCTCTGCTTAGCTGACATTAGCTATCATAGGTGTAGGGCCAATGGGAATTTTGCCACTGGGTTAAATACTAAATCCTCTGAATCCTGCTTTTCAAATTGTGAACTGCAATTGATGAGGGTTTTAATTCTGCAATCCTGCCAGGGAAGAGCAATAGGCGCAAAAGTAAATTGAGGGGTTTATTTATATTCATGAGTTTTATTTGTTCCTCTTGTAACTTTACTAATTATTTTTATTTTAATATTAAGTCTATCCCAGAAAAATTAATGGAATTATGAAACATTATAAACAGTTTCCAACTCTCCCTTCCCTGAAAATATTGTTGGAAAAACTATTAAAGTTCCAGAGCTTAGGTCGTATTCCTTTATTTAAACAATCTACTGTGTTTTACAAAAAAATTCAGTCAGTCAAATAAAAACTTAATACTACAGCGTAGAAAAAGCTAACTGACAGTTCAAATTCAAAATGGGCATGAAAAAGGCAACCTGGCTAAGATACATCAAATGTTAGGAATTCTTTAGTTTATTTACCTTTGCAGAGCTTCAACACAAACAGCAGGTTTTTTCCCCAGTAAGGATAACGATAAAAACCAATACTTAATTTATAATGATAAAAAGTTTTCTGGACACAGAAAAAGAAAAGCAACAAAGAAATGTCCTCAGGCAGTCCTGTTTCTTTTTTTTTTTTCTACTCCCTTACAGAGCTTTACTGCTTTGTTCTTTATTATTCTTTCTTCTTACGAGCTTTCATATTCATTTGAACTGGAATACACTGCTGTATATGGAAAGTCATGTGAGCAATCCTCTGTCTTACTAAAAAAACGAACATTCTTAAAATAAAAAATAAATTCCCATAAATGGCTCATCTGTTGCAGACTTCCACTAATTAAACTGCTTAGGTTTCTGAAACCAGGTGTAGTTACTTCTTTGAAATTCTCTGGTTTAGGATTATGACAGAAAAAAAAATAGTTCAAGTAATTATAATTGCAATTACTTATTTTTTCACTTCAACATTTCTCTTTCATAAAGTATCCGCTATGTAGTTCCCTACAATTTAGCATATAAAGCTGGAGGAGGAGTATTGGCATGGTGAAATTCTACACTTGCTGCTTTTTTCAACATATTCTAAGACCACACAAGTAATTCTGGAAGCATTTCAGTTTTGGACTCTGCGATTACATGAATTCCGGCACATTAGATGTGCCAAAGCCTGTTCTATGGCACTGAGAGCAAGTGGCATGGCTGGTATGCAAAATGTTAAACTCTCTTCTATTTCAGAACAGAACAGAGTCTTTAGCTATACTAGTTATCAGGAACTGACATTGACCTATGCTAGTACCTAAATTGTCCCTAATTGTCCCTAAATACTGTTTGAGAAAGAGATAATTGCATAAGCCAAAGCATTTTAGGAAACATGCCAACAACTAAACAGCTCTAGCCCCGTTTGCTACTGTGCATAGCTTGTCAGTCCAGCATCTTCTAAAATACAAAGCAATAGCACCTTAAACACCTTGAGATACAATACATTGCTCTCATCATAAAAATCACTTGTTATAAAACCTAAAATATAAGGTGGAAATTTAACAATCTCTTCCGTGCTTGGGAACTGCAAGTAGTGCTATGATCTTTCAGCAAAGGTATCCTTGCATTTAAAGATTTTTTAATTATATTTAAAGCAATTACTATATAGCAATTAATATAGCTACTGTGATATTAAAATAATTAAGCCAACAAAAAATTTAAGAACCTGAAGCTTGCATTTTATACCAGTATTTCTGTGAACTTAATTTCAACATCGATTAAGTAATTTTCTGCCTTTTGCTCAGACCTGGTTTACACCAAATACAGTTTACCAAAATCAAAGGAACAAAATAATTTTAAACATGCTGTTAATGAAAAAAAAAAAAAGCATAATTTGGAAATAAACCCCACAAAACTACAAAAACCGGTAGCCTAGTGAAAATAATGACGTCCTAAAGGTATACGTTGTTTGCATTTGCCATCGCTTGATTACTATTGTAGATAGATATAGATGTACATACTAGCAGCTGGCTAAGGATCTTTATATCTTTTTAACCACGCATACAGGAGAATAGTAATTCTGGCATCATAAAAATCACATATAATACATGACCAAATTATTTCTAGCTGTTAAAAAATTCTTTAACAATACTGGGAAATTAGACTGCTCTGTCTAGATACTTTAATAAGCATTTCAGGTACCATCTTTTCCAGAAGTATAGGCAAGTGCTATAATACAAAGAATGGAAACAAGGAAGGATTCTATATCCTTATTCAGCACAGTAGCATTAGCTTCAGTAGCCTATAGTAATCTACATTCAATTAAAGTCTGATATAGTTCAGTTTTCTATGGAGCCACTTCTATGGCAGCTAAATAAAAAAACTTCTAAAAATAATTCACAACTACTAAGTCCCCATTTGGGAAGAAAAGTATTGAACACTCTACATTTGTATAAAATATACAGTAAATAGAACTAGGACATTTTATTTGAAGGTATATTCATGTAATTGTTTAATGATTTCTCTACCTAGATTCCAACATAGAATGGAAGGTTATTGTGGCCTTGTTTTGGTCTCGGCTAGGGTTTGTAGGGTGCTATATTTGCTGTTGACAAAAGTCTTGATATTGATGCTACAGCAAAATGGATTTTTCATGTCTTATATCCCTGCTGACCCTATTGAGCACTATTTCTATTTCGTTTCCAGTGAGTCAAAGGCACAGCTACCTCCATCTCCAGCTAACACATTTCTAGACCGTAACCACTATTTCCTCTAAGCTATCCAACTACTAACATAGTTAGAACTAAAATAACAACTATTGTTTTTATCATCTTTTTGCTAGAAGTTTGCTGCATCTTTCTTAGCGAGAAAGTCTATGTGCCTAAGGCATGTGTGGGTTTTTTTCCAACATTACTTACTACTTATTACTTACTGAATATAAAAATATTCATTTACATTATTATATATGAAGTAAACCGAATTCTTCAAGCTGTTTAAATGCAAAATACACAGTATTCCACAGACCATTTAGTTCACAAATTTTCCTCTGTCATTATTAGCTTTGTCAAGCTAAAGCTTCAGCTTCAGTTCCCTATTTATATATGTTATAATCAGCACACGTAATCTCTACAGAATGAAAACCAATGTGTTGTTTCAGTTTCCTATCACAAGCTCACATTTGAAGCCTCATTCCAACATTGTAAATGGCATACTGATCCTAACAGCACATAAGACCATTATAAACTGTCAAAATCTCACAGACTGATTTCTGTCAAATAAAAAACGAAGGACATAAATTCTTCTTTCACCCATTCACTTAGAGAACTAAGCCTTTTTATCTTACCTTTGCGTGAGTACTGGATTTCAAGTGACAACGTCTTTCCAGCAGTAAGTAAATATACAATGTCTTGAAAATACAGAAAGGGAGATTTTGCCTGTGGTGACATGAAATATGCAGTGACTTACGACAGATAACGCATAATCTTTGCAAAACTGATAAGAGCAGCTCAGTATAAATATTCTAGGAGCTTGCAACTGCATTGTTTTCTAAGGTCAACTCTTGAAACATAGGTTTAACTTTACCTTTTCATTCAGCTATCTGAAGGAGAATTTCACCAAGAACAATCCTATCACAGTAAAATCCTTTTAAAATGTGGTACACCTGGATTCTGCAGTCAGGAGTCACATTAAAATACAGAATAAAGGAGAGTCTGCCCTGAAGTTTATGTGTGAAGAAGAAAGACTGATCAGATTATAAACTGTAATGGAGGAATATGGGGCAGAAAAGACCATGTGCGTCAGTAGGGTCAGACTTGACAACAGCTGATGGATCCAGAAGAGTCCCCTGATCAGCTATTCAGCACACCTCTGCAGACTATGGCACTGCCAACAACCCTACAACAAGGACCTACTTGGTCCATAGGGTGGGAGACCAAAATACCTAGTCTAGCCTATTATAGCAAGAGAACACATGAGACCAAATTCAAGAAGTTGGGAAATGTAAGACAGACTTCACAATCTAGAGGGCGGCAGTGAAGAAAGCAAGCTATTATTTTATTTTCTCATACTTGTTGCTATCTTAACGTCTGAAGAGCAGGCCATTACCTCTTAAAAAGACTAAAAGATGCCTGCATTTCACATATAATAAATGGTAACGCAAAACACAGAAAAACGCTTTAAATACTGTTACTTCCTTTGTTACCATTATACTAAGGTTTCTTCACACAGGACTGTTGAATTTAGATGTAAATATCTACATTGTAGCTGCACTTTTTTTTTTTAAACTGGAAATGAAGTTCAACCTTTCACTTAGCCTATTATAGCAAAGAGCATCAAAGTACAAGGAATAAAAAGAGTTCCCTTTTCTTATCAGCTACCAATGTATACTTAAACAGACATATTCTCTAAACATGGCAAACCTTGATAAAACCTTTCTAGCATACAGAGAAGCAAGGAATGTACTGAGGCAGGGTTTGTCAATACTTGCTCTAACATTAGGAAAACCTTTCTCCTTTGACTGCAACAAGTAGTGAAATATAGCACTTGAAATGTATCTGGAAGATACTTGAAGCCAAGGTTATGGAGGTCCCACCTCTAGGTCACTGAAAGCAAAGCTAGCTGAAATTGCACATGAAAGTTAAAAGCACAACAAATGCGAATCTGAAAACCAAAGACCTGAGTGTTAGCTGGATTTTTTTTCTACAGTTCTTTTATAGAATTCATGCATTTTAATAAGCCTAATAATTTGTACATATTGTGAACTATAATTATTTTGCTTTCAGGTTGATTTACTACTGTTGACAGGAAAAGAGTATAAAAGCATCACCTTTTAATTTTTTCAGATACTTGATGCAGTGATGGAGTGATTAGAAGGATTATAAATAACAAAATATTATACACTTTCAGGACTGTTCAGAAATTTTGAATTAAGCCACTCATACGAAAAAGTCGTAAAAGCTTTGTTCAGCTTAATTCATGCCTTAATACTCTAAGCATCTGATGAAGTGTAATGGAGGGTATTTTCTCCATTCTTCCAAAAATAATGGTTTCAAGCAGCAGTAGTTCTTTTATAAAACACAGTATCTTATAATACAGTGACAACCTTAAATTAAGCTCTTCTTTAGGGTTCCGTGTGTAGGAATTTGATGTATCTAAGATCACTTGCATTCAGTACTCATAAATCTAGGAAACTTTTTGATTCATGTTCCTAATTTCTTATTAAAGTGACAACACTGCAAAATGTAGGCTGATTAAAACACTTTCTGAGGGCAACCTATTGAAAATAACATCCTGTTCCATATGGACACTAGATATTATATCAATGCTGCAGTTTTTCAAAACCTAAATTTAGGAACAGAGGATTGACATTGGCAGTCTTGATCATCTAACTCAAGCCTCCTGTGTTCTCAAACCATTTTGTAAAAGCTGTTTAGTCCAAAAGGGTCAGCTGAACATTTATGCTATGTAACTTCACACAACACATGCCACAAAGTATTTTTCCAAACGTCACAGCCCACTATAACCCAAGGGTTCCTGAATTGCAACCACTTCCCTTCAGTCCCAATACACACCTGAGGGATTTTGTCTGTTCTTTTTTTTTTTAAACAAACAAACAACAAAAAAACCCCCAACCAAACAAACAAAAAAAAAAAAACCAAACACAAAAAAACCCAACCGTAATTCCTGACAGCAGTCTACAGCCCAAATAATAAAGGAAATTAAAAGACAGCAATGGCTGACAAATTAGGTTTTGGAAGGAACCTGTGTGCATCATAGGATGCAACATAGTGATAAGGAAGGCACAGAAGCCAGGTACTTGACATACTTCAGCATCACTAAAATTTTAATGAAGCCTACTACACATCTCTGAGGCCTTGGCAGATAACCTTTTAAGGAAGCAGAAAAAGCCCTACAATTTCCCCCCAAATCAATGTTATGATTTCTCAGATAAATAAGGATTCTTTCTTTCAAACAGTGTGGTAGCCAAAACTGCTTTTTGGCCTCAACAGATTATAGGACATAAGGCTGGAAGAGCTCTCTCCTCAGCTACTGAGTATAAATTCCAGCAACTGCAAACAACCTCAGCCTGTAATCTTGTCTGTGAATTTATCAGACTTCATTGTATGAGTAATCAAACACTTTGTTTTCATTTCTTCTATTGCTATGACTTTTTTTAAACATTACAATCTGTAACTTTCAGATTTTCAAAAACAATGAGAAAAACAGTGACAATGGCAAAAATTAATTCATATAATGAATTTCCCTAGTATTAAAATGCTAGGAAAACAATCTATTAAACAAATCACTGAATCATGAATATTCATAGTTTGGAATGGGTAACAATACTTTTGAGAGTAGTTAATAATCTCAAATGTTGTTTTTTTTTCAGACAGTATTTCCAATAGATTATTTATTATTCTGACCCTGCAACAATTTTTGATCAAGGTGATGCTGTGAGAATATCTGCAAAAACATCATTCTGTTTTAAGGTTTTTCACTCTTACAAATAAGGACTGAAGAATCAATATAAGTTAACCAGCATCAGCATCTGAGAAAGGTTTATGTGAATACATGAACAATAACTCCATATGTAAGTACAGCCACCAGGTAAAATCAAATTATATAAGCCAACATGGCAATTTTCTAAATTAATTACCTCTAAGTTAAAGCTGAAGCTTTACATGTTACATGTTTACATGTTGCTTCCCTTGTCAGTCTTAGTTCTCCCTGTCTGTATTGATCCTCAATCAGAGCAGTTCAGTACCTGACACACTTTGTCCCTTTGTCTTCAAACATGAGGAGCTTCCTAACTAACAGCACAGAGTCAGAGGTAGTACCAACCACGTCTCCTTCACACCTTTCGTATGCTAGATCTGAGAGGACAGCCCGGAGGAAGACATTCCACCCAATTTAGAAAAGAAAACAAGAAGAGCTGCCTGCTTTAAGTTATTTACTAAATACCTTTTACTCAATAAAACTGTTCAGTTTCTCCACAGATAAAACTGCATGAATGGCATGGATCTGAAAGATTTCAGTACACAGACTATCTATGTATACACACAGATATAAGCTGTGACTGCATTACTGCATCTCCACTGGCACACCACGTTCCACAAAATGCTTCCCAAAACCCTGTAGCCCACTAAGACCTAAAATAAAGTCCCAGTAACATAAGTGACCCTCTTCAATACTAAGGCAATCTTTTGGCAAAAAAATGGGTTAGGATGAATGGTGAAAGCAGACCATGACAAGTCTAGTCAGGCAGCGCAGAGGGCCATTGGGTGTGGGATCACTAACTCCCTTCCAATACAACTGAGCAATCTATTTATCTTTTTTATAATATGTCTTTATTGACCCATAAAACCCTGAAGAATCATATGTATTTCTTGAATTTCATATTCACTGGAATACTGTACTAAATTCATGAAAGTCAAAAATCTGGAATTTTATCCAGGAAAAAAATTTTAACTGCCTATTTTATTACTTCAATTTTTTGTCCTTCAAGCTGTAATTCTTAACTGTTTCAGAAACAATTCCTATCATAGCGAGAGCAAACAAACCAAGGATTCAGACAACAAAAGGGGAGATACTTGAAATAAAGTTGTGATGCCATTGTAACATTTTACTTGAGAAAGATCTATAATCTCTTAGGGAACCCCACTCCTAAACTCTAAGTTACGTTTACATTCTTAACTTCGTGAGACTGGCATTTGTTTGTAATTTTTAAAGTTGTCAAACATATAGTCTCACAATGTAAAGGATGTCTAATTAGCTAATGCGAGGCTTAATTTGGATAGAGTCTTACTTGCAAATCTATGATGAATCAAACTGGTTCATATTTCAAACACACCTCAGTAACCTGAGTTGTATTACATAAATGACCCTTAAAAACAACCACTTTTTAGAAGCGACTATCTTCAGGACACATGCAAGGGAAGACATGTCTAAGTTATCTTCCAACAGATTTCACAGATGGCTCACAAGGCTGTCGTAAGGCACAGGAGGAACGTAGTTGCTTATTTCTTTGTAGGCACAATCTGCATTTAAGGCTAGATACTGATTTTTCACCAATAACTCTCCTAAACCTTACTCCTAAGTAATATTTCTCACATCAAAGTGAATTACTAAAACATAAAATGAAAAGGCTGCGAGGAAATAAGTATATTTCGCATTGATGAGATGTCAAGTATTGCCTTACAAAAACATGTAATATGTGCTTTTCAAGTACAATCTTTTGTGCACCCTTCTATGCAGTCTGTAGTAGAGTCTACTTTGTTGGTAGAAGAGAACATATGGAAGCAGCATTGAGTAGTCACGGGATACACTGGTTGGACCATTTCAGGAAAAAAACAAAAGTTTTTTCAGAAGGTACCTATGGGTTAATGATGTAGATCAAATTCTGATAGAGTACAATCATCAGGTTTTGCCCTATCACTAGGCTGTGAAGGGAATCACAACAAACTACAAATGTGTATGTTTATTTTTCAAAGCCTACCACATTCATAATAGACATCCTTCCTGATGTATAAAGAAGACTGACTTTTTGCAGAATTTGCTCTTTGTTATGGAAAACAGCAAAAGGAAACAAGGTCTAATGGATCATACTGGTGTTCTTTTATAACCTTCATGTAGACCAATCCTTTTTCAGCCCTCCAGCAGCATTGTGAAAAAAAAATAATTTAAAAAAATCAGGATATGTTTTCTATCCTACAGCTTCTAAAGACTCAACTAACCTGGCTGCAAGCATCTGGCACCAAGCAAGTGGCATATGTAAGTTGTTTACAGACTTTGTGTATCTCAGAAATAGAAAGCCTAAGGCTCTTGTCAAGAAGCTTCAATTCACTCTAAAACACTGTTCTTCTAAGACATTAGTCCCCAAGATCTCTCATCTTTTTGGTCAGCAGTGTTCTTTTAACAATTATAGCATCTCTGTTGGGGCTTGCAGAAGGAAATCACACTGGTTAAGCGTATGTGCCACACTGAAATCCAAGGACAGTGCTCAAGAGAGATTTGAAAGCATTAGCCTATAGTCTTGACTTGTATTATCTTCTTTTTTCTAAGCTTAGTCATCTATTATTTTTTTGGTGTGCCTTACGTTAAGGGTGAGTATTGCATTATAGAAGCTCCATTACAAGAAGCCTTTTACAACAAAAACCATACCTTATAATTTTTCAGTCTCCTAGGCAGTTGCTTAATTATACACTCCACTTATAACCTACAGATGCATAGAAAAATTACTCAAGACTTTAATACCACGGCATTTAATACAGCATACTGATTTAAATTCACAGTTCTATAAAAGGCTGAATGTAGTACAGGATTCATACATATCTGTATCTCTCCAAGATTCTTGTGATATATTAAACAAATAGATGGGGAAAAATTACCTTTTTTTTGTTACATTGAACAAGATTTTGTACTACACTTTGCAAGCAATTCCAACATCCCACTGTTCTGTCTAGAGCTCTCAAATGAACTCATCCTGCTCTTGTCCTGGACAGTTCAAGTCCCCACAGACCTGTCACTTCCTTTTTAATATGTGATACAGCAATTTATTATCACTGGCTCTCTGATTGACATAATTATAGGCAAACATATTCATTAAAAAGCCTCTTCTTCACTTCCCAGATCTTTCCTGCCACATGGTCTATGTCTGTTCCATCAATTGTACTTTTTTTCATTAATCCAATACATATATTTATGTGTGAAATATATATTAATTTGACACATTCAGGTAAGCTCAGGGAAGCTCAACAATAAATTAGTAAGATTTAAAAAACCTCAACCAAACAACAAATCAAACCTAATACCCTGAGTCTTCTGAGATTCAACCATCACTAAAACCATAGAGCCTGACATTTCTTTCATCTTTATTACACCTGAAGAAGTTATTTTTAGTTTTTTGCACTGTAATCCACTTGCTGTTAGCTATGACAAGCATCACAAAATAATTAACTTAATTCCTCTCTAGCAGTAGCATCACTGGACAGCTGGTTTAGTTATTCCCACTGTGACATGTGAAGAAAATTTATTTTCTTTCCTTCAGATATAAAAGGCAGTAGCAACATAAGATGTTGGGTTCAATATGTATTGCAGTACTATCTCTAATGACTCATGTCTTTCATGTATTTTCCAGTAGCTTGTTAATTTTTAAAAATCTATCTTTACATAGGTATCTTGAGATTAATTTCAGCAGATTTTTTCAGAATCGTGCAGGACTTGCCACAAATTTGGGCAGCAGACGGTAAGGTAAGTCATTGATACTCTTTAATCAGGTTTCATCATCTTGATGTGTATCAACAAGATACATACACATATATATATACATACATCCAGATGAATATGTAAAATGACATGGAATTGTCTATACAACCAGAAAACAAGGATTCTTCACATTCTTACATCAATTTTGGAAAGCATTAAAATCTCTCTCTAACATAAGCCTACATTATGTTGCTTTATTCAGTGTAAGCCAAACTTTTTCAACATATATGTTAGTTTAAAAGTGACAGAAATCACCAAGTATGGCTTAATGTGTTGGGTACATAGCACAACTAAAGCATTTCTATTATCATCTAGTTTTCAGTTATATATTCTCTCAAGCTTCAATTTTCCAATGGAAAGTCAGTCTCCCTCTCTACCGATAAATAATTATGATAGAAGTAAATACTGAGACATAACACTTTTCTATATCCATTTCATGGCAGCCACATATGAGCACTTGAAAATCTAAATATTTCAAAAACAAAATTGAGATTTCTTATTCTAATG
>JAOXJM010000012.1:115484659-115498194 GCA_026413425.1 Tringa solitaria | reverse complement strand
AGCCCTGGGGGACCCCACTCGTGACCGGACGCCAACTGGATTTGGCTCCATTCACCACCACTCTCTGGGCCTGTCCCTCCAGCCAGTTCTTAACCCAGCAGAGGGTACTCCCATCTAAGCCATGTGCAGCCAGTTTCTCCAGGAAAGTACTGTGGGAGACTGTATCAAAGGCTGAACTAAAGTCCAGGTAAACAACATCCTCAATGTTGTTTAACAATACGCTCAATGAAAAAATATACCCTTTAGTTCTAAACCCACACAACAAGAAACAGCATACAGTACTGTCCTATTACACTTCCCAATTCCACTGCAGATACCATGATCACATCCACAGCTTGGGAGAGATGACTTGGAGGATTCCTTTCCCACTGGGGAAAAATACCCGTTATTCCTCACCTTCAATTGCTATCTTTTTAGTAGTTATTAATCTGTAAGAAGCTTTTTTTGTGAGTTCCAATTTAGTTCAGTTTAATTAAAATCATTTGTTAAGGAAATTTGTCAAAAGCATTTTGGCATGGAGATATAACAACTTTTTGTTACAGTCACTGCTTCGAAGTGATTTTTCACCTGTTACATCTTAAATTTAAATGGAGCTGTTCTGCACTAAAGCAAGACTGTTCTTTTGTGAGCTCTTTGAATATCACTTAAGTCATTTAGAACAGACAACTGTTTCATCTCTATCTCATCCCACATCATGACATTCACCTAGTTCATACAGGGGCAAACGAACTGCTGAACTGTCTAGCCTACAGTTTCTCTCTGTTAGTGTTTCTCAGTTCCTATAACCATCTTGGTTGGCTGGTTTGTACTATTTTTCTATGTTAATACCTTTCCATTTCTCTTTACGCCTGGAATTTTACCCATGGGGCCTCAATAGCACATGCTTACCTAGTGAGCCATTTGTAATCAATACCTTTTCTTGCCTAAAACATGGAATTGGACTGCTCTATACCATGTGTACCTTGGGCATACAGGAAATCCTCACTGCAGTACATACATTTCTATAATCTGTGTAGAAGCACTATACACTTGGTTTGAAATGCATGTCTTCTTACATGGCCTACTTAAATTGGACTTGTCAGTACCATTCTTTTGTCCTTTTTACTCAAATTCTATTTCTATCTGGTACTACTGGTACACGTGATCCAAGCCACTTTAGATTTCTTACAGCACTGGCTAGACAGAGACCTTATAAGAACACTCCTACCTCTTCAGCCCGTTTCTTCCCATCAGCTGGAATCAGTTTTACAGAAGCACTACTAACAGTAGTTATGGTGAAAGCATACGCAGCTATCCATTGACCTTTGCTTACAGTTCAAGTGAGCTTGGAAATTGTGACATTATATATAAGTTCATGTGTCCAACTCAAGCTGCAGAAAAATGAGTTTCTGCACCTAGTAACTCAGTTTTCCACTTTAACAGTTTACCTCCAATAAATCTGCTGTCTTCCTTTGTCATCACAGCAGCTTCCAGCAGGGCAGCTGAAGATCACCCTCTGCAGGATCTCTGCCTCTGTGGTTCCCACCTCTGAGGGACATTTATTTTTTTGTGTGTGTCAGAGACTCCCTTAACTACTTCAAATGACACAGAAGAGAAACTCAGACCTGTTTAGTTCTCGAGATCCAGATCCACAATAGACACAAGTTGTCCAGTCCAATAAACACTCAGATGACATTTTCCCCACAGTGTCCTTCCTTCACCACTTGTTTCAACAAAGAAGTTTTGGCTTTGTTAGCCCCCTCTTTATTTTAAACTCTCCCTATGAAGGGACTGCTCCCCTACAGCTTTTAAAGAATAAAAACATGTTGTATGTCTCCTGTTACCTGTCCCCAGCCACCTGATTCCACATCATTTGAAGTCATTGCACTGCTGGGCTCCAAAAGTGCCTCATACAATTCCAGTTATATGTTGGGACTGTATTATATGTTTGTTCTAACCACAAAAATATCAAAAAACATTGACAATGTGTTCTGTTTCTATGTAGCATGTTTGGTCACTAATCCTTCACAAAGAATATTTTATTGAGATTAAAAATACAGTTGTTCTGGACAAATCACATTCTTTCAGGCTTTTATTTCTAGTATATTATCACACAAACAGGGAAAAATCAAACACTGAGAGAGTGCAACATAGGTTGCTACATGGTATCTTGGATTGCTGTATAGACTGAAATCAAACATGATTTAATTTCAAGAATTAAATTTGCAACAAAGAGATTAAGCTTTCCCAGTGTCAAGGGCAAGACCTATTTTCTTAGAAAACTATCACAAAATAACTGACTTAAAATGTAATACTCAGTTCTCTTGACAGGACATTTTAAACACAGGGATTTGTTTATTTGTTTAAAAAAAAGCATGAAAGCAGCAAAAAAAGTCTTGTATGTAAACACAAGGGAACCTGTCAAGCTTTTTATAAGCTTTTTCTTTTTTAACAGAATCACAAAGATGTAAGTTAGAAGAGAGATTCTGGAGGTTTGGTATAACCCTCACTCAAAGCAGGGACAAGCATGATGTCAGCTCCAACTTCAACATTAAAACAATTTGCTCAGACCCTCCTCAGCCAAGTTTTTAATATCTCTAAGCATGAAGATTCCATACCTCCATTCAGCAAGTAAACTGCTATTTATATTATCAAAATATGCACAGCTGTTAGCAAATATTTTCATATTGAGGATATCAATAAAGAAAAGTGTCTCTCTAAATTACTGTTTTTAAAAAAAAAATTTCTGACTTCACCTTTAGGAAGAGGAAAATATTCCATTACATGATTTAGTGATGGTGTTGCATTTTGTGCTGGGAGACATGGTTTAATGATGGTGTTGTGTGTTTTGTGTGGGTGGTGTGGTGTTTTGGTTTGGGGTTTTTTTGGCTTTTTTTTTAATCACAACTCGCTGGGCACGGCCATCCAGCCAGTTTTTCATCCAGCGAAGGGTACGCTTGTCTATGCCATGATTCTCCAGTTTCTCCAGAAGAATGCCGTGGGGGACGGTGTCAAAGGCCTTACCAAAGTCCAGGTAGACAAAGCCCACAGCCTTCCCCTCATCGAGAAAGCGGGTCATGTGGTCATAGAAAGAGATCAAGTTGGTCAGGCAGACCAGTATATACAGATATATACTCATTTATTTACTTTGTTAATATAGAATTTACCAGAATCTTGCAGGAAATACCAGAAGGAGAACCAGTATCTAAAGAGGCCTGAGCTCCATACAAAATGGAAGCAATATTAAAATGTACCTTGCAAATTCAGCTAGTTTTGCACTTTGAGTCATAGAATTTGACAAATGATCACTTCTGGGTTGTCAAGACAGAGAAATCAATCATTTGTAGAAACATGTAATGTTTTTGGTTTCAATTTTCACTTGTCTGTAAAGAATGAAATATCATAAAAAAAAAACAGTGCAGGCATAAAGAGCACACTGCTTCTAACAAGTTTAAGTAAATTCTGCCCAAGTCACATAAAACCAAAAATACATTACTATCTGACAGCTCTTCCTTGATTTAGGTGAAATGAGTTTTGCTCACTAACATATTAATAGCCATTTTGAAATCACCACTATCCTCCTTGTTCTCTTGGGCCTGTGTTCCAGACAGTAGTCTTGACTCATCAGCACTCGCACACTCATCTGACTCATTTATTTTTTCAGGGTTGGCAAGAAAAGCAAGCTAATTACAATGAAAAAGTCAAGGAAGAATTCTAGGCATGACAGAAATTCATGACAAGGAACTTAAAACAACTGCTCAAACCCAAGGAAATGATATTTTAAGTTTTCAGCCTTTTAACAGAATTATATCCTACACGCTGACTTTTGATCAATTCTACCTTTCACTAACACTGAAAAGTCCTGCTGGACTAGAAAAAGAAACTTCCACAAGCCCTGAATTTGCTACTGGAAAGAGAATATGTCATCATGGCTAAGCTATTCCAAGAAGGAGTTTGTAAAGAGAAGGAGAAATGCAGAAGTTTTACTTATGATGACCTTGATATGAGATTTACCCATACTGCCATATTTTCCAAAAAAAAAAAGTTTGAAAAATGGAAAAAACCTTGTTCAGTACTCAAACAGACTTCGGTCTCTTTGTTTTGAAAGGAACTGGGGAAAACATTTTAATTAAAAAATAAGCATAAAATCTATGAATAAAACACAGGGGTGACAGATTCTGCAGATGAGTTCTTTCGGAAAAAAAAAGGCCATGGACTCATCTAATTGCAGAATGTCAGCAAAATAACCATTCAGAGGAGAAAACATCAAAAATTTTTTAGTATGGACTGTGAGACTCAAACAGAGCTATGAAAAATTAGACTGTAAATATGGGCTGATACGTTTACCTGCAGAGCTGCTCATATGAAAAGTGTAAAGTGTTAATTTAACGGCCTCATAATAGATACCAAAAATATCAGTTGACACAGCTGACAATTTCAACTATGTTTTTATCTATGAATCAGCAAATCCCAAAGCTCAAACAAATCTCCTGGGAAGTTTCTATCGCTTCCCTTTTTTAATTCATGTCTTCCTTTGCACTTATGGACTACAAATGAAAAGCTTAAATACAAAGTAACAGCTGTTCTCATCCCATTTTCGGCTTTAGTGGGATCAAGAGAAAACAAAAGGCTTGTGAGAGAGATTGCTATACAGAGATCTTCAGCAGAGTTTAGCTAACTCAGAGCATTTTGTTGCTTTGGACTAATTCAGGATATTTCACAATTTATTTGAGACTAAATTGAGGATGATTTCCAGGTTTCACCTACACAGTGAAATCCGTAGTATTAAGATTTTTGCCACTTCTCTTTTGCCATTGTATTTATTAAGAGGCTGAAGGATGTAAAGTGCTGAGGTGAGTTTAACTATTCTAACACCTCTACTTCCACCGTATTCTGCTTTCTCCACCCTAGTATAGTCTTTCTCTTCCACTCAATTCACGCAATTATGTGCACATTCATCTAAGAATCTGTGTCAAAGTTCCAGTTTTAAGGATATGTGACTCAGCTTACATCTAGGTTATCTATATAAAATATGGGTAATTCTCAGAAGATTCTCATTAGTAACATTGGAAGACTCTCACTTGCATTCAAAGCATCAAACATCCTTCTACTAAAAGCAGAGATTACCATTTCTCCAAAAGACTGAAGGTAGCCCAGTGATGTTCACTAAAGAGCAAAACTTCTTTACCATCTGTACATTTCCCTTGAAAAGAGACAGTAGTGAAAGGTGGAGAAAAAAAAAATAAAAACAAAAACAAAAAAACCCAAAACACCTGCATCACAAAATCTGTTTGACTATCTGCAGATGGTCATTCATTTTCTTAATCAAGTTCTTTCAGCTAGCACTCTCAGATGATTTCACCAGGCTTGGAAGGTTAAGGAAGTTTTTGTGGCCACCACATTCAACCAGTTTTAAGTGACAAAACTGAAGTAAAATTTTAAAAGGTGAACGTTATCTCAAAAGACATTGAGATTTTTCTTTAAATTCATTCTTGCTTCCAATGTTCTAGCTCTCTGGTACCTGCTCTTAATGTGGCTTATCTCATCTCATCCTATTTCTGTAGCTGCTCAAAGCCAACATGAAGAGAGATTTCAAAAGAAGTTACAAAGCTGACAAACAAAAACATCCATTCAGTGTGTTCAGAGATAGTACAACATGATGCCTGAAAAATAAACTCTTCCTATATTTAACCTGAAAAATCCCTCAAAGGCAGAAAGCCTTCACAGCCACATCAGAACAAAACAAAGAAACTATAACTGTAGTTAGTATTTGGATTCTTTGGGGGTAAGATTTCAAGACAGCCCAGTAAAAAGTGGGACATGAATGCCCTGTCAGACAAGTGCCTCAAGATGAAATTATTTAGATTTGCTCTTGAAGGAAAGATCAAACAAAAAGAAGGTTAAAGATAAAAAAGAAAAAACAAAACCAAACAAAAAACCAAACCAGCAAACAAAAAACCCAAGAAAACACACAACAAAAAAGCCCCACATCTTGAAACAGAACCATTGAAAAAAGATGAGATACCTAATGAAGGATATTAAAGAATAGAATCTGTATTTGTGTTTAATTTGAATGGTTACCAGTTTTCATGGAGATGGATGTGAGAGTGACTGAAGCTGAGCCACACCAAATATTTGAGAGCTGAAGTGTTATTTCTCTTTCTTCCGCAAAACCTCAACCCTTCATGTTAGAAAAGCAGCAGAAAAAAATTACTAGATTTAGAAAACTATGGAAGAAAGGTGGTGTCTTACTCTTATCCTAGTGTAATAGTTAAGCATTTTCAGAGATTTTTTACATAATACACCCTAGTAGTCATTGAGACACAAGGACGATGAAAAGGGAAGAAGGCAGAATGTGCAGACACCAGTCATTAGTCAAGACATTTTTCTTCCTATTGTTTGTGAAGATTTCAGAGAACCATGGATGCAGTACACGCATCAGCCTACCCACAATTCAAAGGCGAAACATGCTTACAAGATATGAAAAACCTATAGCTACATCTCCCCTGTACAGCAAAATGGAGAGGTTGTTCCAAAGGCTAAATCAAAACAGGAACTCAATTCAGAAATTTAAATTTGAGTGTGAAAAACAAAGTGAAAAATTTCATCCCTTGGAGTTTCTATGACAACTGCTTTATCACCCTGGCTCCCTGCTACCAACACAATAATTGGTACCATTTTTAATGTCCTCTGGGTCATGAGTAACAGGCGTAAGTTCTGCAGCCTTGTCCTTCTGGTGTTGCTAGGTACAAGGAAGAGCACATCCAGCTATGTGCTGACAGCTGTTCCATGTTTTCTTTTATCAGGGCTAAAGATCTGCATCATTAACTACACTGGAAAACACACAGCCTGGTCAGTGAAAAAAAAAATAATACAGCAATAATTCACTCCAATACAAAAGAATGGCCAAGAAACACAGAACATAGAGTCCTTAAAATTCTATTAAATAAGAAGGCAAAGAACATCTGTGTTGCAATTGTTTATGGAAACACATTAGAACTTCCATCGTGAATAAAAACATCAAAGCAGCTTAGTGATTGATAAACACCAGTTCAAAATTTACATTCACTATAGCAACTCACTGCCTCCCCCTTGGACATATGCTGCTTCTGTATCTACATGGCTTGTGCGACGGTTCCAGACACGTCTTGAGGAGGCTGAAAAGACTTCTCTGGAATCGTTGCCATACATTATGAGTCATACTGCAGAACTTGGTGACTTCGCAATTTCATTAGATATAGAATAACTGACCTTCATCAGCTCCCTGCTTATCTTCAGCGTGTTTGAACAGTGACTGTCAACATCCACTGTCAAGGATCTGCCAGTACAGTGTATTATGATGATGAAGGAATTTATACTCTGATCATTACTATGGTTACTAAATGCTACAGTAGAAAGATTTTGATAGAAATTACTTTGGTGTTCATATCATGAAATTATCTGTAGTGGTTCAGACACTGATGAGTGATATTTACTTGAAGTTGGTTTTTTTAAAAATCTTTTCAGTTTATTTTTACTTGACCCTATTCTCCCTTAAATTGTAAAAAGTAAACTACAACCTGGAATTCAAACAAGCTTTCTAGCTGTATGATACATGAATTCAGCTATCCTTTATTCCTTGCCCAGTATCATAAACATTATTCCTAAACAAGGAATAAGTAATTACATGGCTTGTGCTATGGTTCCAGTGACACATCTTGAGAAGGTTTATTTGAAATCACTACCCGACATCATGAGTCATATCACCAAACCTGGTGACCAAGAATTACTTATGCCTTGTTTAGTACCACATCACCAGAAATATACTGCATAAACTACCTTAAAATCAAGCAGTTTAAACTAAAGCTATTAATGCAAATCCTCTGTTCTGTCCATGACGATCAACCTTGAGACTTCAAGGGAAGGGGAACAGTTTTCTTAAAATGTTCTGTTTAAACAGTTAAACTGAAAAAGTTAATTTTAATTTGAAGACAGTTTGATTTACCCATTTCAGTTTATACAACAGTTAAAAATTAAAGTTTGAAAACAAAATATTTTTAATTCAATCTGATCTTTTTTCAACCACTTTGTGAAAAAAAATTCACGGCTGACATTCCACCTAACCAAGATGAAAAAGCTTCCAAAATCTTGAAAGTACTAAAGCAGGGAAACCTTTTCAACCCCAGGACCATCTAATGAGAGTTCTGCCAAAAAATTAATAGTATCACATCTTGTGGTACCAAGCGATTAACATGTTAGTTTGAGTCTCTCAACAAAAGGCATTCACAGCCTTTTTCACTGAGGCTTGCCAAAGACAGCAGGTCATTGCAAAAACAGTTCCAAGCAATTCTTCCTTTAACACAAACATACTCTAGAATAGTAGTCCAGATTTGCAAGAACACCATGAAATCACAGATAAAGACATATATATACAGCAAAATTGCTCACCTGAGTATAAACTACTTCCTCTCTTGTCAGTATTTGCAGAAAAAGAGAATTCAAGTTTTACACGGAGAAAAGATTTCTGTCTAAAAGGAAGATAATACACAAAAGGTGTATTTCCAAAGCAACCGAGACAAATTAAAGTGACTAAACTCAAAGTCTGTAACCAGGTGGTTACAGGGGACATATCCACATTTTAAATTTAAGTGCAGTGCTGCTCCCTTGTGCTTCATTTAATTTTTTTTTCTTTTAATGGAATGATGATTCCCATTTTGAAACTAGAGTCCTCTGTGTGTCACAAAACACTACTAAATAATCAAGAAGAGCTCTTCTTCAGACCCCTGCATCTATGGTCCCTGCAGAAACATGCTGTATTTAACAGCAGTAACATAATCTCCTTTTTAAAAGTATCTACATATACGATAAAATAGAAATTTTTATCATAAGATTTTTTTTTATTTTTTTCCTAAAAATATGCTCAGGTTCATACCTGAGCTTTCATTTATTCAGAAACAAACAAACAAAAAAAACAGACAGGAGACAAGACATCACTGCTGAGGTCCCCACTAGGGCCAGCAGGCTGTTCAGCACAGAGAACACCTCAGCAGGAGCCAGGCACCTGCCTGGAAAGGGAATGAGGCCATAGTAAATCAGAATTTGAAGCAGGATTAGAGACATGGGTGAGTGGGAGAGAGTGGTAAACAGTGGTTGACATATGAGCGTGAATCTACTTGGGAGCATCGGAGAAGGAGGCAGATTGGTGGAAAGACAGAAGTCATAGAGTCCTATTATATTTCATGTGAATCTTGATACAAATGTTGTCAATTATCTGTTTATACTCAAAGTCACTTCTGTATTCAGGTAAATATCATACATTCACCAGCTTTAAAAAAAATAATATCAGCAAACAGACATCACAATGCAATAAATACAGTAATACTGAAGCAATATATGCCTATGTAGTTTATCATATGCATACTTGTGCTCTTTTGAGGATCCTGGTACGTATTACAGGAAATCGCTTCTTTCTTACAAATAGTTTATTCACCAGATTGCTTCTCAATGCATTGTAGTACAATGGAAAACACACACAACCAGCTTATGGTGTCCTTGTCATGTTCAGGCTAGTATTTTCTATAGTTTAACATGCCTATCAGTTGGGGGGCTGCAGTAACCCCGAAGTTTCTCTATTATGAACCTGCTGAACATCACAGATGTGCTATATTTCAGCTTATCCATGTTGGGACTACCAACAAACCTTTAAACATCTGATGTGTCTGTAGCCTTCTCCCTCCAAAACTTTTCACTGCTCACTTCACATTTGATATTGAGGCTCCAAGTCCCATAAAAAACCAAAGGACTAAGTATATTTAAAGAAAATACAACATCCTAGAAGGACACAAAATGTGTCGTTCACAGTCCTCCTACAGTCATTCAAGTGTGTTTTGGTGATGACTGCCATATGTTATGTGGCTCCTTGCACAAGAGCACTCCAAATATTTTCCACAGTTTATTTCAATAATTATTAAACATGACTATCCTGGGATAATTACAGAACATAACTCCACAGTTTTCGCCACACAGTCTTAGGCATCTTCCTCGCTTAGGCCTAATTGGAGAAAAACGGTTCTGTATCTGCAGAGATAGCAGCAGAATTTTAAGAACAGCTCGACCACTGCATCCCCATACAACTTCATTGTGACTCTTGGAACATGCATTTCTATCCCCTGTGCTTTGACTCCATCTTTAAACACTGCCTCTACTCTTTTTGACTGCACTTTCTGAAATTTTAGCTGTTCTGTCATTTGACTTGGCATCACAGCTATTTAATTTTTATCTACTTTGCATACACCATCTTCAAAAGTTTGTTTGTTGTAGGAACGAAACACTTGGGTAGTGTGATGTGAGTAGCCAAACTAATGATATCCATCTCCAGTCCACCATCACTGTCCATGTCTCCCTTCTGAGGAAGGTATGTTTCTCACTGTTCTCTGCGTATTCATGGCTGTACATCCCAACACCACCATCGTAACAAAAGCAGCTCGATGATTCAGGTGCAGCCAGAGGTCACGTCACGGAGCCCTTTGAGAGGGGCCTTGGGAGAAGACTGATTTTTAGCACAGCAAGGAAAAATAGTTTCAGGTAGTACAATCTCTCTCATTACCTGTCATCAGATGAGAAACTACAGTTCCACTAGCTGAATATTGATCACATATTTCTGCCACGGTTCAGAGTTACAAACAAACGCTCTCTAATTTAAACAGTCAGGCTGAAGCTCTGCTGAGGTATTTCTGGAAACATACCCTCGATGAAGGCTGACACTTTGCATCTGAAAAATCATATGATGGTTGTTCAGAATGCCTTTGCCATCTCTTTTACAGGCAAGATTAATTTTTTTTGGTCCTTGTTATTTCTCCCCTCCCCGCCCCCCCTTAGACTAGCTAATAAGATCCCTACACTAGAATTCAGGATCACGGGAAATCGTGCCATTTGAGCACTTTTCACCATCGCGTATGACTGAAGAGGGCCTGCTACACTGAATTCAGAACAGGCCTGTCCTATCAGCCTAGAGAAGCAGCTGTTTTCAACTCCATCAATAGTTTGTCTCTCTTATGGCTCCAGAAAGCACTAAGTATGGCCGTAACGCCCCGTTAGGAACAGGCTGGAATGCCAGCTCGCTTTAGAGGCCGGCCTCAGAGCACGATCCTCCTCGGGTGGCTTTGACGGGAGCACCTACAGGGCGCCGTGGGCAGGTTGGCATGGAGCAGCCGGCGCACAGGAGCCAGGGCTTGGGCAGGTTCCCAGCCCATCTGGTCTCCCCTCCTCAGGTCCTGCGGGCAACTTTAAGCTCACTGGCAGGCCACGCTGCTTTGCTCTCCAGGGAACAATCAAATCATTTATTCACGATCTGGAACCAGAGAGAAAAAACACTCTTCCTGCACCTTCTCTCTCTCCAAAACACACTCCAGACGGTCCTGGGCTGGACCAAAAATAAAGCAAGAGGTAGCACGGAGGACAAGGCTCCTAAGGGAAACGAAAAAAGCCTGGTCCTGGAAAGAAAGCAGCCTCTCTTCATATTGAGATATGTGTGTTGAATATTTTCAGTTAAACTGGGAAAGCAAGCAACACAGCTGTCCCAAAGAATACCAAGGATGCAAGATACATGATCTCTTCAGGGTTATTTTGGGGGTATGACTCAATCCCTAGGAGTAGCACCAGAAAGGATGGTGGCTGCATGATTATGTAAGTTTTAAGATAAGTTTCTGCATGACACCATCATGTTAGTGAAAGCGCCTGAGGTCTGCCATCAATTAAAATCAATGTGATGGTGAAGATAACGCTAACAACCTCTTTATACCATCCAAATTCCTTACTGCATTCTGCTCCTGTTAGTGGCAGCACCGAGTCGTCAAAGCTCCCTGAGCAGCAATTCTCAATGGCTCTACAGCTGCCACCAGCACAGGCTTTTAAACGTGCACCCAGGGGTGGGAGGCCACCTCAGCACAACAGCAAACAAAGAAGAAACAACATTTTAAGTAAAGACTCTATAATAAAAGCCATACTGGAGTCACATATTTTTCTTTTTCCATGAAAAAAAAAAAAAGGCAGTCGTTTCTGAATATAGTCATTGTGGACAAAACTAATCTCCACACACCCAGCAGCACTTTTGTAACCAGAAAAAAAAAAACAATAACATAATTATTTTAATTGCAGTGTCTTTAAGACTTAATCTCTAATAATGTGATAGCCAGCTGCTTCTGTAATCTATCTCACTTAAAGAAATTGAATTGGTCGCAAACAGCTGTTCCTAAACAGCAGCCACACAATGTGATTGCACATTTTAAGGTCACAACATGCAAACTACAGAATTGTGAATTGTGGATAACAATCTTCATCTCCCTTTCATAATGCAATATTGAGCCATCTGAAATCAGATAAGGTGCATCCAGTAACTACATAATTGAGATTGATTTACTGTCTAAATGTAAAATAATCATTATCTGATAACCAATAAAGTTATAAGATCCAATGCCTGGAGACACTGAAGTCAAACAAAAAATGAGGCTGTACATGTTGAACTGTGAAAATAACTACCATCTTATCAAGAGTGCAATACAGTCTTCATTTTAAGCCTTCGAAGCAAGATTTGATGTCTTTCTGAAATGAGCACTCCTTACTGACCTGCCATTACTTAAATGATGCAGGAATTGGCTAAAAATGCCATACACTGTCAGGCTTAAGTAAAACAAATCACCAATGGTGACCCTTGCGGTTCTTAAAATGTCTGAAAATAGCACCACCAACTGTGTCATATGAATATGGTGGTATTAAAAAAACAACTATATATCAATGAGGAAATTCCTGATATTAATTCTTCAATTTTCAAACACAGACTTTTCTTTACACTGGCCTATGGACACTTAAGTACCTGTAGACATTCTTCCTTTAAGTACAAATTACATAATGTAAATCATCCTTCAGAGACTGAACAGATGTTTTTGTTTCATGCCTGACTTCTCCAGTTTCAGAATAGCAAAAAAGCTGTAGATTGCCCCAAATTTTCACTAAAGCCAACAAGAATGAAGGGTGGTCTAAGGGAATCTACTTTCACAGACCCTGGATCACATTCTGCAGATACAGTTAGCTTATCCCAAGTGTTGTGTGTCTTGTGACTTCCAATCCCAGCCAAACCTCTAATTGAAGGAGCCACAACGATGGCTCATCAGTACCTTTTGACAAAAATATCAGTTCAAAGAAAAAGGAATGTTAAAAGAAATCACAGTTTTATGAAACAAATTACAATCAAGGACTCTTACGAGAAATATAGTTAATATCTGCATTTTAATATGGTTGATATTATTAAAAAAAACAACAAAAAAACAACAAAACAAAACCCAGAAAAATGATAAATTCATAAAAATGAAACTTTTCTTAAATACATAGATTTCTATGGCTATCATTACAAATACTACACACTCATAAATGTTAGCAAGACATCTTACAGACATGAACAAATGCTATGCAACTATTAATCTGGCTAAGAAAACTGGCTCAAAACACTGTAACGTATATCAGGATTTTTTTGAAAAACAAACAAAAAACCAACATAAAACACCAAAGGAAAAGGTATGCTC
>JAOXJM010000012.1:115455207-115466064 GCA_026413425.1 Tringa solitaria | reverse complement strand
AAACATGAAAGAACCTAAAAAGGAACTTGAAAAATGTTTCTTAAAATGCAAAGAGCATAATAATATGAAAATGAATACTACTTGGTGCTTGTTGTACAATTTAATGTATTTTCACTGACTGGAAAAGAGGTTAAATATGTTTAAATACTTTTTTGTTATAAAAGTGTATTTCTAAATACATATTTTTCTACAAGTTTAAAATTATATTTATATATGCATCTATACATACAGAAGTGCAAGAGCAAAATAAAATATTTAATAAGAAATTATAGAGTAGAAGAAAAATTCTGAACATTGTTAACACAGCAGAAATATTTCTACGGCTTCTCCTACAAATTCTGTTTTTCTGAGACAGGCAAGCAAAGGCATTAAGAAGTGTTACTAAGTATTAAACTAAGTGTTATGTCAATTTCCAGTACTCTGACTTTAAATGCACTATTTTTGATACATAAATAGAGGAAATATCAACACATTCTCATATTTTCATGTGCAGTAAATTATAACAAGGTACATGCATGACCGCTACAACCACAAGATTTGAATCTGCCACATTCTTTAAAGTATTTAACCCTGAATAGCTTGTAAAACATGGAAATGACAGTATTCTACCTCAAAACCAGTTAAGAAAGTGAGGAACATGGCTATCAAATCACTTTTACAGAATTACACTGAAAACTAGTCAACACAATAGGAAATAAATCTAGATAAATACAAAGAAAAGAAACTATAAATGCAAGGATCTCTATACCATAACTGCCTGATGAGAATTTCTAGAGTACAATCCTATCTACTCATCGAACTCATAAAATCAGAATATAAATAAAAATAAATCTGCATGGACTCCTAATGTATGGGAGATTCTGTAACATTTTCTATTTTTTGGTTGATTGGTTGGGTTTTAGGCAAACTGCTCTTGGTTCCTTAACTGACAGTAAAAATTCTCTTCTCTTCCAGTCTCATTTCCTTGAGTCCTCCCGCCCCAAATCAATTCTGTTACTCAGAACTGATCTCACAAGCCTTTGCAAAACAATCTTCCTTTTCCATGTCCTCCTATCACACTGATGAACATAAAACTCTATGTTAAATCACCACCACAGGGAACCCACAAACTCAAGGGAGCACCCTTAGAAGATACTGTTTCAAGTCACTGCAATCAAACAACTACCTAAGCAATCCTCAAGTGTGTTAAATGAAAACAAACTTTGTAGGACAAAAAGTAACTATGGAAGAGAGATTCTTAATCTATTATTCAATAGTGATTAGTATTAAAACCTTTATATTTGATTTTATTAATTTAATTAATATTTCATGTTAAAGTATTTTACAAGTATAGGCTTGCTCTGAGACTGAGCACAGGATTTTCACAAGCATATCTTCCATTAAGTTCCCAATAACAAAAATTACCAATCAGTAATTCCGTAGAAGCTTTTTAATATTTAAAGCTAAGTACATGTCTTAATGTCAACTGAGCATGGAAGGACTTCCAAGGAGTCCTTTCTTTGGAAATTCATTATGGAAATATCCTCCCTAAAAAACAAATAATAAACGATTCTGAACATTTTTGCAAAAGAAGTGTCCTGTAGGCATTCTTGGTAAGAAAGGTCTTATTTTTTAACACTTTACAAAGCTTCCTGTTAAGAACAGTCCATCTTCTTCAATAAGGATGGCCACCAGACCAAAACCAGGTCCAGCCCCAAAAGCAGCTTCAACTAGCCAACAGAAGGGCTGGTCAGCTCAAACGTGTCACTCCATCACACAGAGGCTATTGCTAGCACATCTTGTGGTGGAAGCTGAGGAGACAGTGACCCTCACAGGGTTGTCTGTCTAATGGCAGTACCTCACTAACTTGAGGCTCCAGTCTTGGCCCTGAACCGCTCTAAAGGCATGAGCTTTCTCTTCCTAGTCATTAACAAATCTCTGGGTAGGCACCAGCACATCATCTCTGCTTTCCTTTTTTCATTTATGTATGAAGAATAGAACACTGAAAGCAATTACACTGCTGGGGAATGGTCAGAGTTTTTCTTGCATGGTGGGCCAGGCCCACATGCTCTGTAAATCAATTCCTGCTTCAGAGACAGGTAAATAAAATTATGCTGCTCTGCTTTTTCTTCCTTATTTCCAGCTGCTAACCTTCACTAAAAACTCCATAAAGCAGAGTAAAGACATCCCTCAGGAGTCAGTTGCTCTAATTCTCCTGGAATATATTTGCAAAGAAGGGGCAGGTGGCCCACACAGCAGTCCAGATAGAAATGTGATCAACCGTATAAACATTTCAGAACCCTTGTGCTCACAAAATTGAATGGGAGTTGGCAGGTATGAGAGGGTACATTATATATCTTATCATCATAGAGTTGGAGCACATAAAACTCATTAGTTATCCATTGCCAATCCATAAAAGGACTTGGCACATGTGGACTTTGCCAGAGTAAAAATATCCAGTGGGAAGGAGACTGAATTTGCTTGGGTAGCCTAGTCTGATTCTGCCAAGCCAATCATATGTTCAAAGAGCTAAGAAATACTGTGTGTGAACTGTCTCACATTATCAGGAGGTAATCCATATTTCATTTTGAATTGTCAGATGTTTCTGATGATACTTTACCCTACACACTAGAGGTAAGACACTGAAGAGGAAGCATGACAAGTCCTTCAGCATTGTCTTTACGACAATACCCTTCCAGCAATCCACGTGAGCACGCACAGCAAGGGCTTCTGCTGCCCTTGAGGTACTGCGTGTAAAACACAGGCAGCAGATCTTCAGTTAACAGAGTTCCAAGAAGTTAGAGCTTCTGTCACCAAAATATTTCAGGAAATTTAATTTCTTCCTAGAGTAGCGCCAGAAATGTCACTGGCATTATTAATGAGTGAGAAATTTGCAAGACAGGTACACGGAGCAGAGTTCAACTTTTTCTGAATAGTATTAGAAATATTATCATTAACTTATTCAGCACAACCAAATTGTATCTGACATACATATATACAGTTGTTCATGCAAGTGTAAAAAATATATATTCTGGAGGTTTTGTGAGTTTTTTAACTGAACTTACAGTTCAGGACTGTTGTTTTGAAAAAATGCACGTGCTCAGTTTTGGGGGTTGAACACCTCCCCAAATTAGAGTTATCACTATTGAAGGAGATGCAGACTGAAACTTAATCTATCCCAAATTATAATTATTCTATACAATCCCTGCAGAGATCCTATTCATAGATTGACGGATTGGAGTTCTGCCTGACGTGTTTCGATTGACATGATATTATCTAGCTTTTGTTTACTCCAACCACGTCAGTGCGTCCTCCCTTCTTACAGGTTTCCATTCTTCCTTTTATTCTGCCTCAAATTTCCTGTTGTTCATACTGTCATTCTTCCTGGGCTATATTAAAAACAGACTTGCTCCAAACACTTTTAAGCTTGTATTAAGTACCAATACATTGCTTTTCAAACAGGAAAAAAAAAAGAGGCTGGTTTTTTTATCACCTTTCTTTTCCGTTTTTCACCTTTTATTTTTCTTATTTTACCCACGCTGCTATTATGTCCTTTCTAATAGAGCTTTTATTTACTTATTTTATGGGCAATTTCTTTTCAAGTAACAGTTGCAATGACATTTACTTTATCCTAATATAAAATCCCTGAATTGTGGTACATGAAAATGCACTGAACTTTAAAAAAAAAATGTGTATTATGGAACAACCTCTAGAAACAAGACAAACAGATAGGTTTCTAGCCTGTTCAAGTTCCAAATTTATCTTCAGGTGTCAAACCACAGTCTGCTATGTTGGCTTAGTTTAGCAGCACACTCATAAGAAAACATATACAAGAGCAGTCACATCACCAGCATTAAATATACTACATACTTAAGCAATATCACTACACCCTGTAAGCTTCTTTATAAAATGAACAGATATAGAAAGACTTTTTCAGAGCTTATTAAGGATAAGTTTAATTTGGGTACTCTGAGTTGCCCTACTACAGAAGCCTACACTTATCGTATGCTAAGTCTGCAAAGTGCTTTTGCCCCCCAAAGTCACAGTAAGTAATATTAAAAAAAACACAAGTTTATAACTTTAATACTATGTACAAAAGTACTTGTGGTGGAAAATGGTACAATTTCTGAAGCAGGAACAAATTTAGTTAAGCAATAATTAATAAATTAGGTTGCTTCTGAAAGAGTAAAGGCATCTTTCCTGCTTTATCTTAAATTGGGAATTGGACTGCCGTGATCTTCCAGTTGTAAATTCCCAAGTACTGTATTAATGCAGTCCTAAAGGTGCATACAGTCCAGATGAGACCTAACACAAAATGCCTAGAAATATGTTTTGGTTTTTGTATTCGACACAAATGCTGCACGTATTGTGTATGTTTCTTGACAAGCCAACAAAAAGAGCATTGGTAATACTGTTCATTGATTTACACTTTCAGCAAAGTGAGTAGTTTGTACAATTGTATTCTGAGCTGGTCTCTGGTAAGAGCGTTGGGATGCAGAGCTTCCCAAGATTGGTAGAATATATACATTAAATAGATTGCTATAATCAATAAACCAACTGGACTTTGTCAGCTTAGTCTTCTCAGATATATTGCAGCAGTTGTTTCTAGTAGGAATATAAGGCATTAACTATTTCCCTTACTAACAAACATTTCTTCTTCGGGCTTCAAATATAGGAAGATACTTAGACATAGATATCTATTACAATTCCTTCTCATTTCTATGCAGATGAATTTCACTTTCACCTAGTCTTTGCTACATTGTTTGTAAGCTGCCACCACCAACAACTCATTTTACTCATTAGGTAGATACTTAAAACATCTCCAAATTTTCAAGTTATTACATTGACAAGAGGTACTGAACTCTCACAGACCTTTTATTTGTTTCTGCTTGACTCCATTCTAGAAACAACACTATCATTCCCAGAATGACACTCCATTGTTTCCAAATACTCTCAGATGACAAAAGGACTATGAGAAACTGGAAGCCAAAGTCCTCCCTGATCTTTCTGGGGCAGAAGTGCACCCTTTCTTAAAAGCACTACCAAAACACAAAGTACTGACCACGCTTCTCTTACAGTAAATGGGCAAGTTATCTATTCAGTACTGGAAGGAAATACACAAAACTTTTGGTAATTAAAGACTGAATGGATTTAGATTGTGCACACCAAAAAGAACCCCAAATAAACCACTTTCAAATCCAAGAAAACCTAATATCAAAACAACAAAATACTAAATGGACTCGGTAAAACTGGTAACCCAGGCCTCTAATGCAGATGAAGCTAGCTCTAAGAGGAGGAGGAAAGTCCTTACGGTATAAATTTATTTTTCATGACAAACTAGACTAATGAGTAATATAACATTTGGCCTTCATCACTGGTATGGAAAAATCTCTCGGATTATACATATTATACAAAGTAAAACCTTGTTACATGGTTAAACTTTTTTTTTGACAAGTTGTGCTACTTAGATAGATTCTGATTTTACTGTTTTTACTGGTGCAACAGATACCTTAAATGCTATCTCAGTAGATGTAAGATTTTCATTTGAAAAAGGTTATGATCAGTAGCATTTACCTCATCGACCACTTCTTCCTCAGAGTTTTCTAGATCATTAGGCTGTCAAAGCAGCAAATTTATATTCTTTACTGACTAAATTGTAGTTACAACCACTCAACAACAGTCTTGCTCTGAACATAATAAAAATGTATTAAAAGAAATCACAGATTGATTGTTATTTGTCAGACCTACTGAATAATAAATATCAGTTATCATCTTACTCTCAACCAACACGACAAGAAAAATACTACTCCACGGGGATAATCAGTTTTAAAGCTTTTTAAGACCATCTAAGCCATTTGTTATGTATGATTTGCTTCAAAATATTTTTTCTTTCATAAGAAAATGGATTATTTCACTGAAAATATGAAGCATACAACAACATATCTTTGCATAGATAGAGTGGATGAAAGTCAGCAAATACTGCCTGCAGAAACATGGAGCAAAGTGTTTTCTTCAAGGGTTCTCACAAAACACTGTGGGTAAAAGCTTTCACACGTGACTTAAAATTCTTACTTACCTGTTGCATCATTGTATAGACGGCAGTAAATGAAACAAAAACCCCATTCACCCTACACTAATAGTATTTTAACATCATTATCTCTGTCCTTCTGGAGAAGATATGAATGTTACAGCTTTCCTATGGGATCTTATTTATGTACCATTGAATCTTGCAACATAACCCAGTTATAAACTGAAAGCATTACAAGATCTCTTTTTACAGCATAATCTCCTCAATGGTCTTATGGGTGTTTCATCACCCTTGAATCATGGTGTCATTTCCTTTCAACTACACGTTGCACAACATTAATACTCCTCTGTCATCTTGTCCTTGATGGATACTCCTCACATTCTGTAATAGTCAAAACATGCCCCTAAAGACTTCTCATACTTTTGCGTTACAATGCAACCTTAACATTTTTTTTTGGTAATCAGAAGTGTAATATTCCTTAAACACGGAGGAAGCATTTGGTTTTGTTTCATCTCTATTCCGCAACACACATTTCAAATAACATTATGCTCCTTTCAACGCTCTTTCAAAACAGCCGTGTGCCAAACCAGTAAAGCTAAACTGGAAAGTAATGCTCATATTATCCTTTAGTAATTCTGTGGTTGTGGAGAGTAGGGTGGGATAGAAAGCAGTGACTACATACAAGCTACAATCAGATTCTATAGGTTTAAAAGCTTATTTGCAAAGCCCCCCAAAATGAAACGGTTTGAAGACATAAGCCTTTCAAACAGACACAATAATGTACAGAATTCTTCCAAAGCATGTGAAAAAATGAACACAGTGAAAGGCCGGATTGAGCCTGGCCCTGTCCTTGTCTCAGGGACAGGAACCTGCAAAGCAATGAGGACAAACACGGGGCAGCCTGTAAGGCAGCACCTCAACACTTATTTTCATGCAGTACAGGTCCCATTTCCTTCCCTACTCAGGGAAGCTCTGCAGAATGAAGGTCAGGGCTCCACCTCACCCCTTTCAAACTTCCTCTGAAAATAAAAAAAAAAAAAAGTGAAATCTCATTCAGCAGTGAAGCAGCGAGAGCACTTTCTCGTAACAGGGAAGATGACCCCCTTCACTGCGCGGCTGTGCCAGAGCAGAACAACTGACAACTAGGAGGAGAAGCAGCATTTTGTATTACAGGGATGCTCAAAGCACTCCAGTGATGAGTAAAAGTCTTCAGTCTGAAAGAAATTGCCCTTCCCCTGCTAATTCCCACACATAAGCCTTAGATATTCAATTTATTCCATTAATTCACAGGCATGAGGATGTTTGTGCAGTCACACAATGATGAAATCAACTGTTTGCTGCTTCACTGGAAACGTATTCGGGATTACCTAAACACAGGCAGCAGCCAACACAAAGTCATTTAGATGGGAACTGAGTCTGTTCTTTCTTCTTTCCTTCCTGAAATAAAGATTAAGTTTCTATTGCATCTCATGGAAGCAGGAGAAGGCCAGTTTATTGTACTGTCATTCTGTGGAACGGCAATAAAGAAATAAATGGCTTTAAGTGGGGCATTTCATAACCATGGTTGACCAACACAGCCTTAATGACAACATATGCTTACACAATTAAGCTGTTTTAGCAGGAAATCAAGAGTCATCCTTGGTTGGACTGATCAAATTTATGATCTAATAAATTTCAGGTTTGATTACCTGAGATACAGTCATTGAACTGGTGTCAGGCTCACAGTAAAAGATTTCAGACAACATTACTGAGGGTGTTTACTTGGTCAGTTGCTGTGGTTCATTAATTTATGAGAAACCAATGACTTAATTGAATTTCTATAAACTGAGAGTTCCCAACAATTATGTAATGAAGGAGATGGGAGAAAATTTTATGTAGCCCTTATGTAGTAAGGGCAATACCAGTAGTAGCAATACTAAATTGCAGAAGCAAAAAGCTACATATTGAATTTTAGACACGGAAGGTTATTATATTTAAGAAATTATCTATTAATAACTTACCAAGGCAAAGAAATGTAACTATTGCTTAAAGTTTCTAAACATTTAATTAATTAAATACTACAACTATGTCACAAAGTATACTTATTTCCGTGCAAGTTAAGCGTTTACTGGAAGTAAATGTGACTCCAGAAGAAAAACTTGTGCAAACTACATAGTAAAATCAACTGAAAAACCTACCAGTACACAAAAATATTTCCAGAGATAGCCCTCAGGCATGTGCAACAGGTTTGCAAGACCTCAGAAAGGCTATCCTACGCTCCTCTCTCCTCATTTTCTCCCAGAGAAAGTCACCACTCAACTGAGCAACATTTCTAGCCAAAGCAAAAGACTTCAAAACAGTAAGAAACAAATCTCAAGAGCAGTGAGTAACTGTTACCCAGGAAAAACAAAGCACTTCAGTCCACAACAAAAAATAAATCACTGAAGCCCTGTCTGTTGGGAAATGCCTCAAAAATCTAACAACAAATTGGAACTGACATTAAAATCAATTCATGACTATGAAGAACTCCATTGGTGGACAGATATATTTGATTTCTATTTCCTAAATTGGCACATTACTTTCCAGGGGATTTCTGAATGAGCTTCCTAGTCTCCATGTACTGACCTGAAACGAGTCAAGTTCCAGCTCTAATCATTTACTGTAACTCAAAGCTCTTCTAAATTGATATTAAACTGTTGTTCCCTGTAAAGCTCAATTCTAGAGTAATTTTAGTTATTGCAACGTTTTCATTTCAGAATGATATTGGGAAAAACTACTGCAACTGTGCAGTCCCATTAAGTTTAAAAAAATACAGTTTTCAGCTTTTATTATCAGAATTTAAGTACAGAAATACATTTAAAATAGAAGGCAGACACTGAACTAAATATAGATACAAACTCAGCAAAATGGATCATCCATATTTTTAATTCACCTGACTCTACAATACAGCCACACGCAGTAAATACCTCAGGAACCGCCACTGAAACAAACTGAGATTAATTACTACTTGTGTGAGGTAATTAAGGTTACCTGCCAATATTTTAGAGTGGAAAGAGCTGAGAGATTAAATATTAAATCGATTGATTAATCACAAAAACCCATTTCTCCTCCCTTATTACTGTGGACGCATGTTTAGACTCCAGCTCCTGGTTCAGTCCCCTGGCATGCTGAACTCTGCTAGACCCATCCTCCTCCTCCCCTTCTCACCCAGCCCAGCTCAGCCCCAATGCAGGATCCTTCCTTGTTGCACGTATCTCTTATCCTTTCATTTTCCAGATACTGACCCATCCTGTCCAGATATTTGACTTTTTTTTTCCTAGCTGCAGCCTGCTTTAATATTTTTGCCAGGCTCCAGCACCTAAACCTGGGCGCTGCTCTCATTTTCAGGGGGTTTTCTGCATAAATGGGAGACGGGGAAGTCAAGAAAGACAATAACTGAAGTTTATCTAGCATGCTAAATAGAACTGTTTAGCGTCAATATTTAGAAGAAAACAGCAAAGCAACTTCTGAACACTGAAACAGGCCTCCTGAATCAAGTTCGTTCATCCACAAAACATTTTTTAAAAAAACAAACTCTTTATGTAATAATAAATGACTATTCAGAAGAGTTTTCAGCTGAACACGTTCAGCTCTGACATAGACTTAGCTCACCTTGTTCAGACAATTAAAGATCCCAGTGTACTCATGAGTTATGCTTCAGATTTGTAGGAATTTGATGATCTTTAAAGTCCCTTTCAACCCAAACCTTTCTATGATTCTATGATACATTAAACCATGCTTCAGTTCACAAGTTTGTTTCTTTGCAGATAAGTATTCATTGCCTTACATTGTATTAGACATTCTAAACGATTTTCCCTTTTTTCTTTTTTTTTGCATTTTCAGCTTGCTCCAATACTTCAAAGAAGATGGTGTTTACATACCAGAAATCCTACAGCACATTTTCTTATCATTGGATTATAAGGAAATAGTGCACATACAGACATACAGAGTTCATGAATCATTTTTCGTTCTTTAATCCAAAATTGTCTGCTTCCCAGTATCAGATACTATCAGGTATTTTCTAAAAATACCTGAAAAGGCAAAAAAAGCCTTTTTCTCTCACAATGAAAAACTGCCATAACCTAGTAAAAATGAGGACAAATCAGCAAAACTGTCCACCTGTTCAATAAAGGATTAAAAGCAGCAGTCCAGAAAGTTTAGTTCACTTCAGAATTCTTAAGTTGCATATTTAGTTTCTATATGGTAAAAATATCAAAATAAGGTTTTTTGTCATGCATCAGGTCAAACTCATTTTCTTTAATACAAAAGTATTTATCTTAATTATTCAATTTCCTATTAAAAGCATACCAATGCTACTGTCAAGCCAATTACAGAGAAGTCAATTTTATGTCCTACATCAAACCAGATAAAACAGGTATATATATATATAAAAAACAGGTCTATAAGATATACCCACTTTTTGTATACGTATATCATACAAGGAAAAAAAAATCTCAAATGTACTTTAGAATCAAAAAAATCAAATGTTACTTTTTCACCAAGGGACACTGAGGTCAATATTTGTGCAGGGTATGTAACCAATGTTCACTATTTCATTTCACTGTTTCCATTCACATTGTGGCTCCATACCTTATTTTACCAGCCATAAGTGAAGTTGCAACTCAGCGTGTCACAAATATATGAGAATCTCAATTAATCTGTTTGTACCCTTCATCCTACTCAGTGAATACTGCAACGCCTGGTGAAATATATGCATGTTGTCATGTTATTGGACTGTCAAATTACATCTAAGTGGAGGAACAGGTATTCTTACTGGTTTTAACACTTAAAGTTACAATCTATTATTTATCAATAGCTATTCATTTAAAACA
>JAOXJM010000012.1:115428500-115451106 GCA_026413425.1 Tringa solitaria | reverse complement strand
ATGTCCAGTCTAAACCTACCCTGTTGCAGCTTGAATCCATTCCCTCTTGTTCTATAGCTAATTGCTTGTGAGAAGAGACCAGCACCAATCTCTCTACAGTGCCCTTTCAAGTAGTTGTAGAGAGTCCTTACATACACCTCACCTCAGTGAGGAAGGAAGCCAGGCAGACAGCGGGGAAGCTGAGACCAGCGACATGTCCTGATGATCAGGCCATGCTCAAGCTGGCTGGATGGGGAGGGCAGCACAGCCAGCAGTCACCACAGGCACAAACAGCCCCGGGGCCTGCGGTGTCCCCCACACAGCTCACACCGGATGGCTTCCCTCCCAGCGTGGCCAGGAGAGGACGGTGGCAGCACCGGCTGCTCTCCTGGTACCACGGCTCCTGGCGCCTGCAAACTCAAGAGTAACACAGCCACCACCACCTCCTCCACACGCCAGCTCCTACATAAAACAGTGCCTTTCCAGTGTCAGCTTTGCATCCCACTTCCCTTATGACAGTTAATGCTTCCGCCGACCCTTTGTGACTACGTATGTCATCAATGCCAAACCAGTAAAAAAACTACTATTGTAATTATGGGAACTGAATAAATAGAGCTGAAACCCTTCTTGGGGAGGTAGTGCAGCAGAACACAAAATAAAAAACAAAAAAAAAATCAGTTTTTAAAGCTTACAAGCACCTTAGAAGCAAGATATTTAATGTTTATTAGAGCAGAAGATCTGTGGGAGAAAACCAACTGACCTAGCTATGGCAAAGAAGCTTTCTTCCACAATGCAGTCTAAGCTATATTAAGGCCCGTCCCTTCCAGTCTCGCTTTTCATTAAGTAAAATGAAGTCCATCTCAATGATAAAAAAAGTGGAGAAGAACTTACCAAGGCTGCAGGCAATAAAAAAAGAATTTCTTGGAGAGCAGTATTTTCTCAGCATGCTAGAGGCACCCTAGCCAGCTTCTAAAAGATCACCAGAGGCTCAGAACACAGGAACAGAAACAAGAACTATGATGAAGGAGCTTTGTCAAGGGTAGAAGCCCATCACACACAAGCTCCTACTGCTCACTGTCTCTTTTTTCTTTTGCCCTTACTCACAGTCCCTATTAAACATATACTGGCTGATTGGTTCTGTTTTCCACTGTGGGAAACAGCTGTTTAACATTCTTTGATGAGATGAAGTGCTTTAATGAGGTTGGGTGCTCACTGTTTCACAGTTACACCTGTGAAAACACCACCTGAAATACTCTTATTCCATGAGGTACAAAAGACTCTCTTTTCAGCCATGACCATTTCCATGACTGCAAACATCCATGAAGAGAAAAAAAAATGGGACGGAGAGAGACAATGTTAAGTTGCAAGAAATGTGTAAAGGAAGTAAAAGAGGTAAGTAAAATCAGTTAAACTAGTAACACTAAAAAAAAATTTAGGAGAAAAAATAGTAAGATAACTATGGTCAGGAAGATAGGGGGAGATAGGAAAAGCCTAAATTGTGTTGACAGCATGCAAAATAAAGAGAAGTGAGAAGGTAAAGTCTTTAAATTGTATACAAACAATGTGTATTTAAAGGAGATTTGTATAGATAAACTACGCATTGTTGATAAAATTACCACCAAAGGAGAAGAACTGCAGGACTCAGAAAACGATGACACCTTGAAAACTGCTATAAGTAAAAATTAGCCTTTTAGTTTCCTTAACAAATGTGGTCAATCATAATGTAAGTACTTCAGGACATCTAAAACTACTCAGGAGTAACTGCAGGTGCTCATAAGATTCCAGTTCAGAAAGTAATGGTCAGGTACAAGAACCCTTTTACAGTTCAGCCCTGACAGCGCCAGTTTCACTGCAAGAAGCAAACTCAGCTCATTCATACTTCTTGTCCTACTGTTTTAAGTGACAAGTTCATAGTTTAGGCTTCATTCCTCAATTACAGAAGCTTAATCAAGCTGTGGTGGATTGACCCTGGCTGGATGCCAGGTGCTCACCAAAGCCACTCTATCACTCCCTTCCTCAGCTGGATGGGGAGAGAAAATATAAGGAAAGGCTCGCAGGTCAAGATAAGGGCAAGGAGAGATCATTCAGTAATTACCATCACGGGGCAAAACAGACTCAGCCTTTGGAAATTAGTTTAATTTATTACCAATCAAATCAGAGTAGGGTAATGAGAAATAAAGCCAAGTCTTAAAACACCTTCCCTCCACCCATCCCTTTTTCCTGGGCTCAACTTCACTCCTGATTTTCTCTACCTGCTCCTGCCAAGCAGCACAGGGGGCTAGGAATGGGGGTTGTGGTCAGTTCATCATGCGTTGGCTCTGCTGCTCCTTTATCCTCACAAAGAAGACTCCCCACACTCTTCCCCTGCTCCAACTTGGGGTTCCTCCCACATGAGACAGTTGTCCACGAACTTCTCCAATGTGAGTCCTTCCCACAGGCTGCAGTTCTTCATGAACTACTCCGGTATGGGTCCCTTCCATGGGGTGCAGTCTGTTGGGCACAGATTGTTCTGGTGTGGGTCCCCCCACACTAGATATCTGCTAGTGGATGGAAGCAGATGGAATATGCTTGCTTTGCAATATTCTCCTTTGTTTTCTTTTCAAAGAAAACAATTTCCTAATAATTGCAAGGGAAAGGAAAACTGTTTCTACAGTTAACGCAGTTATAATTCAATTTAGTCCTAGCCATCGGCATAATTGTTAAAATGTTCTATCCTCTTACTCATAAAGCTACTACAGGAAATTATATCAAAGCACATTATACGTTCCCTGTAGCAATGCTCTTGGCTTCAGGACCAATGAACTTAGTTTATCTTTTTTCACTGAGCTCCAAATTTATTAGACACACCTCATTATTTTCATTTGTGATATAAACTTCTCTGACTTGTTTCCCAACTCCAAAGTAGGGATTTATCAACCTTTGGTAAATAAAAGCTACTTTAGCATAGAATAACAGGTCTCACTCACTTGGTTGATGCCATTATAAAGTAAAATTATTATTTTTTTCGAGTATAAACCACACTGAGTGGCTAGACGAGGATGAAAAATGTAAGAATAAGAAATCATATGTTCAGCAAAACAGCTTACTCATATGTGAAGACATAAAAGGAATGTAAATCCACCAGCGTGTTTTAGTACCGCACATGGAAAAAAAAAAGTCTTCCTGCTAGAAAAAAATAATTATTTCTTAAATTACATGGACGTGCTTAAAAGCTTTTCTGCATACCGATCCTGTTATTTGTTCAGAATTAGCCTTTAAGACTAGCAGTCTTAGAATGTATGAAAAGATTGTGTGTGACCACATTCCTCACCTTTCACATTTTCTGTTATGCATTTGCGTTCAGTTCTCACACAGCACTCAAACAACCAAGATAAATGACATATCTTTGAGATTTCTTTTTGCTCTTTACCCTGACCTGTAAGATATATAACCCTCTTTGCAGGGTTTATGAAAAGCCTCTAAAGCACATACGATACTGACACACTTGTTTTTGCAGTTCCAAAAGTTCCTGCGAACAAATGTTTTCAGTATTCCCAAGTTCAATTCAGCATAAGGCTCTCAGCTTCTTAGGGATCCATAGCACACATGCACCAATATTTTGCCAGTAGCACAGTTTTACTAAAAACTATCATTGCAAAATTTTAGGCTTTTTACAGAAAATACATTCAGCTAGGCAAGAGCATTTTACACCTTTCATTTGAACAGAAACCAACAGAAAGTACTAAGCCAATTTACAAATTGTGCCAATTTTGCTAGCAGTGAGACATTTTCCCCTCAATTCTAGAGGTAACTTGTTTAACACAGTTTAAAAATGCAAGTCTGAATGCCACATTTACTTTTCAAGAGCACTGCATGAATATTGGAGGATCTGAATAACTCTCCCCAAAAATGCAGGAGTAATAAACAAACTTTGTAATTTTTCTGACATTCCTTGTAATCTGTTAGATATCACCAAAAAAAAAAAAAAAGGTAAACTCAAAAGTGGAAAAATTTGTATATCTAATTATGAGAAAAAAAAATTCATTAGATAATCCTCTGTCACTGCCACAGGAATGAAAGAGTACAAAGTGACTCTTTTTGTGAGAGAGAAATGTTTACTATTCTTTCAAAGGCTGGAAATCTGGCACAGGAGAGAGACATATGTCAGAGGAAAATAAAAAGTTAAAATGGTAATAAATATTTAAACGCAAACAGGGATTCTGGAAGGCTATCCCTCTGCATTTGAATCAGGTTTTAGGGCTCCCCTGTGCTTTTGGACATTTTGTTGGGCAGCTCTTGGTTTACAGCTTCTAAGCTCTAAATTGCTTTAATCTTTGTGATCAGATAATGATGAACTGCAGAGCCCAGAATTATGCGGTGGAAGCTTTTCAGCCTTTCACCCATCCAGTTTCTTTGCAAAATGCCTACTGCCACTGCTTTTCTTAGCCCATTTGTTGAACACTAAAGTAAATTTCACAGTCCCCCAGCCATAATTTTAAAAGTACTCAGACAAATTAGCAGAACCCTAGGTCTCATATCCCCAACTATGTTAATGAACTGCATACCCCAGTTGTACTATAATTACCAATTTGGTCATAATAAGTTTTAACTAGGACTTACAATACATTTTTTATAAATATACAATCGTTCTACTCCATGAAATACAACATAGTGTGCAAAACATCCAGAGTAACAGAAAACCAAGGGATGTCAGCATAGTTGTTCTTATTTTTTAACTCAGTTGCCTAAGAAAGTATATTTTGTGCTATGATGCTGCATGGATTATGCCCACACAAGGGTGAATGGGTGAGAAGTAACTGCTTGTCTGAACATCTCCAAAAGCCTTTATGAGTTTGCAATCTCTTCCTCATACTCAATTTCAGCAAAAATGGGTCACAGAGGGAGCAATAGTGACAATAAGAGTTCCTAAAGGTTTTGTGCAAACACGTAGCTGGATAAAACAGAGTCTCCATTATTAATCCTACTTGCAATTAACACATCCACCAGGGGTGTGAGCTTTTATTCTTGACAGATAACCTATCACCTCAAAATAAAGACAAATGAAAGCACAGCTTGCAGAATTACCAACTACCGTTGAGAAACCAAAGTCCTACAGTGGTGGGACCGCAGAGCTATTTACATAAATGTAATCCATGCAAGACCACAGTGGATTATCCCATTTAAAAAGAAAAAATTTTGCAATCCCCAATGCTATGCCAAAATACTGTACTGAAACAATAACTTCTTATTAAGCAGAGCATGGCCCTAACAATGAGGCAGTCTGAGAATCAACTGCAGTTGCTGCCCTAAAATAACAAGACAGCTGTGGAAGAGAAAGGCAACAGCACTAGAAATCTTTGCTAACAAGCATATATTGTGAGGAGGGATAGCAAAACATAAGTTGTAAGTGGTTTAATGTCTCACATCGGCAGCTAATACACCTGCTTGCTGATACAGAACGAGTCACTGACAAGGTGCTGTGGAACAGATGGGATCACAATGGATGGTTCTTCTCTCTCTTTTTTAAGGAGATAACTCTCTTACACTGTTACTACCATGCTATTTACACACTAATTGCCATCAATTCTACATGCATATGCCTAATACATTACAGGCCTGGCCAGAACATCAATTTTTGTTATGATGGTGAAGTCATCCTAGCCCCCTTCTGGTTCTTATTAATGACCATTTCTTTTCTGAAAACTAGTATCATTGCCTCAAAATCTTACACCTCAGAAGAAAATAATAAAAAAAAAACCTAAAAAAAAAAAACCCCACACTACTTAAAGCTGTAAATAATAGCAAAGCAGGAATTCAAGAGTTTATGTTGCACAAGGGCACACAATCTGGAAGTCTATGTGTTGGCCAATGCTAAATCCAGAGACTTGTGCTAGCAAAGTCTGCCTCCAGCAAGGCTCAAGCAAATGTTAATAGTTGGTTTGACAATGTTTTCCAGCTGGCCTCATACCAGGCTATCTTTCCACTTTCACTGAAATTACCCTTTCAGTTTTATTTTAATTCTTTCCCATAACAGGAAAAATGGAACATCGTATCAAATCCATATTCAGATTTGCTCATGGAATTACAGCAGTTTTGAAACTAGAGACTAACATAGGAAAAAGAATTTTTTTAAAGTCAGAACTTAAGAAGCAGCATAGGTTACTACACCATATGTTCAGCTGTTTGTTTAAATACAAACAAAATGCATTTTATTTTTTGAAATTTATAGCTCTCTAAATAACAGTCCACTTTTTCCTTTTACAGTGCTACAGTAGAAAAAGAATAAATTTATTTAGCAGTTGTGCCTCTATTCACAGATAATATGTTCATGGAGAGATTGCTTCAAGTGCTTATTATAGCACGTGAATCCTAAGACCTCCGAATGTTCCTCTTTACAATGTATCAATTAAGACAGAGAGAGGAAAATGAGCAAATATGACTTCATATCAAATTTAATTTATATGTCAAGAATGGATTTAGACAAATCCATTTAAAATGCTTCTACAACAAATCAAATTATTTTCCAGGTTTGTGTAAGGTTCTTCCGAAAGGCAGCAATACATCAGAGAAAGCAATGACTTCAAGTATACAGAAATTTGCTATTAGATCATGCGAAATACTTTGAGAAACCAAAAACGCATGTAAATCAATATCTAACACACTATATACCTCCATTGTCTCTAACTACTGGAAATCAGCCTTTATGTAACCATTCATTAATGAAGTCTCAAAGTACTAACCCATGTGTCCACGAAGTATGAATTTAAGCTAAATGAGATAAATGAGCCAAAAGAAATTTACGTGACTTGCTCAAGTCTACGTGGTGATCACAGAGTAAATCCAATTCAGAAGTTCCAATTCACCACTGAGTCCCTGCTCTACCCCATACACTTGACGTCAAACTGAAATAATTAAAACTTACAGTTTTGAAATTTCTTAAACTTCAGTAACAAAAAATAGTACAAACAGAAAAGTCTGGGGTAAAATTCCACTAATTTATATATAAGACAATTTGAAAAAAAAAAAAAATCCTTAACAGACCAGTTTAACTACTAGTTGTTCACACAGCTTCTAATGAGCCCACAAAATCCACACATTAACCCACTTCCCAGTCCAGGTTCTCTTAAGAAGGGTTCACCATTATTTTTGTCCAGCTCATTTGCTGTGGGGTTTTTGGACTACATACTCTGAGGATGAGAGTATGCAATATTTAAAAAAAAAAAGACCAAGATTTGTTTTCAAAGGGAGGAGGTAGGTCAGCTTTGCAGCTGCCCAGCACTGCCTAGTTGAGCGCTCGTTGCCCGCACCAACATTTCATGAGCACTACAGGGACTTTGGGCAGAAGCTGGCTCAGAGCACACCATGGTCCACGTCTTTCTGGGTCTCCCCACACTTCACATCTACACAGCCTAGATTCAAGAGTAAAATTTCTCTTCACTAATTCATTGCTTCTTTTAATTCAGTGTACAATCAAACTGGTATTTGTAACTTCAGTTGTTCAAGCTGTTTGTTCTTAAGTCCTTTTCCTGTATTTTTAAAATCAACTCTTGACAACAGCACTTTAAATTTTCTGTTGCTAACAAATGGAAACAGGTTTAAGTCCAAGGAATCTAACACCAGCAACTGCCACAACTGCCATCAAGTGCTTAAGACTCATCCATAAAAAAAGCAGGGATGTTTTATCAAGCTGAAAATAAATTTCCAGGTAATCTTCCCTTGTCTGGCATGTACTCCCTAAAGGCAGATGTCTAAAAACATTCACATCAAGCATCTGCAATTTCACTGAATAAATGTATATTAAATAGTTTTAAATCAAATACTCAAGTGTAGCTATTGAAACAAGAAATACTATTTTCATGCTCTGTGCCAGGATGTTTTAATATACAACAGTATACATTAAGTAGATTCTATTACTGGATTAACAAGATAAAAATTTTAACAAGGCAAAATTTCAGTTGCTCAAAAATTAGGCATTAAGATCTCACTGAATAAAACTATTCATACGAAACTATTCAAAATGAACCACTGAAAAAACTTCCCATTTAGGCTTGAAATCAGTTCCAGATGGAAACCATCTGCAAGCATCCTAGTAGAAGTTAAGATGACAATTGAATGTTATAAAAGCAGATTTTCAAGTAGAGAATTTTTACTTTCATATGGGACAGGAAAATACGTGTTATGGAAATGTCAAGGGGCAGAACAAGCAATTCAGGCAGTGGTGGACAGGTGGTAAGAACAAAAATTTCATTAAGCTGCTAAATAAAGTGCTTAATGCTCAGCTTTAATAAACAAAACCCTTGAAAACAGAGAGTAGCTTCAGCTCGATGTGAGGGAGGAGGAACCAGCAGAGGCACGTAAAGAGAAGATTTAACAGGGCAGGAAGAGGATCCTCAATTGTGATTCTAAATAGATTCAAGGAGGGTACACAGTGTGAGAAAGATTATCCAAAAGAGTCAATTCCTGTACAAGCATGGGCCACCGTGTGCTCTACGTAGGTCTAAAAGAAGCCACAAGAACATCCAGCCACGTAATGTGGCCACTTTCATGATGAAAGATGGATTTATTAGAGATTTCCAAATTCCAGGGCTAAAAGGGCTGACAAGCATTTAGTATATCATATTTAACACACATATATAGACATTTCTCTATTACAAACACGTCTACACACACATATAAGTTAGAAACATACACTGTCAAGTGATAAGCCTGAAAAGGATACAACAGAAATACTGGGGAGGGAAATCATAAATGTGAAGCTCTAACTAGGGACCATCCTCAAAAATATTAAAATGAGCTGGTGTCAAATTACTGATTTCATCATCCTTTCAGGGAAAAGCTGGCTGAAAAGCAAAATTAAACCTTATGGCAATTTAAGAGAAATATATTCCCTGTATGCATGTGTCAGTAACCAGAAACAGAAACAAACGTTACAACTGAAGTTTTACAAATGAGTTGACAACAGTCTTTGTAACTCAAGTCTCTTTCACTTCTATCATGATGGCACCTTGTACCTCCAAGAGATGCCATCTGTGCTCACCGCTGTACACATGAACCACAAAGAAACATTTTTCCTTGAATTACATACTTTTATATCATTGTATCATGCCATTATAGGATTACTGTGCTGAAGGTCTCACAGATTTCCAGCAAGGAAGCCACAGAACTACAAATCTCATAAACAACCATGACTAATTGGACGCTGTCCTGCAAGCTACCACCCGAGAAGACGGCTAGAAAGAACCTAATGCGTGGCCCTTCTGGTGCTGATTGACTTCAAGTGCAGGAGCTAAAGGCCTGATGGGCCACAGCATACAAGAAGGGAGAAACATCATTTCAGTGTCCTGGTTAGAGGTAAAACAGAACCAATTTTCTTTTCAGTAATTTTACTTTTCAGCTAAACCTCATCTAACTAACTGAACTCTCTGAAATTAACGGAATATTTTTCTGACAGTAGTCTGCTTCCAGAGTGGCAAGTCCTTGTTTATAATTAATAGCAAGGAACGGTATGCAGAGAAGCTCCTGCTTATACTCATTGCTGTAACAACCAAGCTCAGCTAACTTTGTTATTTGCCCTGTTGGAGGGTCAGAAGCAGGAAAGCGTAGATAGGTCCCACCTGCAGGAAGGAGCAGGCAGGACAGGTGACCCAAAACTGACCAACAGGGTATTCCATCCCATCTGCTTCACCCTCGGCATAAAAGCTGAGGGATCAAAGGGTCAGCCCTCTTTCTTCAAGGGCCAGTGTCCGAGGGGCACCCTTCCTGTTCGTCTGCCTTTGATCCCAATCCATGCATTCCTGAATCCAGTTCCTGAGTTCAGTTCCCGTCCATCACCAAGTCAGGCTGGGACTTGCGCAGTGCCTGCTGGTGATGGGATCTTCATCCTGAGGGCTCAATAAGATTTCGTATATATTGTATATTTTTCATTATTTTATTAATAATATTATCTTTTCTTTTTATTATTTTATTAATATGGCTTTAAAGCAGTTTAGTTTCTTTTAAACTCTTAAGTCTCTTTGTCTCTCGTCCTTCTCCCACTTGGGAGAGAAGTTAGGAAGCATCTGGTGTTCCTTTTCGTGGCCAGCCCGTCCCAAACGACAACAATCAGTCATGGTTGTGAAAAGAAACAGAGCCCAAGCTTTGTGTACACAAAACTTACCCCAAGGTGTTTTTTGCCATAAGCAATTAATTGCAGCGTGTTCACTGACCTGTAACAGAGATATTATGTCCAATCTTTGTAAATAAAAAGGGTGCCACCACAGAAATCTCTGATATGCATCTTCTGTCTTCTTTTAACGGGAGCACTCCAGCAAGGCCCCAGATACCAGGTAGCTACTCAGACGGAAGGGACCATCACATAAATCATTTCACACTTCAGAAGCTGCCTGGCATATTTCAGTAAATCAAAGGCTTCCCCAACTGATGAAAACTGAGCTTGCAGTAGAAGAACATCCTCTCTGTGGTCGAGGAAGACAGAGCTGATTCAGTCACACGTCATGCCTGTCATGCTCTTACAAAACACCTGCACTCTTGTTCCAAGCAAGCGCCTGCAGGCTGCTAGGGAAATCAGCAGTACAACTGCCATGAGGATTATCCCAAGAACCACTTCTCTATACAGAGAACACCACACAGTGTCTCCTTTCCAACAGCTACAGGACTGAGGAGCCTTCTGATTATGAGCAGCAGTATCTTTCACTTCAGCTATCTGCTGCATGTTTTCCATCTTAAAAAATAGAAATAAAAGACTTATATTTTATGACCCATAACAACAACCTCTGTTTTGGTTAAACACTCAAGGGTCTTTCCTGGACCCCAGATTTTGGCACAAAAGCTAACTCTGTCTCTTCTCAGTTTTCTTCTTGACTGTGTTAGACAACACTGCACAAATAATACTGTATACACAAGCAGACATAAAATTAGAATCATTACTTCAAATACGAATTTTCAGTCTATGAAGTATAATCATAAGAAACCACCTTTGGAAGAAAAAAAAAGATGATATTGGAGTTGAGAGGAAGACGGCTTTTTGGTCAACCTCCCATTCACCCAGTACACACAAACAAGACATCACCGGAACCAACGTCATATAGCATTACTATGACTATTTAAATGCTACAGCCAGAGACTCTAGGTCCAGAGCTTAAATCGCCCCCTGAGGTACGGATCTATTAGGGGGAGGAAAAACAGTGGGAGAAAAGAAAAGGTAACTGTCCCTTCTCAATTAGCATTTATCAGTATATCATGGCTAGGCCTCTCTGCATGTTTGGGGACAAGAACCTGGCTATGTCAGTTCCTCAAGCCAGCCTATGGCTGCATATTGCACTGATCCGCGACTTTACCTACAGTAGTTATTTTTAGAAATTACTTCTTTATTCATTTTTCACTTCCCTTTATTTTAGGGTTTTAAACACCACCTTGGTGATTTGACTTGCAAACTCTAGAGAGATCCTCATCCTAAATCAACGGCTGCATAGATGTGTTATTGGTATATACAGTTATTCCCAATCTAGAGCATGCGCATTCGCTATAGTGGACTTGTTTGCATAGTCAAAACCTCAAAGGTCAAACACTGCCCCTAATCTGCATCCCGAATGTGCCCCAGGACTGTGAGAACAATTGGCTTGTACGAGAGACCATAATTTTGATGTCTAGCATTACTCTGTGGCACTTAAAGCATGGTTTCAGGTTGTTTCTCATAATTTCTAAATACAAGAGTGTATTTCAGATGGATGGTGTTAAAAAAAAATCTTTCAAATAAAAGATGGTATTTATGTAATTATACCTTATTTTTAAGCTAACAAAAAGCTTTGACAAATAAACAGACGGGTGTTTTGGCCAAAACTGTAGGTTTTGAACACACAGCAGGACAGTTTATACACTCATAAATATAGGTTACTGCTACAGATGTATATTTTTAAAAATAAAGTACTAGCTTTCCCTGCAGAAGCATCTCACGCTATTTACATGCCATAAACCTGCAGAAAGTGATATTTAGCTGTAATTGCAAAACTTCAAAGTACTGCACGGATTTTGTGAGCTTTTGTGCAGAGGTTTTTCCAGTACTTTGAATGCCTGCAGAGAGAGATTCTATATGTAGGAAGATCTAAAATACTTCTCGCCATCCAGAAAAGAATATTCTGCTGCCATAAAATGAAGAATGTAAATTAATCTTGTGTATCACTTTGTAACTGGAATAATATTGACACTTGATCCATGAAAGCAGCCTCATTCTCATTTACTTTCTCTGAAGCAGAATTAGTATTTAGAAAGCTCACAATCTTAATTTTACACTTTTACAGTTGCCTGTAGAGGTGGTTCCAGCTATTTGTTCCAGCTTTACTGTTAGAAAGGAAGGTGCCCAGACAATTTTCCTAAAGAAATTAGAATTGTGAAATGAGATCCATAACTCTTGCTTAGCCTCCACAGACTTCTGAGCACTGTAGAATCTATTGTAAGAACAGGTGTGTGTATGAAGCCAAATTTATCACTGCATTTATCTTGAGCCAGAAATACATGTATTTACATGTATGACATGGCAAAAAGGAAGAAAAATCCTGATGATGCCACTTTTGCATCTCTCCAAACATGAGACAATCTGAGGACTTCACCAATTTCCAATTTGCTTCTGGTGCAGTGGCCAATCTCAGATAGACTGAGGAACCAGAGCATCTCAACTACATCCCCAAATGGACTCGCAGAAGTGAGTAGTCCATCTAAGTCTATCTAATCCCTGTGCATGAGGTCCTGCTTTAAATACGGGGAATTTATGGGACTTTTTGGAGTACAATAACACAGCCACAACCTTTCCCAGACATTTCTCGTATGGACAGGGAACATGCTTCTGGCAGAACTCTGCATGAGTAGCAAGTCGATATTTAAAAAATGCAATTCTAAATATTACTGATCAAGCGCAGTTTTGTGAAGCACCACTTTCCCCTCAAGAACATGGACAGCAGCTCTCTCATCAAACGTCTTGCTTCTGTCCTTCTTGCGTTTCTCTCTCTGCTTTGTCTAGAAACACAGCTATTCACCTTTCCCGCTTTTCAAGGGTCATACAGATTCTCTCTCTCTCACAGCATAAAGAATGCAAAATCAAATCCACTGTATTTTTCTGCCTTCTTTCAGACAGTCTGTATGTTTATGACCCCAGCTACTGGTGATCTCAGGCTTACAGTCCTGTGGCCATTAAGAAACTGTAAAGACGGCATACTGATCTATACACATGGTGGTCAAGACCACCATGCAGTAGCTAACGGGGAAAGTGTTATGTCATTTTATGCTCCTGAGAGTAAAAGGTAGCAAAAAAAAAATCCAGAGTGAAATAAAGCAAAGTTCTCTATCAGTATCCTTAAACACCTACTATCATTCTTTCTAATGAACAGCTGAATGTGACATCTTATCTGCATCTTATAACACTTAATGAGCTTGTAGCAGTATCTGCCAAATGGTCATTACTACTGCCCTTCATAACACATTATAAGCCATTAAAAGCTTCTGCTCTACGTGGTAAACATTTCACTGACATAAGAAAAGCTTTATTTAAATTCATTCCTTTAAGAAAGAAGTAGGGAAAAGATGCTTATGGGTTTCTTTAAGGTTTGAGTGTTGACATTGAGAGAATATCTCCTGGCTCTACCATGCTATGCATAGTTAGGGTGAGGAACTCCCATTAAAGGTACCACATCTCCCTGCATAAAGAGTTATAATGCCTAAGGTCAGCAGGCACACCACATCATCTTCTCCTCCTAACAAAGTACATATAGATATGTTTACTTGCATATGCAGGTTCCTAACTGGGATTTCCTGTTAACAGGAATAAAATCAAGTTATTGTAGCTTGTCTTCTTTGGTACTAAAGAGTATGCACTAAGTTTGGGGATATTTCTCAAACAGGGACTTCAAATCAGGTCTTAATCTTTCCCTATTGCTACCCAGTAGAAAACAGACTTGATTCTTCTCTGATACATTTTTTTTCAGGATAGATAGGCACCATGTTTCTTCAAAATGTTTACACATATAAACATCTCCTGAAACTGGCCAAAGACAAAAGACTAAAATCAATCAAAAGGCACTCCTGTTTGAATCGACTGTAGCAAACACTCTTGTAAGGAAAGTTTGCTAGAAAACAATGCCATGTGGTGAAACAGGTACCATATTCTGAGGATGGCCTCTTGGAAAAGTGCCGATCTGTATCAAATGGAGAGAAACTCTTCCCCTAAAACACACAATCATGAAATCCTAAACCCCACTGGGTGTCAGGAGCTAAACAGGAAGCTATACCAGCCTGCAAATTCCTTAAATCCATTATTCTGGGTGCTTCACAGGAGCTTGTCCACATCGCTCTGATTGGGTTCACTACCTACACAAAACAGGCTGTCTTGAATCTTCTGGTTTCACAAGGCTGAAATAAAGAGCTAACAAAAAAACGCCACAAGAGCCTTCTCCCGTGCGCAAATACTGACATCCCGTACTTTCTTCCAAACATCTCAGCCACAAAGCCTGGAGGCTGAGAGCGCAGAGATTCAGGTCCATTGCCTGATGACCCTCTCAGAACTCAACATCCTCCCCCTGTGCTGGCTGTTCAGCCACACTGGATACGACTCCTCTTTTCCCTCCATTTTAACAAAGCATTTATTCAAGGACGAGATCCTTTGATACTGAAAAAAACTCCCAAGCTTTACCATCATCCTCACACTTGCTTCACCTGCCTAACAGAAATCTGAGGGCTGTCTCTCTCTCTTGCAGAGTAACAGACTTCTTCCTTAACCAGATAAATAAATCAATCTGAATGTTAGTATCTTTCCTGCTTTGCAAAATTTCCCATCTTACTTTTGATAAAAAAACTTACTTTTTGATAAAAAACAGTAGCTTTACAGCAACTATTTTAAGATTATAACTTGGCCACATTATCAGTTTTTTCTTAGAAACAATATTTAATACAGCAACAACACAATAGGGTAACTGATTGGACCAAGGAGGCTTTCTACTCCTCCCCAAATGTGACACAATAAGGTCTACAGTGTAACAGTCTCTACTCTGATTTTTCTGTCTATTCAAACTGTATCCTCAATCCCTTATTTCCTTGCAGAAAAATAAAGTTGCATCAAGCCAAATTATTTGTAGGCAAAAAATGAGCTAGCTCAGGGTTGAAACCTGAAAATATACTTAAAGGTAATGACCTAAGTAACCTTGGTCAATGCTGAAAAAAATGGGTCCATATACAACGTATGAACTTAATAAAGTGTTGTACATAGACACACAGAAGAAAAGCACAAAAAACTACAGAATCAATTGGACGCAAAACGTACAATGTGAGGAAAATAAATAATGCTTGAGGTTAATCTTGAGATTTTAATTTCAAGAAAAAGTATCGTAGTATCATTAGGAGAGGTTAAAAAAAAGAGGAAGTAAGATGTACATGAAAGGGCACGTTGTGTAGGAGCAGAGTGATCAATGGCAATATCAAATCACTGTTAACTGTATTTCTCCATTCATCAAAGCATGCAATGAATAATCACGTAGACCACCTCCCAAATATTGGGAAAGTATGTTGTTTTTTTTAAACAAGAAAACTTTGCAAACATATATAGGTATATAAACAGCACTGGAGACATAGATTATACATTCTTTTTGACATGTTATTATCACCAATCAGTAAGACCGGCTCAGATTACTAGGAGGCTATTTAATGTAGTGAAAAGAAACGCTGCTCTATGAAACAGGTTAATAACCTAAAATTGAAGCAATTTTAATTAAGACATCCCAAGAAAACAGCCCAGACAACCTCACAACTGCATAAACAGCAACTTGTGAAAAGAAGCATATGATGAACCATTACTATTGACACTTAAGAATTAACTAGCTGAAAGACTAATGACACAGTGTAGAAAGAAATTCTCTACTTCTGCATTCAATTATCTGTGAAGGTCCTTCCTAATCTCAGTGAGTCAAAGAAAAACGAGAGGCGATAATCTTCAGATGCTGTCATGCTTTCTATATACTTTGCCTGGAAACATCTAGCAGAGTTACAGCAGGTTTCCTCCAGTAAAATTCCTTCGCGAATGTCACTGTATTTGACTGAGAAGTTCCTTCAGCTGGAAAAGCAATACTGTAGCTATTTTTGCACTTACATTAATAGAGTTGCTTAGTTTGCCTACAGGGAAGCCTGCCACTAGCTGCACCCCTGGCAGTGGCCAATCATGCCCCATTCATAACGTGTTAACTACTCCTGCTCCTCGGAGCTGAAACCCCAGTCTGCTTTTACATCCATTCGCCCATGTTATTAAAGCCTAACGCTGATTTTGAAAAGCCTACGTTTTATTATATACTACATTCTGTGTTCATAAAGTTGTTTCATAAAAAAGCATAACACATAACCCACAGAATGAGAACGTAGGCACTCCAAACACTAAAACCCACAGAGACACGGGTCTGACGCTGATTTTTACTCAAGATCTATCTTTGGTGAAGAGCTCTACACGTGCATCAATGTGTTTTGTTACATGACGACAACTGCTGTGCGTGGACCAAACCCTCATATTGCCACATAAATGTTTGCCATTTAATAACTGATTAAAACAGTTATGCAAAGAACTGTTTGTAAATTCTGCTGCATTCAGGAACATACAGCTGCGATATCAACTGGTAATGGATATGGGCAGACAGCTGTGTGTGATGAAACCTAGAGCTGCAAGACAACTGTAGTGCTGATGATTTTCCCCTCCTTTTTCACTCAAAAAAAAAAAATATCTGATTAACGTAGATCAGTTCTCAAAGGCTTTTTATAATATATATAAAATTATAGGAGAGAGAGAAGAGAGTTCTCTTACAAGCATAATTCTAATTGCTTTACTTCTTCAGGGGTCAAAAGCAAGCCAAAGAAAATCAATGTCCATTTGTGTTGCAGAAGCTGAAACATACAGTTCATTATTCACAACTGTTAAAATAGTCACTCAAAACATTTTGCCATGTGGAGTGACTAGAAAAAGCTATCTCACAGAATTTTTAATTAATATATATTTAGAAATAGCAAAGCATTTAATAAAAAGAATTTCAGAAATAATTCTGTAACGAAGAGTCAATGCTTTATAGCAAGGCAAATATTAACAACTATATCACGTATGAATATCAAGCTTTGAGAAGACTTCCAAGAACTTATTATTATACCTGTTGAAATCAGTGAGATTTTTACACTAAATTCAATAAAAATAACAAAATAGTCTTTACACCAGAGTAGGAGTCAGAGTAGGATTATGATCACTTGTCAGAATCTGGCATCTGTACAGGATGACATCAAATTCCCTTTAGTGTTTGACAGACAGGGGAAGAAAAATGAAAATAACAGCACTCCCATTTTTACTTCTTTATGGATAGACGTGTTTCTTTCACGCAGCCTTTCCTCACAGTTAAATGTAAGCTTATTCAAATATAAAGCAATATAAAATTTACTTAAAGCAGTATAAATATTACTTGAATTTTATAATTTCAACATTATAAAGTAATTTTAGTCATTTCTAACATCTTCAACAACAAAGCCAGTACGCTGTTCAGTATTTGAAAAAATACACTGAGACTAAACAAAAAAAATAATAAGCCCAAACTTTAGAATAATCCAATGAACAAATAGTTCCTCCTCTCACAACGCTATCTCAGAAGCTCCAAGCAACAACCACTTCAGAAGTGCTTGATGTCATCAGCTTTAAAAGCACACCTTTGAACCAAAATCTCACCAGACCAGGGAAGGAACACTCAAATCTAACAGCAAGTAACAAATACTTTGTAGGAAAAGAATTAAAAAAAAATCCAACATTCTTAAGATGAGATGTAGATGATAAATACCTGCAGAATAAGCCAACAATTGCAGTATCTGCAATTGAGCCAACAGTCAATTGCACTCACAGCATCTCTGACACCGTAAGTTCTTTCACAGACTCAGCATCAGCACCAGTATTAAAGCAGTAAAACATCAGTGCCTTTACCTCAACCACATCTTGCACAGGAATTTCAGTGGCTGTTGAAAAGCACCCTGTGAACACCAGTGTGGGACTTCCACTCTGCTTCAGGGCTTGCTCCACTCCAGGAACATCCGCTTCCACCCTCAGGGCAAGGCTTCGTTCAGCTGTGTTTAGCTCCTGGCATGGGGGACCTCCTGCTTTTCACGGTGGTAGAAGAAGTGTACAGAAGGTACAGTTCAGCCTTCCACAAACCAGCCATGCCTCAGCATTCAAGTCATTCTGAATACCTGAGTGGCACAGCAAAACCTTGTCCAGCAGCATCATTTATCCTTCTTCTGGCCTCATGTGCAAAACCCCAATCCCATCTTTTAGAACAACTATACAAATATAATTCAAATGTCTTGTTACTTTCACTTTAGTATCACAGTGAAGAACTTTAAGGGGTTTGTCCAACACTACCCAAATCAAACTGGAGAACAAGTCATGAAACTAATCTTATCCCAAACACTCTTCTTGATTAGTTTCCTTCTACTCATTATTTTAATAAATTGAAGAGTCCACAGGAAACAACCCAGCCCTTGGCTCCTGCACCACCAGACCCATCACACAACTGAGCATTCTACCTCTTTTGGCCAGCTCCAGCTATCTGCTGAAGATAAGGCTCAGAGTCTCAAATGACAGTGACAGCCACTTCTGAAGGGTGGAGTGGAAAAAAGCTTTCTTTCCAAATTACTTAGCTCCTCCTCTTGATAAGAAGTAGACATATCACCTACTAAAGCAATCTCTCAAGACGGATAATAATTTCTCGCTTGGATAATTAAATATATGTGTGAATTTCACTGGCTGTGTCTCCACTACATTCCCTGGTGTTGATTAGAGTTGTATCTTTAAGGTGTTGGCTTTTTTAATGTATGCTTTCTCTCCTTCCTCTGATCTGCAACAAGGAATGCAGAAAATTTAGTTTGGCCACAGTGAGAGTAAGGTTTTCTGACTCTTCCAGTTTTGGTAGGTAAAACTCAGGGCAAACACAGAAGGTCAACTGTGTAATCACGCTGAGCCAATGTCACAGCATACTGCCAGAGGTTGATGCAGCAGACTCAAATTGGGATTCAACCCACCCACATTCAGTTCTCTCCCTGGAAAGCTGAACTGAAAGCACAGCCATGAGAAGGGCCAAGAAAACTTCACGTTAAATCCATTTGACATTTCTTATCATTCACTACAACTCCTTACCTTTTTAACAATGCAAGCAAGCAGACCTGGTGATAACTACCAGTGAGAAATACTGACAGTCTCACAGTTTTCCTAGTAGCTGAGGCACAAGGACCAGTGCTAAATTACGAGCGTGAAGAAACAGTACTTATCTGAGCACTTCAGAGGTAAGAACTGAGAGTAGACTACAGCTTCTTGTTTGTTTTTCTTGATATTCAATTTAAGATGAATAAATAGAAAGTACACGCTCAGATGGGTTGGGCTGAAGAGAAAAGCTATGCTTAACTGTTGATATGTTTCATTTTGCTTACGGGTCCTTCTGTCAGTTTCTGAAAGTTCTGCCTGACAAGTCAAACAGCACATCTGAGCAAACATGAAAAAAGTCAGGAAAGAAACCTAATCCCTGAGCTTGCCCTGAAATTTCTGAATCAAGTCAACATCTTAATTAAAATAAATTAATTAAAATAAAAATGCATGCTATGAAGTCGAATAGACTATACTTTGGAAATCTCTGGTTCAAAAGACACAAACAAACTGGAATACAGAACAGTAAAGAGGGTACTAGAATAGCCTGACAGTGAACTGTATGACAAGTACCAAGTAAAAGATAAGGAAAATATGTGAAGACAAATGTATTTAATTAATATCTTACAAGTCATTGCTTTTAATTATATCCTTAAAGACCTCAGTTCTTACCTTCCCCTTTCAAGTTTCTAATAAGAAAATAAATGTTTCTTTTTTTTTTAAGACCCTGTGAAAACTCGGTTCTTCGGCCACGTAACAGACTGAAAACCTGGCTGTAAGTGAAAGTCTAGAGCACCATGTTCTTTAATTCGGTGATGGGGACCTTCATTAGATTATCTTATAGCTATGGGACAAGACACTGCAAAAGCCAAATGATACATCATTAAATTGTGTTTTCTTCCTCTCCAGGCAAAGAGTGAGAACAGCATTAGATCAGTTTGAAGGACTAAAAAGAAAGGGAAGAAAATGGCTCTGTAAACATACATCAGAAGTGACAAAGCTGATACAATTTGTAAACCCCATTTATTTACATAATCAGTTATAAGCAGTTACTTATTTTAATTGTGGAAACCTCGGATGTAATATATAGCTGAAATGAATTCCAGATCAGTACATGCTTCAGTGTTTTATGATCTCCCTTGCACATGCCTAGTGAAAGCCTGCCACTCTGCAACAGAGGAAGGAATTACTACAATAAAACCATAGGCAGACTTTGCTAAAAACTATACTTTTTTTTTTTGATACGACACAGAAGAAGCCGAGTGTTTTAAGTAATGGATAGATTTGCGTCCCACTGTCTAGCAACAGTTATTCTAAACGTGTTTCACAGTATCTTCAAAGAAATATGAACCACGGGAACGCTCTCCGTGAAGTGCACTGAAACCAAACGACACTCCCCTCTGCCGGTTTGCCCGCACGGAGCCCCATCCACCATTGCCAGAAGGGCTTACTTTATCCTTCTGCTAGAAACTTCAGTTAGTTACAAGTTCACCATACTGACACCCCGAAAACTTTTAATCTTACTATGTCGGTGTTGCATCTCTGTCAAAATGTGTATTTCAGTGCATAAAAACGATCTCTTGCTGCTGCCAAATCAAAGCGCATTAACCTGGGAAGCTCTTGTGATTGCCACGCACGCCCCCGCACACCTTGCACTAGAGATCTCACTAATTAGAAAACGAAATATCCGAAACTCAGTAAACATTTCACACACAGTGACATTTCTGCAGGAGCAGGTACCTCCAACATCGCAACTTACGCTTTCATCACTATTAGCAAGTTATTTCCCCCAAGTTATTTCCTACACTTAAACCATGCCCAGAGCCCCTCCTGAAACTACCGCGTTCACTGGAGCTGACTGAGCTCTTAGTGAAATGTCAGAGCTTAGCTATAAATCTGCGTAAACGCTTTTATTCTGTGCTGCTTTCATGTCAGAACAGAACGTACATCAAGGTCACTGTAAAAAGATTGTGGTTTTCAGGCTCATAGAGAAGACACCGAGGAAATCAATAAGAGCAAACTTAATTAAACACTGTCTGAAGTTCTGTCTCTCCCAAACCTGCCCAGAATTCACATCTCTATCCCCTGCGTTTCAGAGACAGGTGTTTCATAGATAGGGGAAAGCAGGCTGCTCAGCTCACACGCTATCGGTGCTGAAAGGTGAACAGCAGAATTCATTCTTTGCAGTGTGACAGGTCTGCTCTGAGCTCTCTGAGTTTTTAACAAGAGATTACAGCCCCATGGGCCTCCTCCTTTGAAGCAGAGTTCCTCTGAGAGCAGAATTAGTCCCCTGCCTTCAAACTGTGCTCTATATACTGAAATAAATCCCAGTCAACTTTTTGTTTCACGGCAACGTCAAGTACAGCAATGAACAGCCACAGGCTCAAAGTAAGCAAACAAACAAGGCTGGGCAAACCATATCCTCGCAGCAAGAGCATCTCAAAGAAAATCACCAGGTAGGGCACAAGAAAGTTAAAGGCATAAAAAGCAAAACTCTGGGTTCGCTACCTTAATCCATAACTGAGTCTGAAGGGATGCCACGCAGCCTGCCCCTCTCCCACAAGAAGCACTGATGAAGAGCAATTAAGAGACCCCCCAACAACGCAGCCATAGCTCACCACAGCGGAGAAGGCATTTAATATTCACGCCTTATGAGGCGGCATCCTCTCGTCCAGCTGCAGAAGTGGGAAGCACTGGGACGCTGTGCTTCCTTCCCGGCCAAACCGCGCCGGAGCACAGCACCGCACCGCACCGCACCGCACCGGCGGGATGCCCGCGGCGGACTCCGGCAGAGTTAGAGCCGGGGCTCCCCTGCAATCCCGGCCACAAACCTCCCGCACCTACACGCCTCAAAACTGCCGCCGGCCATCCCGCCCGAAGAACCGGGCGACCTAAAAGCCGCAAAATTTAAAAAATAATAATAAAAAAAAAAATAAACAACCCCCCCCAAAAAAGTGACTCGCGACGAAGGTAACCAGCGAAAAGGCAGCAGAAAAAAATAATAATAATAAAAAGGAGCGCTTACTTGCCTACACGCCACCGCCGGGGCCACCTCCTCCTCTCAGGCGGTGAAACGCCGCGCCGCTCGCTCGTCCTCCTCGGAACCGCCGCTCCGCGCTCTTTCCAAAATATTTCCACAGGGCGCCCCGCACATCCCCCGGGCTCAGCCCGAGCGCGCAGGGAGCCCGCCCGCCGCGCCCCGCAGCCCGGTGCCCATGGTGCCAGCCGCAGCCCCGCAACTCGCCGCACTCCCCCCCCTCCACACACACACACCCAACCCACCCCCCCCCGCCTCTTTTCCCCGCCGGCGCGACCTCGGGGGCGGGCCGCCGGATAACACGGCACCGCACCCAAGCCCCCGCCACCGGCTCAAACTCCGCCGCCGCGCCCAGGGATGGGGGGGGGGGCTCCCCCGCGCCCTTCCCCGGAGACGGAGACCGGGGGGCGCCGGGTGCGTGTGGG
>JAOXJM010000012.1:115403473-115420622 GCA_026413425.1 Tringa solitaria | reverse complement strand
AAATTAAGAATGGATTAAACCTGGTGGGTTTTTTTCAAGTTAGAGATGAGGTCTGCTAAAAGTGAGAGTGACATCTGCATTGTCTTTATCCCAGCTCAGTGCTCTGGTCTGACCGTCTGCATTATCCTCCCCCTTCCTGGAGGGAACTCCACTGACCCAGGTGTCTGTGGGAAAGCTCTAGCCACAACTACAAACAAGGAAGAAACAAGATGAAAGTCATATATATACATTTAACCAGTCATTTTAGCAATTCCTTAATAATTATTTCTGTGGGAGGAAAAATAACAGCAAGAAAAGTGTTGCAGAGTTATAGCCTTAAAATCTTGATGCTGCATTTAATATTCCATTTTCTCTAGAAACAACACGTGTCCTGTTTTCTGCCATAGGTGACCCAGAAGTTGAATTCAGATGATGAGCTTCCCTCGGAATTTCAATTGGCTGACTTTTGCAAATTTTCCTGGTTTGTGCCCACCAGACATTCATTAGCTCATAATGACACTTTTCTTTATCGTATTACAAATATTTGTGTGAAAATAATCCTTTTGTTGTCTTCTTTACATATTTCATTATTTTAGTAGACTTTGTGTTATCATAATGAAAGGTTGACTGAAGAAGAAAGTACTATTTAAGTACACCAAATTAAATTATTTATTGCTTTCAGAAGAGTAAATTGACCCTTAAGTATATTCTGATTCTACTTCTCCCTTAGTAATACCTCTCAAAAACAATCTGATATTACCTGCAGATGTGATTAAAATAGCCATAATTTAATATGTACTGAAATATTAATTGCAGCTTGTTCATGATGAAAACAAAACACTTGTCATTATGCAATAGTTGGACACTGGTGTTTTTATAGGTTAATTAGCCTTCAACTTCGGCTTCAGCTTTAAAAAAAAAGGAGAGAGAACATAGACATGCATCTCAAAGCAATCTTATTTTTCACTGCAGATGTTACTGGGAGACTAAGTATGAATGGGCCACAAATCTACCACTAACTTAGGAAATCCTTAGGAAAAGCCATCATGGGTAGGGTTGCATGGCTATGAAATGAATATGAATATTTTTTTCCACATGGCACTAACCAGTGAGTTCAATTTTATGCCTATTATGAATGCTTTAAAGAAGTGTTAACTCTGTACTTTAGTTAATTTTTAAAAGAAAATATTGAGTTAACATATGGGATTGAATTAACATTTGTTTTCCATTGTTGATAAATAGCTCTTCAAAGAAACAAAAATAAACCCCCGGAATTTACATGTAGTTTGATGAAAAGGTAGCAGAGTTTTAGACATATGCAAGACATTCATTTTAAAAATTAAATCATTGTGAAATTTATCAGTTAGACCAGAAATGGGGAGAAAGTTCATTTTTATTGGTAGGAAACACTGTGCTATTAATATAATACCTCAAAATTTTCCAGAGAAAGAAAAAACTCAGGAAAGCTCTTTTCACATCAGTCAAAGCCTTTATCATGTTTTCTTCTTTTATTCACTACAGTGAAATTAGAAGTAATTCTAAACCAGAAAAAAATATGTATTTTCTCCTCTGATAATATCAGTTTATTTTGATGCTTACTTCGAAACACAATTCTGTCAAGCTCACTTGGTGCTACCGTGGCTCCTCACCAAAATGCTTTTGATAAATTGGCTCTTCTGCAATGAAAGCAATCTGCCAAAAAAAAAAAAAAGTAAAATATCAGACTAATTCTATTTATAACCGAAAGTCTATGTATGAGTCAATGTACCGCTCATGCAAGCTGTTTTGACTGATTGGCATCTGAATCCAAGTTAGTATCGATGGGTGCTGATATATATCGGAGCTTCTCTGTGCCCTTGTATCAAACTGAAGGCTGGAAAAATCACTTGCAGCAGCTCCCGTGCAGAAGTTGATGTACAGCTGCCAATAGATAAATCATTTACTTTCAGCACCTGTGCTGGCTACTTCCTTGAGGTTTTACATTAGCATGCTGGCTCCCTCTCTGTGGAGAGAAAAGACTATTAACCTACAGCCGTTTCATGGACAAAGAGACACATTCTGACAAACTGAAATACCAGGGAAAAAAAAAACCTCAAAGCTGAAATATGGCAATTCTTACTATAAAGCTTCTTTCTGATAAAAAGAGATGGGTTCAAGGAACTGCCACATGTGCAACATACTATTTGTATTCTTCCTGGTACGTCAGGCAAAAGGTTCTGTCTGGATTTTATGGTTCTCTTGTCTAAATTACAATTTTTGCTTGTGGCTTCCTCTGGTCACAAAATGGTTTAATGCTCCCGGATCACAGGGAAGAATCACTTAAGAGATACTCCACAGTCCCTTGTGATTAAGTACTCTATTAAAACTACAACCCAGACATGAAGATCCTGTAGAGAGACTCCAAAGACTGACATTTGGAGCTGAAAAGGATCTTAGAAAAACTCCTAACATCTGTCTGGCAAAATAAGATTTATTCCCATCGAACCCACCTGAACTTAATATTCTAGTCTGGGCGGTAATCCAAGATCTTTTATGAAACTGAGTTCCCCCAAGCCTCCTTAATATCGCTAGCTCTTCGATAATGGGGCTTAAAATCTCAAGACACCCCGAGATCTTTCAGCCCCGGGCTATTCCCATGTTACAGGCTTCACGAAGCTGGAAACTGCTCCAATATTAGCAGCTCCAATACTGTCTTCAGCCTGATTTCTTTTGATATCGTGGTCGGTGAATCTCTCCTGCCTGCTGTTGCTCATTCAGAGTGTGGAAACATGAACATTCATTTACGCATTCCGCCCAGCTATGTCTGAGACTCCAAGAATGAAAGACCAACAGTACAATACAGAACTTCTCACAGAACTGGGAATAATAGTGGTAATATTTTTTAATGGCAGAGGGTGAGGGTCATGGGGAGCTGTGTGAGTCCCTGAAAATCAGCTATCGGGACTCTGATGTTCTGAATACAACAAAATATTCTAGTTCTGAAAGAACTCTGAAGTACTGAATGCTAAATTTTTAGTGTGGTTCTTGCTGGTATCTTTAATTCACATGTAAGTAGTATATAAACCCATTACTTAAAAGAATGCAGACAACATAAAGAATATTAGAGATCTGAAGTAAAGACTTCTAAGTGTGACAGCACCAGCGTTAATTTCTGTGATCTATGCATTGTAAATCTATGCACAAATATCTTTCAAAAAATTGAAGTTGGAAATGTTGAGGATGTATGGAGTTGTGGTAAAAAAAAGTAGTTGTAAAAAAGGTAAAAAGAAAATATGTCAGACTAATGTGCTCTTACAGGCACACTCTTTACCAAGGATGGCAATCCTGCCTGCAGGCTGTGGTGGGCACCCCCCACCATCTGTGAGGGATCATTGCATAATCTCAGGACTGAGATTTCTCTAATTTAAGAATTATCAAAAAAAAAAAAAAGAGACAAAAATACATACTCTTTTTTTTTTTTTAAACCCCAACTTTCAATTATAAGTTTCTAAAGTGTTTCCTAAGAAAATATTTATATTTATAAAACAGCTTTTGAAAGCAATATCTGCTTATCATGCATGATATTGATATAGTTCTATATAGCTGTGTCTCAGATGAGAATTAATTCTTTCAGATTACAAACTGGGCATTCATTTTGAATTATCACTCAGCATTATTACTCAACATTATTACTGTTCATAAATCAATCCCACCAAGTCCATCAAAGAGAAAGTATTGAAACCAAACCCCCCAAACTCCCAATTGCTACTGTTCCTCAGTGCTATGAAAGTCTTTTTATCAATTTGAAATTTTACAGAAAAGTAATTTAGGTTTATTTGAGAGTTCCCTATAGTAAAGGCAGTACTAAAAGAAACAATACTGAGTGTGGTTCAGTGTAATAGCACTTAAGACTGAGTAAAGAATAGCAACTATTACGTTAGTATATGTGGATTACAATGTAGAAATTTCTGCATTAATATTTTTTTATGTGCTAAAAAGTAAGAGGAAAGCTCATATTTGTTTCTATGATTTTGATTCAAAGACCACTAGAATCAATGGAAATTATTTTCTACTTATACCTAATTGCCTGATGGTCTGGATGAGGGAGGTATTAATATACCGGTCTATTTAGTTTGGGGAAGAAAAACCTGGTTCCATGTTATAATGAAGAGGGGATTAGCATGAAACCTTCACCTCTCATACCATTTCTCTGATTACCAGGCAACAGACTTCTTTCTGTTTCTAAAAGATCACATCTGATAGTCAACATGGATGTTTCAAAAGAATTTCAATTAGCAAAAATGTCCACTTGTTCCAAAGTGGAATGAAAACAAATCCCCAAATCTCAAAAGTTGCTGTGAAACAGAATCATTGTCAGCTCTGCTATTGCCCACAGAGGGCTTTGGATCAGACCCATTATCCCTTTAATCTCTTTATGTCTCTCCCATGAGCGGAGGAAAAAATGAATACAGAAAGCCCTGTGCATCACTGACCTAGATCAGATTATGGAGTTTGTAGCTAGAACACTAAAATATGACTGCTCAGGTTCCCCTTCTGCCAACAAGCTGTGCTATACTCTTGTCAGTAGATAACGGGAAAAGAGAGCACAAAAGGAAAACAATTGGGGGAGGGGGGGGAATGTGAATATCTGTTTTCTTCTAGAAAAATGTATTTTATAGATATCTCCAGTTAGTGGCAAACCATGAAGAGCTGGAAGCACCACTGCTATCTCCATGCTCCAAATATATTTTTTTTTCCCAAAGATCTACTGAAAACAAAGCAAAAGTGTGGCCAGCTCTGCTTTGGAACTTCTTGTGAAAGGCAGGAGTACCCTTCGTCTTTCAGAGTGGGACAGCGCTGGTTACCTTCCACCAGGTTGGGAGCCACTATAGCCATTCCTGTAATTCACCAGCCCAGCTCAGTGATTTCTCCGTGGGAATTACTGACGAATGTCCAACATTTTGTAACACTTTTCATTCTTAAGGATCTGGAAACAATATGTATGTCTTAGCTACGCACATATACATACATACATATATACATGAGTCACCCATGATGGTAAATGTGACTGTTATAATACCTGTTAATTTTTGGTACATAATGTAATCACTGCAGCAGTTCCTTAAACTTAGAAGATGAGGTACTTCCCCATCACACACTGGAAAGTATAGTAAGTACTGATTTCTTGTTAATGATGACCACTGTGCATTTGTTAATTTGATACTTGACACTTGACAGACACAGAGAAAGGAATGTAAATGGCTATAGCAGGAAACTGGAAAACTGCTACTAACATTGTGATAATGACAGAGTCACAACTGTCTTCTTATTCCTTTTGAGAACCTGTAAGACAGTGATAGTATCAGTGTTCATCCTTAGATAAAGGAAGTGTGTGTGCAGAACACTCTAGATTTATGTTTTTGTATTCTGTTTCATACACACTATAAATGTTCTCACCTCTTGATCTACTTGCTTCAAAATATTAACAGAATTAAAGTTGCTTTGCCTAAAAGAGTAATTTTAATTCAGATGTCATCACTCATATCTGTTGTCCAACAAATGAGAAAATAGTCAATATTTTACAGGTCTTTTTAGAAGGAATTTGAATACGATAGAAGTCTCTGTAGATAAGGATTTTGCGTATTGGAAAGTACAAAGAGATAATGAAACAAATAATTCAGTATCTGTAGATGCAATAGGAGCAATAAATAAATAAAATCACCAGGAGAAAAATGTGCTTTTTTTGATTATGGATTTTGCCCACAGCTTTAAGCAATACGTGTGCTATCAGAAAACATTCTTTTTTTTTCTAATGAGCAGTATTTCTACGTACAATTCTAAACGCTGGTCAAGGTGCCCGCATACATACATGCATACACAGATAGACATACACACGAGTGCAACTCTACACATAGTGTTCATGCACATAGATGCAAAAAAAATTATTAATTGCATATTAACCCTACGCAAATATATTTTTGGTCCTTGAAACAAATATTCCACATACCATTATTCTTAGAAGATGTCTGAATTATCCCACTGTTTCACTGACAGAAAATGACATGAACCAAACCCTTTGACTCTTGCTTTTACTGCCTTCTGTTTTAACCTTGTAAAATGAATGTTGCATTTTACAAGATCTCACTGTTTCTATTTCTTTATAAAGAGAAAAATGTCTCTGCTGTACCACTGCCAGAGTGCTGCAGCAAGTGCACTTAGGCTACGTCTAGATGGCAGAGCAGATGAGCACCCTGGCATGCCCCAGGTCCCCATCCTCCGACATCCTAATCACAGACGTGTGATGCTGCTGCCCCTGGCCTCATCACCCACTTTCTTACCCGTGGAGATGAGGATGTAGGGCAGGGAGAAAAGGCGAATACAGTGATGGTGCACTTCTGGATCTGGCTCTGATATTCTCTGGGGTTCTGCTGTGCAAATATAGTCTTGGAGACTCTCCTAATGCCCACTGAAGTCTAGGAATTTTTCAAGTAAACACCCATCTCAAATTCTCCACATGACAGTAGGGGTTATAGAAAGAAAAACATTAACAATGTTTAACTGAGAAGAAGTGTGCTCATGATAAACCGCGAGTACTCAATATTGCCTTAGGCTCTGAGAATCACCAGACTGGTTTAAAACCAAGATTTGTATTTGTTATGTCACTTATATTAGATTTTGTATTATTTCCGTAGGAGTTTTGATTTTGACCATTTGCAACAAGCTAAAGCTTGGACTTGGGAAAAACATCCAGGCCAAAACCCGAAATATGTAAGTCATACCCACACAATATATTTCAGTTTCACCAGATTACAAATTTCAAATGGAATTTTGTTCCATTAAAATGTTTTTCTTCCTATCAGTAAGTTAATTTTTATACAGTCAACAGAGTGGGTGATAGGCTCATTCCCGAATGAAAATTAGTAATTTTCCTGATTTCAAATCCCAGTGGTGCTCAGAAGAGTCTGTAGTACTGCTTAATCTGTTAAAAATTGCCAAATAATTTATATTCAGAGCTTCCAAACCCCAGTCATATAGATGTGACTTTGGTCAGAATTTACACAGTTACTTCTGTCTAGGGAGGTACTTTAAACTTAAAAGTCAAAATACCTCCCAATTGATGAACATCTTTTCTAGATTTAAGCCACATCTTTAAAACAGTATTTACAATATTTAATGTCTTTTTTAACCTGATTTGATAACTGATGTACAGAGGTCTTAAGCTATCACACTGCTGCCTCATTCCATCTCTGTTAATGAATCAATTAATCAAATAGAAGTAAGCATTAAACCCAGGAAAGGTCTTTTGCTCAGATTATTAGTTATGCAAAATTCACAACTGCTGTGACCATTCATGTTCAAGAATTAAAAAAAAATAAATAATTAATGATCTTCTGTTTCAGGACAGGTCTCTGAACAGTTCCAAATGAAGCAATATTAAAAAGAGAACATTCTTGATTGATTAAAACTTCTCCGGTGACATAGAGCATCTTGACCGAACATAGTTTATGACTTTATTATTGCAACATATGCACTATTTGTTTAATTTAAAACACTCTGTTTTAATGTAGGGGAAGCTTTTTGTAGTAAGTAGCAGTCCCTAAGTACTTATGCATAAGGCTGCTTACGGCAGGCTGCCTAAATTACACAAGAATAGTCTGTGTCTCAGTGCACAGAAATACTCCTTTTATTAGTACAACCAATTAAAACTGAGGCACTGTATGACAGCTGTGGAAATTGTTAATAATTAGAATCCAGCAAATGGCTGCTGTATCTTGACTCTGATCCCTGCACAGTCATACTCAGCTTGAGAGCATTTCAAATGAAAGGTAAAGGGAGAAAAAGGAAGATTTGATTCAAACCCATTGTTTCTCGGAAAATAATGGTGGAAGTAAAAAGATTAATAGTATGTTTCGTCCTTGGGGATTTGTCAATAGTTGTATTACAGCCAACACTAGAACTCTGAGAGAAATGAATCATTAAGATCCCAAATTCAAGACAGGAAGTCAAGTTTTTTGCAGATGCTGAATAACCAATACGTACCCAAAGAGAAGTAGATGGCATTAGTCATAAATGACTGTAAGCTTCTTTGCACAAGGATGGAAGGAATCACAAAAAAACAGCTACCAAGTGGAGTGAGGTGAATGGGAAAGTATAATTGTCTTTGGTATGAAAAGTTACGCTTTCCCACAAGATCTTCCTCCTTTGGATTTTTATGAAGGCCTACCAAAAACTTAAAGAAACGATCCTACAAGTCCTTGTCAACAGCCCTAATTTTATATGCATGTGACTCCATTTCTGCACCACAGTTGTTTATGTCTTTAAGATAAGAACAAACCCCAAGATTTGTAGAATTTGGAACTACGATGACTGTTTTGCTTCTAGTAAAAATGGCAAACTGCCATCCGATTGAGTCCTGTTCAAAGTACCAACTGGTTCACTTTCAAAGGAGAATATAATTATCTCAGTTACTCACTGGAATTTCTGGCATGAAGTAAACCCAAAAATACATATACAAAGTTGGATTAAATATGTATAAATGCCTACAATGTGAAAAACCATTCCTTACAGCAATACATCTTGCCAACATCGTTTTTGTAGTTATACACAACCAGCAGATCATAACAAAGGTTGATAGCAAGACCGGTAAGAATTTTAACACCTAGGGAGGATGAAAAAAAAAAAAAAAAACAAACCAAAGAAAATCATGCCATTAAAATTGTAGGAGATAACATTATTTCTCAAAAGTGCTGAGAAGGTTAGGTGAGCAATAATTACTTGACAGCAAAAGCCATATTACTTTCTACTGCAGTTGTATTTCACATACCTAACTTTGAAAGCAAAATACCTCAGCAGTAGACTCTGTGAACAATTTGCTTCATTACTTTAGGAAGTGTAACTCACTGTTTTCTATGCAAGATTTGGATCTCTCTTTTCACAACTATAAATGGCGTTACTATTCAGTAGACCATAGAAGCCCACTTCCCATTTCTTTGCCCTGGGCTCATACTAAGAAGGGAACACGAATAAACATACTATTATTCTATTAAACAAACCCATTAATTATACAGTGATTTTTAAACATCTTTGAATGCCCTTTCTGGAAGGACGGGAAAATGTAATTAAAGCTAAGCAGAATAGATTTTTCCTGTGTTTCCAAAACCTAAAGCATGGAAAAAAACTTAACTTTTCACATTGCCTAAGGATGTGAAAAACCTTAGTGCAAGGCAAAGTACTTGATGTCTCACATTGCAGAGGGTGACCCTCATTAAGAGGTGGTTGACTACATTGAGGGGCTTTCTAAGGACTGAAGTACCATCTCAAATCTGAAAAACTTTGGACTGTGATGGGGATGTGATCTGAGGTGGCCTGATAAATTGACATTTGTAAAAATAAAACACTTTGCAAATTCAAAACCAAGTCTTCTTTAGTATCCCCTTGACAGCTATGAAAATAGAGGGTTGTGAATGCACAGTTAGTTTCATGCCAGTATAAGAAACCAGTTCATTGAGATGTTAGAAATAACAGACTCAGTCCTACGACAGCTATGCTGAAAAACAAAATTCCAGCTCATATCTACGGATGTTACTAATGTGTGGAAGAGAATTTCATGCAGTTTGTCATCTAAAGCTGTAAAGGGACTTCCATACATATTTATTTAACTGTAAGTATCTTGTTTGTTCATTCCAGAAACTGGCAATTAGGACTACAAAAGGCATAACAGAGTGTGGGGCTGCACCGGTCTGACTCCAGCAGCCCAGGTACTCTGGTGATAATGGGTGTTCAGCGTGGAGCTGGTGGCTGCCAGGGTGGAACGCAGTCTGCGGGATGCAAGTGCTCTCATCTCGCTGCTGCCCACGATCCCCTCTGTACCGGAGAGTCCACGCATTCACCGAGGAGGCTGGGATGAATATGTCTCAAGCTAGTATTGGCTTCCACAAAGAAAGACAAAACCAATCCTGACAACAGCGAGGTGTAGAAGGCAGCATCTGAACATGGTTTAGGTTACGGCCCATTCTCTGCATCATTCAGTAATTTTACAAGCAGTTTTAAACTGTCAAGACAATGAGTCCCTGTGCAAAATACATAATTCTGGGGTGGGATATTGTATTTAGCTGAAGCATATGGGTTGCACATGGAACATTGGTGTTTTCCAGAGTGAAGGCATCACAGAGTATGAAATACCACAAGGCTTTTCACAGACAACCCCTATATGTGCAAAAGCAAGTGATTGCAAGTAACTTATGCATCTCTGTGTGGTAATGTTATAGTGATTGTCCTTGTAGCAAAGGCATTCAAACGTGAGCACTTGCCAACCACTGCTATAGTGATAACATAAAAATCTCTCTTCGATGGATTTTTTCTGCTTTTTTGTAGCATTCTCAGTTATATTTTATGTGCTAACTGTTGGAAAATTCAATTTCATTGTTATCATCTGTGTAATATTCCATGTTACTGTCTCCAAACAATGCAAATAGCTCACATTTATCATGGCCTTCCAATCAAATTAAAAAATTGCTGAAGTTGTGGAAATCAGTGTTTTTTCCACAAATATTTAGGAATGCTTGTCACGTATGTAGCTTGCATTTCTATCACATAAGGATTTTGAAATTCTGTTGGCAAGTATGGATCTGATCTATTGCTGCGTATGGATGCTCAAAGTGTTTAGATACGAAAGTAATAGGTGTCCCAAAAGTAGTCCTAAGCAAACAGATTGATTAGAAAATTTGACTTCTGCAAGCAAGCAGGAAGGAGGTTGAGTCATTGGTCTTAATTTTAGCACAAAGTCGTGCTATCCAGGAAAGGCAAGAGCTTTTGTTTGTAGAAAGGATGGGGGGAAAGAGCAGAAGTAAAGCACTCTCTGAAGAAGTGAAATATGAATATGCTTCTGTAACTAACATATGTATCAAGAATGAGAGCCAATCTGGCTGAGAAGATGATGTAAGGTAATGTGCTATTGAAAGTACCATAGAATGAAAAGCAGGAATAATGATCAGTCAGTCACCTGGCAATAGTCCAGACAAGCAAAAAGCAACCATGAGCACTGGTAGTTTTGATAATATGCCACATACCTCATTTTATGCTTATGTTTCTCATTTTGTTTATTTGCACATCACCTGTGTGTCTTTTTGTCATATTTTTTTCCTGCTTGGGATGTTTCCTATGAGACCACCCGGTCTCAGCTGAGTCTTGGCCCTTTGTACAACCTTCTTTGTTGCTTATGGTAGTACTAAAAATTAAGAAAAACACTGAAATGCACAACTGAATATACATGCATTTTTTTCTCTTTACAGAAAGTCAATAACTGCCAGGTAATGGAAGGGCATGTTCCAAACTAGTTGGAGTCAGCTGGACTTCAGTGAGCCTGGGGGCTCACTGGAGCTAACATCCTGGAGCTCTGGAGGCTAACATCCACCTTTTAAAATGCAACTTTTTCTTTTCCTTAAATTTCATGTTCCAGATTTTGTAAGTCATACTCTGCAAGACACCTTCCTACCTAACAAAACAGTAAGAACCGGCCAAAACGCTGTTTTGGCCTAGCTGTAGAGCTATCAGCAAAAGAGGAGATGCCAGAATTTTGCATAAAGGTATTTCTAGGTTCTTTTTTCATCTGCAGCCTGAAGAAAGACTGTATATTTTGCATTAATAAATGTATTAAATATTAGATTTTAAAATAAAGCATACCATTATATTGGTACAACGTCAGAGCCTAGAAACTATAGAGGATCTAATAACTAAGACATGCTCTTCTCTCAAGCTTCCTTATATTGCTGCAGAATAGATTACTTCAGTAGTTCCCTCTTTGTATTTTTAAGCAGTGGCTTATGCCAGTGAACAGTGAGAAAAGGCACATTCTGTATCATCTCCGCTGCTTCCAGCAGCCTAAAGTACACGTATGCTATAAGTTATTTAGCTCTCCAGCTCTTTTTTTCAGGTCCTGGTCCCCAGATTATTTGTGATACTTGAGCATTAGTTCACTCCCTGGCTCTCTTTTGATATGAAGTGACAGTTCCTATCAAAACAGAGCCCGGGCACAGTTTGTTCAGGAGGTACCACCTCCCAGTGGGGATTCTGGAAAACAGTGACCCAAGCCCAGCTGCCATGGCCCTGCGCTGTCCACCCGCAGGATGCCCGGGGTGCTGAGCATCCTTGCGGTGCTCCCCTGCCAGGTGTCACCACCCATGCAGCACCCACCATGTGGACACGCTTTGGGCTCACAGCATAAACCTCCACCATTTCAGAAGGTAGCACGGGCCTTGCTACGTTTGGCACATTTCAGATGGAAAAAAAAGCCACCCAAGACCACACAAATAAAGAGAACTGTGTCTTAAGATGACAGCGGCAGTCCTTGAAGCCCACAGAGGACCCACTGCCAAGCTTTTTTGTTGTTCAAGTGCAGCTCCCCATCCGCACAGCCCGACTAAGGATCTGCTCCTGGAGAGGGTATGCAGATGCGCACGCTCTTTAGGATGTGGCTTCAAAAGACATGATACAATATGCCCCAGTGGCCGCTGTAAAAATATTGTCAACAGCTCCGTTACCCATTATTTAGGTCACAAACTGGTATATTGTACAGCTCTGAATCTTTTAAAGATAGCATGTTAAATGATAATGATAATAATAATTTTGTTTTTCTTCTCTTTATTTCTGAGCAGTTTATACATATTTGGCTGAAAAATCCCAAGTGGATTTAAGCCTTGGTCTTCAAAGAGTGTTTTATTCTTTTGTCAAGCTGTTCTCTTCCAACGGTTTCACTATGTCTGGAATAATGTATCTTCAGGATCCAGGCCATTGAACCACTTCCCTCAAATATATGATTTTATTTAAGTGTCTTACTGAGGCAGCTGAATATATGCTTGCTCCTGTTCAGACAACTCTATATTAAAGCAAATAAGAATATTAGGACACTTTAGTAGTATTAATTGTTCACTGGTCTTTGATCACCTGAGGTTCACATAATATTCTCAATATGATGTTTTGAGGCCCCAGTTATACACTATTACATGGCAGATGGAGTAGCGTCCATCGCAAATGTGGCTGGAGTTTCCTGAAGTCTACAGATACCTCTTGTAGTCTACTATTCATGGAATCATAGGACAGCCCAGGTTGGAAGGCAACTCAAAAGATCATCTGATCCAACCTGTCATGGAAAGGGGAGCCTAGATGAGATTATTGAGCACCCTGTCTATTCACCTTACTATTCATTGTTCACCTCAATGCCCAATAATGCAGGATAAATCCCAATAACCAGTATATTCTAAGCAATAGTTGCAAGTCTCAGTTGCATCCCATATTTTGAAACATAGGTTTCTGGTTTGTTGTTGTCGTTTTGTTTAATTGTTAGTCTAAGTTTATGGGGGCTGCCTTTGCATGGTTTGACCTGATTGATTATCACGAATGAAGAATAACTGGAGCTCAGGGCTGTGAGTTCTTGGCTAAGTATTTAGCCACTTCCATTTAATTTATACACCTAGAATCAGAGGTAACTTTGAAAACTTAAGTCTTATCCTCAGAATGATCTTTTATCAAATACATTAGCGTCAAACTCAGTGGAGTACATCAACAACCCCTTTTAAAACATAAATTATTAAAAGTTTCAGGTGAGTCAAGGTAATTCATGCTTTTAACTGCGGCAGAGTCAGCTTTTCAAAATATGTTGAACATATTTCAATTGGACTTACTATGGCAATGCCTGAGGCTTCGATAAAAATTCATGACTACAAGACATAAATGACACTGATGAATTCACTGTGTGACAGAGTGAAATGAAGAACAGAGGTGAAATTTCAAAATGTGAAAGGCTTCCAAATTTGTGTCTGTGACTATTAATAAATCCTTAGATAAAAATAACAAATGGTATTTCCAGGAATGATAGAAAAAGTGATCATCTCTTATCTCCAAGGGTAAAGCAGAATATTCAGAAAACAAGAGAAGAAATTAATTATAACTATGAGCTCAATTGAATTCATTAAATGGTCAAGAACTGGAAATTTCTACATAATCCCTGCCAGATTCCAAGTGTCTATGGGACCCAATTTTTAATTCTGTTACAGGAATAAATCCATGAAAGTAAATTGTTGAATCTGAATATGATTGTTAATCCTACTCTTCTCAACTTGCCTTTGTTTTACACATATAATCCTTTGGGAAATGAAGTATCTGGGGACTTAAGCCAGAGTGCCATGAGATGTACACCTGGATGTCATAAACATATGTCACTAGTGGAAAAAATAAATACACACATATAATTTTACTTTCATGGGGAAAAGGGAGAGCTGTGACATTCTGCAAAATAAGAAAGCAGCCATTTGTGGACTACAGTGAGATATGAAGGAGGAAGGCAAAGCATCTTCCTAGAGCTTCCTTGGTTTTTTTCTGCTATGCTAGTAGAGAGACAGAAAAGTCTTTTGCTTAATTAAATATTGATGGTTATATAAATATGTATTTTAGTTGTCTGCTTAAATGATGTACAGGTTGATATTAAAAAAAAATATAATGTTCTGAACAAAGCTCCTGTGATGGTAATTACATCTAGTACATTACCTAATAACAAGCACTGCATTTGTGTAAGAGAATTTTATTTCAATTTGAGGACAATGTGGGTGTATACAAAACAACAAAGAAAGAGCTACACTTCTGCTACTCTGTCAAAAAGCTTTAGTGGAAAAGTATCCTCAGAGGAGATTAATTTTAGACATCTAATTTTTCAATTATTCCTAAATTTTCAGCTAACCATTAAAGTTCATTAGAGTGCTGAATGCTTCATGTTCTACATCAAGTCACAAACTTTCCACTTGTAAAAGTTTATTAATATTTCTAAGATATGTTTAGAGTTTCCATTGTAAAAATCCATTAAACAGTCAGCACGGGTTCATCCAAAGCATCTAGGGTCAAAATTCCATAGGTTTGGATCAGATAATAAGGATGTAAATATCAAGTAATTGTAATTTAAACAGCAGCTAAAGTGAAAATCTCTTTCTACTCATTCTAACATTCTATTCCTTCATTTTCTTCAGTCCAGCTAAGAAGGTATTGTTAGACAAGTGCATAAATTTAAGCCTTGTCCTAAAGTAAGGTGTTGTCTTGAACCAGGACTCAAAACTGAAAATCACCTGTTCTAATCCAGCAGTGCCTAACCCTGAGCCATAGTTGGCATAAAAACTGTTCACTTTAGAGTAAGGTCCTTAATAGTGCTGCATTTTTGGATAAAAATTTGCACAATAAAACATATTCTTTGAAACAGCTTGATTCTCCCCTCAGCCTTAGTGCTGCTTCAGTCTTGTTTTCCTTTGAATAGTATCTGCTTGTCTTACTGCTTGTAAAATTGCAGCTTTATTTTAGTCAGTACTACAACTGAGCATATAAGATCTGTCAAAACACCATGAAGTAGGTAAATGGAGACGAAGAGAGCCTTTCTACTGAACTTTCAATCACAAGAGAAATTTCAAGATTCTTTAAACAATAGTGTTAAAAAAAAGCTAAAAAATATTTTCTGCTCACGTCACACTGACATATTTGACCAAAGTTATATATTCAATAAAATGCTTGTAATAATCATCCATTTTAACAGTGCTCTGTGGCAAACATTTGCTTATCATTTTTTAATATGAAGTTTCCTTAAATACTTTAAAACAAACTTTACATATGGTTCTAAAGAGTGTATCTTCTTTCTCTTATTGTGCAGAATAAACACCATCCACAGCTTCCTTATCGTATTGCCTTTATGTGATATATTCTGTTCCTACATTATTGTGAGATTCTTATTTGCTAATACCAGTATCAACTTAGACAGGTTTCTTTAAAAGTAATCTACTTTATGTTTTGCTTTAAAAATCTGCTTTATGTTTTAAGTGAAAGGGATAACAGTCTGAAAATATAATTTAAGAGAGAGCACAGTCCCCCGGGTTCAAGTGTGCATGTAAGTACAGAGTAGATACTGCTTGTGGAGAAACCATTTCATAGCATCATAGAATTCTATGATTCTATGATACGGTTCAAGTCTGAACTGTTGGAGGAAAAAAAAGCAATCAAATTTTAACACTGTTTTCAACTGGGCAAAATGGGCATCTCAGATTTGTTCAAAGTGGATGGCTTTTAGACTGTATTTAAACTACTGTCTGTAAATTATTGCAAAAAGTAAGTTGTCATTGTTAAGCAAATGAAAGAAGACAGTTCATGTGTCACAGGAATAGAATACTGCTCTAAAAATTAGGACCGCCTATTTTTTCAAGAGGGGAGATAAAATAACAGTAATAATAAGATGAGCTTCCCTAGATATTGCCAGTATTCTGCACTAAGCTTTATGTGATAACTTTTATATAGAAGACCTTTGCGGGTATTAAACCTCCCAGGTAGTAGGTATTGATCCCATTCTTTTATAACTGCTGTGACTTGCAGAGAGTATGGAGAGATTTCGTGTCAACGGCTGCTTAGCTCCTTCTCTGGAGCAAAACAGACTTCTTCTCAGGCTAAATTATTCCTCAAAAATTTCCCTGCTTTGGTTCCCAAGATGCCTTTTAATAAGATTGTTGAGATATACCTTCATGGATTTGTAACGTGCAGTGAAGACATGCCATTACTATCAAATATATAAGCGTGAATTTTTTCATATCCAGCTTTATCCACCTAACATGTATCATTTATGATCTATCATAATCATGTAGATAAATTCACAAAGTGAGGCATCTCCAAAGGACAATTCATCTTATGCATTGTGAATACCTACCTAGGGACTGAAGAGGTTCATTTATCTCCCTTGAAGGAACCCACATCACTTGCATAGATCAGGCAGATAATTTTTAGGTGGCTAATGTTGGATGAGATGAATGCTGCCCTAGGTGATGAAGTAGCACAGTAGGTCAATGTTTAAGCCCTCTGCATTATGCAGTAGCTGTAACTCCTGCTGATATTACCATTTCTAATCAACAACAAACAGTTATAATGAACCACCAGTCCCACTACTATATCTGAGCAGGAAATTTTGTATTAGCCCTATTGTCAACCACAACCTTTCTTTTTCTTAAGAATTTTTCCTTTGTCCTTGCTGAACAGAAGCAGAAATACAGCATGGAATCATAGAATGATAGAATGGTTAGAACTGAAAGGGACCTTAGAGATCATTGAGTTCCAACCCCCCTACCATGGGCAGGGAAACCTCCCACCAGACCAGGTTGCTCAAAGCCCCATCCAGCCT